>CM031595.1:140421761-140439261 GCA_018398815.1 Conus ventricosus | reverse complement strand
TTCTGAAATGATTCTGCCCCTTTTCTCCAACTGCATGAGATCACTCAGGGCATACCATGCGCATCAATCAGCTGTAGCTTCCATCACGCCGGTGTCGGGGTAGTTGCAACTATTTTGCTTTGGATGTCTGTCCGGGTTGGTGGTGCACACGTCCTGCTCAAGGCGGGCAAAAGAGCTGTCTGGACCAGCATCAGCCAGTAGCTGGCCACAGGGGGACGTTGCCACAGTTGGGGACCTGAGCGCCATGGGGGGCTATCTTGCTTATCAGCTGTAAAAACAGAGTGCGAATGTTGGGATTAGGCCTTAATCAGGTCTGTAAGGAATTAATTTTGAATTAAATTGAACTTTATTCTCAAAATATTCCAGAAAGAATAAATGGATTGTAAGTATGACAAGCCAAAGTTTACAGAATTTTTCTTGAAGCACACCCTAATACACAAATACATGGCTGCAGTTGAATAATATTAATTAACAATGCTGACAGACATAGAAAGAACATAAGACAAGGATGAATAATGAAAATGAAACTGATGAACATGAAGACATCAATAAAATAAACTGTAAAACAAAATTAACCACTGTGTACGAAGAGAGATATGGGGGAGCTCTGCATCCTTTTTCCCGACCATGCCAGATAAGAGATCAAATATGTTATGGGGCTGGTAATCCATTTAGAAAAGAATGTCTATTCAGTTTGTGAAAGCTGAATGTTTTTTATTCATTTTTCACATTGTCCATGATGATGATGTTCCCTTTTAGATATCTTTCTTTTATCCTGAAAATGACACAGTTCAGTCTCCCCACCTCACAAACTCACAACACTATAACTTCATTCTGATTATCAACAATCAAATAAAGTTGTGCTGGCCTTCAAAAGTGCTTTCCAATGTCAAATAACAAAAGGAAAAAGAGGTAAAATACAAATAAACAAACAAGGTGTAAAGTAGTGCAGGGTTACAGTGCAATATGAAACAGACAAGTTGATTTCCAACATCTGTATCGTCCTCTGACTGCTATCAGAAGAGCACTGTTTTTCTGCATTTCTTGCCTTTGTCTGTTACGTCTGAAGAAGATATTGTTAAAAATTCATTTGTATGTTTTGTACAGTACGTAAATCTGCATCACTTTAAAACTTCGCTAGGTGTGTTCACTTGTGTTTTGCCTTGTTCTCAGTAATGCTGCAGCTCTTTCATCTTGGAACAAAAAGAGAGATAGGAAAGGATTTACGAGGCAGAGTCAGAAAGTGTGACAGAAAGAAGCAGATTACCATCACACAATCTCAAGGACATGAGGAGTAAATGCATACCTGTCAAGTCTTACGTTTTTTCTGTAATTCTTTACGGATTTTCGACATTTTTCAAGTCTTACGGCGTACGGCAAAAACCTTACGTATTTTCCACCAAAAAAAAATGTGAAAAAAAAATCTGTTGCGATGGTTCGTCTGGAGCTTTTGTTTAATCGCGCGGTAACTGCATTGTGCAATCAGTGGAAGTTATAGTCTAGACGCATGCGCAAAGCATTCTACCAACACTTTCTTCACTTACGTGTGTCAAAGTTGTACTCGAGCTATAACGTTCGACAGCATGGCTTCAAAACCTCCGGCTAAAAAAACCGAAGCTCTACTTCAGTCGCTACCAAACTGAGTGGGAGACAGAAAAGGAGTTTCAAAAGTTAATCACAAGTTCCGAGGAGGGAAGGAATATGCATACTGCAAAGCGTGCAGAAAATCAGTGAAAGTGTCGGCGTCAGGTTGTTTCGATGTGGTTCGTCATTTCCAAAGTGAAACGCATAAGCGTTCTGTGCGAGTCAAATCATGATTGCCGAGTTGTGGTATTGTGTTCATCAAAAGTGAGTAAACAGTTCCTAGTGTTGTATAAAATGTCACAGTGTGTTTGTATGTGTGTGTGTGTTACAGTGTATGCATGTTTGGCATGGTTTGTTTTTCTTAATGTTACAATTTTCTATATTCATGGGTTTCTTATGGTTTTTGGTTAAAACTTATGGTCAACGATAAAAATCTTATGACAAGAGCCTAGAATAGCTTGACAGGTATGAAAATGACATATTTTTCTACACCTTTACTGTTTAAAAAAAATGACACAATTTGCTGATCTGCCCTGGTTCAAGGATGACAAAAAGAAGAGGAAATCACCAGCAGTGGGTTTCCTGAAACTGAAGATCAAGAATGTCGTATTTCAATACAACTTCATGGTTTCACAAAATGACCCCATTTGCTGACCTGTTCTGGTTTGAGGATGATGTTCTTCATGGCATCGATCAACTCCAGGTAGGCCCCAGCTGCCAGGCTGACCATGTGTTTCAGCTCCTCCGGAAGTTGCTCAAGCATGGATGACAGTGAGTTTGGTACGACCATGGCTGAAACATCCCCATCATTACTGTCGCATTTTTTTCTACAATATCTGTAATCAGTACAACCATCCATACTTGTAGAATCTTTGTATAAAATGCAAAATGGAAAAGAAATTGTTGGTAAAAAGTAATCCATATCTCAAGTTCAGACAAAACATTTACATGTCAAAAATTTTGTAGAACATATCTTAATGACATTGCTTTAAATTAGTTTTAATGGTTTGATGGTGTATATTGTTTTAATATTAGCAAACAAATAGTTTGGTACTGGTCTTTCTGCACAGTATGTTTCAACATGGATCCAGTGCTTTAGTAAGCAGTTTGTTGATCTAAATGTGTTCAATAATCATTCTTTCTAGTTTAATGATTGCACATCATTCAATAGTAGAATGTTCAGATATGTCACACACACACACACACACACACACACACACACACACACACACACACAAAGAGTGAGAGAGAGAGAGAGAGAGAGAGAGAGAGAGAGAGAGAAGAGAGAGAGAGAGAGAGAGAGAGAGAGAGAGAGAGAGAGAAAAGGAGTGACAAACAATACACAGTGCATCAGTTTGCATTGCTCTCATCTATTTTCCACTCACCAATTTATTTGTCTACAAATTCATCTGTCAGTTCTTTCACATTTTTTGTGCATGTTTATTAGCGTATAAAGACACAACAGCGATGCAAAATCACCTTGCTCAGAATACGCCTTGATCATGATGTTCAAGTCGTCCACAATCCTGAAGTAATGTTTGACAAGTCTCCACTGCTGCCACGCCATCCATTCGTCTTGGGTTGTGGGCACAACAGCTGACTGTGCCTGATCCACCTTCTCCAGGGCCAGACCGGCAATGGTCACAAAGCTGAATGGAATGTGCAAGAGACTACTCATGTAGAAACACAGCAACATCGCCCCTCTCCACCTCTTTTCCACATTATGAGTCTTTCTTCTTCATTTCCCATACTCATCTGAATTTTGTTCTGTCTTCCCTACACACACACACACACACACACACACACACACACACACACACACACACACACACACACACACACAGACACACACACACACACACACTTCCTTTCTTCCTCTTAATTACTTTCTATTTCAGTCTCTTGGTCTATCTCTCCCTCTGTTCTCTCTCTCTCTCTCTCTCTCTCTCTCTCTCTCTCTCTCTCTCTCTCTCTCTCTCTCCTCTCTCTCTCTCTCTTCCTTTTAATCAAACGAGCTGAACTGACACAATTTGGAATGTGGACAGAATCTTGAAGATTTGCTTCTTTACCCATAAATGAAACAATCATACCACTTCTTCTCTCATGTAATGCTATTAAAAACACATCAAGAATTAGACAAAAGTGTATGTGTGTATATGTGTGTGTATGTGCCTGGTGTGTGTGTGTGTGTGTGTGTGTGGTGTGTGTGTGTGTGTGTGTGTGTGTGTGTGCGCGTGTGTGTGTGTGCATGTGTGTGTGTGCGTGTGTGCGTGCGTGCGTCTGTGTGTGCGTCTGTGCGTGCATCCGTACGTGCGTGCATGCGTGTGTGTGCGCGTGCGTACGTGCGCGAGTGCATGCGTGCCTGAGTGCGTGTGTGGTGTGTGTGTGTGTGTGTGTGTGTGTGTGTGTGTGTGTGTGTGTGTGTATGTGTATGTTGTGTGTGTGTGTGTGTGTGTGTGTGGTGTGTCTGCAGTTGCACCTGCCATTCTCAGCAACCGTCTCAACCCATCCTACACTCACAAGTTCAGATCTTGTGTAGTCAAGTTCTGCATGTGGTCCATCGCCATCCCCACAGCCACGCCCACTTGGCTGTAGTTGAAGTAATTCAACAGTGACCAGGGGCCTTGGTTCATGGAATTAGCAGCTTCCAACATCTGCAGTGGATCCTGCTCCTTGTCACTGCCGATGCCCCGTCCTCCTCAGACATGAGGTCCATGACCAGAGAGGTGTAGTAGGACAGATCTGCCCAGTCGGCTTCCAAGGACGTGGTCATGCTGTTGCTGTTCATGTTGGTCATCATAGTCATCATCTGCACAGAGCAACAGACTCATTTGCACACATTAACAGACTCACTGCACACAGCAACAGATTCACTGCACACAGCAAGACTCATTGCACACAGCAACAGACTCATTGCACACAGCAACAGACTCACTGCACACATTAACAGACTCACTGCACACAGCAACAGACTCATTGCACACAGCAACAGACTCACTGCACGCAGCAACAGACTCATTGCACACATTAACAGACTCACTGCACACAGCAACAGATTCACTGCACACAGCAAGACTCATTGCACACAGCAACAGACTCATTGCACACAGCAACAGACTCACTGCACACATTAACAGACTCACTGCACACAGCAACAGACTCATTGCACACAGCAACAGACTCACTGCACGCAGCAACAGACTCATTGCACACAGAAACAGACTCATTGCACACAGCAACAGACTCATTGCACACAGCAACAGACTCACTGCACACAGCAACAGACTCACTGTACACAGCAACAGACCACTGCACACAGCAACAGACTCATTGCACACAGCAACAGACTCACTGCACACAGCAACAGACTCACTGCACACAGCAACAGACTCACTGCACACAGCAACAGACTCACTGCACACAGCAACAGACTCATTGCACACAGCAACAGACTCATTGCACACAGCAACAGACTAACTGCACACAGCAGCAGACTCCATCTGGTGAAAAGCTAAAACTCAAAAATATAAAGAGGACTTGTCAGAAATATGAAGAGTTTTATTAATTCTACTCACGGTTTGTCATAGCATTAGGTCTAGATCTAAGTGGAATATCACTTTGCATATGACTCTTGCACTTGCTTGAAACCAGTGAGTCACAGCAACTTAAGTATATTTAAACTGTGGTTTGTGGGTGTGTTTAACAGACGAAAGCTAAGCATGACAAAACCAGTGAAAGAGAAAACACAGGAACTACTTTTCACACACACACACACACACACACACACACACACACACACACACACACACACACACACACATGTACTCACTCACATACACAAGCGTGCACAGACACACAAACAAAACACACACACACACACACACACACACACACACACACACACACACACACACACACACACAGACACACACACACACACACCACACACACATACTCACTCACATACACAAGCGTGCACAGACACACAGACAAAACACACACACACACACACACACACACACACACACACACACACACACACACACACACACTTATCCTACACAGAAGCTGTGAGTCCTATTACTACTGAAAAAATGTACAACCAAGAATCAAGGAGTGAGGCCACAATAAAATCTTGACATGACAGATGAGGAGTGACAGCTACATGTGGCAAAGGTGTAAACAAACACCAGAAAAGGATCCAGGATGTGGCCTGTCCGCACAACAAACTTTTCAAGTGATTACCTGCATCAAGTTCTGCATTCCTTTCCTTCAAAAGATGCGTCAGCAGCTATCGTTACTTAGTGGTATCTATTTCTTCTCAACAGTTTAAGAAAGTAAAAGGCTATTCCAGTGAGTATGAGAAATGGGCATTGTTCTGAGTGTGGTGGCTATTTGTTGGCATGGAAAAATAATTAAAAGTAAATAAGAAAATGTGGACTGAAAAGTAGATAAAACATTAGCAAATGCGGAAAATGTTTCTGCATCAGAGCAACATGCACACAAAAACAAGCTCTCTCTCTCTCTCTCTCCTTTTTTCCTCCCCCCACCCCCCCCCCCCTCCCCCCGACCACCCCCTACTCTCTCCTCCCTCACTGCCCCCCCTCCCCCCACCTCCTCTCCCTCACACACCATAACAAAACAGAAACATTCCACTTACATCTTGCACAAGAACGCTGTAGCCATTTTGCACAGTCAGGACGTTGTCCCCAACTTGGGTCCAGTTAGTGAGACAGACCACATTCTCTATGCTGATGGCCACATCATGCGACAGACCCATGTGCTGCATCATGTGATCTCCACAAAATACTGCCATGGGGTCCTCAGAGGACACCATTCTGTACATCTGTGAGGAAAAAAAAAGCATAACTGGTGATGTGCAAATCTATCGTGCAAAAAAAAAACAACAACGACAAAACTGTTACAGCTTTCAGAGGAAAAATGTCTGTTTTAGTAAAATTTCTAATTTCTGAAACTCTACACAGAGAACAAAAGGTGTAATACCTTTAGTGATGTCAGTGTGTGTGTGTGTGTGTGTGTGTGTGTGTGTGTGTGTGTGTGTGGTGTGTGTGTGTGTGTGTGTGTGTTGTGTGTGTGTGTGTGTACGTGTGTGTGTGTGTGTGTGTGTGGTGTGTGTGTGTGTGTGTGTGTGTGTGTGTGTGTGTGTGTGTGTGCGTGTGCGCACGCATGAAGTGCCTTGTATTTTTCATGCAGAAAACATAGTTGTGTTTTTGTCTACTTGATTGCTGTATGTCTAGGTTGGACAGTTAGCAGGTTATTTAATGACCTTCATATTTTACAGCACTCTAAAACATTGTGAAAAGGTAAGAAACAATTTCTATTCTTTGATTATCATCAGTTACCAAGCTGATAATAAGAATTTAAATTCTGAGGAGCTTACAACAGTTCATCATGAGATTCCCCACCAGCTGAGACACTGCACTGCCAATCCTACTCACCATTTCATCGTTTCCGTTGCTTGGCATGTCCATCATGCCTGTTACAATCTGAGGAGCATAGTTGGTGCTGTAGTAGGCCAGCTGTCCTAGGGGAGATTCCTTGGAGTATGTCGCTGCACAACATGTATACATCTTATTAATTACGCATTATGCTTTTCAGAAATGCTTTGTAGGTTGTTCGGTCACAGCTGCTTCTCCTGCTATGCCACTACACCCCTACATGGTCTGAAATCTATGTCTATGGCACTTCACCCTTACATGGTTTGAAATCTATGTCTATGCCACTACACCCCTATATGGTTTGAAATCTATGTCTATGCCACTTCACCCCTATGTGGTTTGAAATCTATGTCTATGCCACTACACCCTTATATGGTTTGAAATCTATGTCTACGCCACTACACCCTTACATGGTTTGAAATCTATGTCTATGCCACTTCACCCCTATATGGTTTGAAATCTATGTCTCTTTTTTTTCTTTACCACACAACACTTCTGAGAGGAAAATTTAAAAAAAAAAATCTTGAACATAAAACATTTTTTTGTGACAACATGTGTAAAATGTGAGCGCATATGCTTGTGTGTACTAAAATGTGTACAATCATCAGCTTCATTTCTAATAAGCTATAATATAATTGCTATCATTATCATTATCAGCCAGGAAAAAGATCTATCCTCCTTATTTCCATGTTGCTGTCAGTATCAATACTTTCTCTGGAACTTTTTTTGTGTGAACTACAAAATGTGATGGGGAGGGTGCAGATGGGGGTGAGGTAGGGAGTGGGAAAGGGGAAAGGTGAAAATGGCAGTGGTAAAAGTGGTAAAGGGGAAATGGATAGAAGGGCAATAGTACACTTGCCACTGTATAGGTGTATGTGTGTCGGAGGGGGGGGGATGTGGTGTGGCTTTGCCTTAACTTTTCTGTTTATCATAATTTTACACAACATTTGTTCATAATTTTAAACTGATTTCCCCAACCCAACCCACCCCTGAAAACACGCTTTCAATCTTTAAAGCATGTGACATTTAATTCCTATTGAACACCCTTAGTTTTCCTGTTCAGAGCAGTCAGGAGTTAAACATTCGAGGGACAAATAAATAAATCATTTCAAATTGAAATGAATTAAACTGCTCTTAAGCTCATAAGCACTGTAAGCACAACTCACCTCGTGCGACCTCTAATTGGGTGTAAACCCCTTCCATCATGTGAGCAGTCATGTGAACCATGGGTCCAAGGTTCTTCTGCATCCACTGAGCGCTGGCACTGTCGTTCATCAGTCTGCCCGCCGCTCCAAACAAGCTGAGAATGCTGCATCGACAAAACATCAGGTATGATTCCATGAAACATTCTTTTCACACTCAACATATTATTTCTTCATCTACTATCCATGTCAATATGTAAATATTATTTCTTTGTCTGCAACCATGTCAGTATACAAAAGCCTTCTTAGTTTCCATCCATGTCAGTATGAAATGTGTTTTTCATTGGTCGCATCCTTGTCAGTCAACAAATGTATTCTTAATTTGCATACGTAAAAGCACTTTTCATTGGTTACATCCTTGTCGGTCAGCAGATGTGTTCTTGATCTGCACCCATGTCAGTATACAGAATTATTTCTTTGTTTGCATTCATATCAGTATTCATGCACGCATGCTTATTCCTCATTACCTCTATGTGTTTACCTATCTCTGCCCCCCCCCCCCCCCCCCCCATATTGCCTCCCACTGCTAAGTCACATGCAGTGAGTTAAAACATACCCACACATGCACATAACACGTGCACATAGACACACACACACACACACACACACACACACACACACACACACACATGCACACACACACATATCCACGCACGCACACGCACGCGCGCACACACACACACACACACACACACACACACACACTACACACACACCCTTGACCCAAGAAAGTTTTCATTCAGCATGTCCACCACAGGTTCCCACTCCCGTGAATGGTTGCCCATCATCTCCATCAGGACGTCGGTCACTGAAAACAGCTGGGTCCAAGAGGTGGCCGAGGTGCTACTGATCTGCTCCACCTGGTCCATCATTGTGCTGATCTCCTGCCACACGGCTGGCAGGCTTGCCGGTCGCTCCGTTGTATTGCCGCTGAAGATTGCCATCAGTGTGTTGATAGTATGGTCCAGCTGCATGCAAGAAAGACACAGTAATGCGATGGATTACAAATTAGAAAATGGTGTGTAAAGATGAATACCAGCCAGACCCCTTTAAAAAGTGTGTTGTAACCAGTCCAGCTCACCGCTATAGATGTAAAGGTGCTGTGTGAGAGAGGGTAGTGTCCCTGGTGTGTGTGTTCCTGGTGTGAACTCATGGCTTTGGAGGGGTAATAAAAGGGAAGAAACTCCACATTGTTTCCTCTGTGTTTTCTTTGCTGGCTGTTGTCCCTTGGTTCCTGAACCTCCCTATCATCTGTCTGTCTTTGCCTGCACCCCCTACCACTCCACACTATCACAGTATTCTTTTTTTCTTTACTTTTTCATTGACCAGGGAGTCCATTTTGACAATGATATTCACATTCAAAGCCAGTAAGAAAAGAAAACTCTTATATGAAATGAAAATGTTTTGTCTGTTTTCTATATAGAATGTCACACATAAAAAGAAAAAGATTTTAAACACATTCATGCATTGAAAAGAAAAGGCAATCAGAAAACCTTGTCATCATTAATTCTTTCACTAGATATTGCAGACAAAGTGTGCACTACCCACTTCCTACCCCTTTGTCCCTCTCCCCCTCCTCATTGATTTGATGGAAATCCCCATCCCTTCTCGTCAATTATTTGATCAATGTCGATTCCTGTTTTGTTTTTTTATTGTGCCCTCTACCCCTCCTATTTTGCATGGTCTATGCACAAATAATGACCTTCTTCCTATTTCGACTGTGAAGACACATGGAATAAAACATTAGAGAATCAAACATGGCAGTCGGCAAACATTTCTGAATCAATCATCCTAGAGTGCCCGCCTGATCCTCATACATCAGATATTTGAACAGAGCTTACACCACTCCCCACTTTCCTTTCATTTATTTGTTAGCTTTTTTGGAGGTCCCCTCTGTCTGTCCATTTGACTGTCTTGATGACAATGATGACAATGATGACAATGATGGCAACGATTATCGGTTTGAAAACAGCTGGGTTGCTTTTCAGTAATGTGACAGGACTGTTTGTTGGATCAATTTAATTTCTAAGCAACTAAACTTTGAGATCTTTACATGGCCTTTGTAAAACTGACAAATTTCTATGAAAAAAAAAAAGGCTATAGTGTATACATGCATATCGTGTTTATGTCCACCTCCAGCATGCTTTCAGTATTCATCTAAAAGTACATTTTACTTTTGTGTCCATGCATCTCATTCACCTAAGAAATTCACTACTCTAGTCTCTCTTGAAACCTAAGACAGACAAGCAACGTGACCAGGCCTTGAGACAAGAGAAGATGAGACAAATCCAGCTATCAAACAGAAAGTCAGGTAGGCAACCTAGGTACACTGTGGAGGAGGAAACGCAGCTTAACATGCTGATGACATACAGGTGTATCATGTGTGCAAGCATACTTGTGAATGAGCACACACACACACACACACACACACACACACACACACACACACACACACACACACACACACACACAAACACACACACACACACACACACACACACACTGACTGACTGACTGAAACCATTTACTGTCAGATTAACATAGTGTTGTTCTGACCAGCACACACACACACACACACACACACACACACACACACAACACACACACAGATATGACAAGATAGTTGTAATCAATGGATACTTACAGAAACTGTAATGCTGTGGATATCAAAGCCTCCCAGCAGTGAACTAATGGCTGTCGACGCATCACTTTGACACAGAGTCACTGTCAGCTGATTGGCTGTCACCTGTCCAATGTCACCACGAACGGCCGCAATGACGTCAGTGCAGATGGCCGAGTAGTTTCCACCATCGGCAAGCAGTTTCTGCAAAAAATATTCCAGCTGCCATTGAATGAAACGGAACAAACTTTTCCCTCTTCCAACAAGTCTCTCAAAAACTTAACGTTCCTCACAATTCAAATCTGCAGAGAGAGAACTGCATGCTCTCTCTCTCTCTCTCTCTCTCTCTCTCTCTCTCTCTCTCTCTCTCTCTCTCTCTCTCTCTCTCTCTCTCTGGTGGCAACAGCAAGGACAACAGCTGTGATGAATCCTGCCAGTTCTTTTGTACAAGAGCATCAGAGCACAGAGAAAGTAATTCAAGTTTATGAGCTTCTTCTTCCCCCTTAACTCTATGGCTGATCATTAGGGACACAAACTGAAGAAAAGTTCACCTATTGACTCCAGTTCTGTTGACTGTGTGCTGTAGCTCAGGTCTCCACAAATGTTGATGAGCATCGCCATGGAAAACATGAGTCAGTCTCTCTCTCCTCTCTCTCTCTCTATCTGTCTCTCTCCTCGCTTTCTCTCTTTCCCTCTCTCTCTCTCTCCTCTCACTTTCCCTCTTTCCCTCTCCCTGCATCTCTTCAAAATTAGTAGTATTTATTTCCAAAAACAATGCAATAAAGAAAATAAGTACACATGTGCAAAACTCACAGATGTATGCAACTGTGTAAATATAAGCATATGCATGACCCTCTGTGTGTGTGTATGTGAGAGAGAGGAGAGAGAGAGAGAGAGAGAGAGAGAGAGAGAGAGAGAGAGAGAGAGAGAGAGAGAGAGAGAGAGAGAGAGAGTGTGTGTATGTTTTCTGTCTGTCTGTCTGTGCATAACATGTGTGTGCATGTGTGTGTTTCAAGTCACATAACATGTCAGCATCATTTTATACGTTTGAAAAAATATATCTACACAAACTGAAAATATACCTTCAGTTCTTATGCGCATGACATGTTTATTTTGTCATGCTGCCTGTGCCATATGACAAGAATACAGTAAACACTGAAAGAAAACCACAATCAAATGATGAAAGGGGACATGGGAGACAAGAAAGCAAATCCAACAGACTTACAGCCAGAGTGTTGGGGTGGGTGAAAGCCTTGAGAACAGCCAGCGTGACGTTGGGGCCTTTACCCAGCAGCTGTTCCATCGTTTGCTTCAGAGGACCCTCCCCAGACATCAGCTTCTGTATGTCATCGCTAGCCTCTGGAAACATCACATTGTAACTTTCAAACAGCAGACATGGGAAAGAAAGACAACCCAACCACGCATGTTTGTTTTTTTTCTCAGTTCAAGTAAGAATAGACAGTATTACTCGTCATGATTTTGGCCTGTAAGCAAGGCCAGTCGAAAGATGCGGTGCTTGGTGAGTGAAAGTGTTACTGATGCAAAACTAGTTTGTCACAAGCATATTAGCAGGCCTAACCTTAATCCACAGATTCATGCCATAGACCTGTAGCAGGGAAAATGAAGCCAGCAAGTCTTATAATGATACTGAAGGTTAGTTTTACTCAGTCTTTTGTCTGTTTCGATTTGTACCTAACCTTCATTTTGAGATTATTTAGCAGTGCAGCTGGAGTCAAACTGATGAAAGAGAAAAAAAGGGAAGACATGTTCCTGTTTTGCAGCATTTAACCGAGGCTTAAACAATGTATTGCTGGAATACAAAATGGTGATCAGTTGCATTTCCATTGATCAAAATCACATGAAAGTTAGCCAAATGATTGGCCGTAACAATGTATCAAACAGTGAAGCCTTTACAGTCACTATCTGCATGGACAGGCAGACTTTCCCCTGGTGTCTTTGTGGTCATTGTCTGAGTAGGCAGATTCTCCCTGTGACCCAGTGACATGATGGTGTCTTCATGGTCACTATGTGAACAGACATATCTCCCTGTGACCCAGTGACATGATGGTGTCTTCATGGTCACTGTCTATGTGAACAGACATATCTTCCTATGAACCAGTGACATGATGGTGTCTTCATGGTCACTGTCTATGTGAACAGACATATCTCCCTGTGAACCAGTGACATGATGGTGTCTTCATGGTCACTGTCTATGTGAACAGACATATCTCCCTGTGAACCAGTGACAAGATGGTGTCTTCATGGTCACTGTCTATGTGAACAGACATATCTCCCTGTGAACCAGTGACATGATGGTGTCTTCATGGTCACTGTCTATGTGAACAGACATATCTCCCTGTGAACCAGTGACAAGATGGTGTCTTCATGGTCACTGTCTATGTGAACAGACATATCTCCCTGTGAACCAGTGACATGATGGTGTCTTCATGGTCACTATGTGAACAGACATATCTCCCTGTGAACCAGTGACAAGATGGTGTCTTCATGGTCACTGTCTATGTGAATAGACATATCTCCCTATGACCCAGTGACAAGATGGTGTCTTCATGGTCACTCTATGTGAACAGACATATCTCCGTGTGAACCAGTGACATGATGGTGTCTTTATGGTCACTGTCTATGTGAGTAGACAGATTCTCCCTGTGAACCACTGACATGTAATAGTGTCTTTATAGTCACTGTCTATGTGAACAGACATATTTCCCTGTGAACCAGTGACAAGATGGTGTCTTTATGGTCACTGTCTATGTGAGTAGACAGATTCTCCCTGTGAACCACTGACATGTGATAGTGTCATTATAGTCACTGTCTCTGAGTGGGCAGACAGATTTTCTGTGTAAACGTTTGACATGTTATAATGTCTTTATGATCTTTTTGTGAGTAAGAAGGTACATTTTCCCTGTAACCAGAGACATGTGATGGTGTCTTTAAGGTCACTATCTACATGAATATACAGACTGTTCCTGTGGAGCTTGAAATTTGTGACCTGAGGCATTTCACATGAGCGTCCAGTGCTTTAAGTCATTCATGATATTTGTCCTATCGAAAGGACATCTACTACTCACTGCCCATCCCCTCCATACACCCCCTCTCCTGGCCCTCCTCCTCTCCTCTCTCTCTCTCTCTCTCTCTCTCTCTCTCTCTCTCTCTCTCTCCTCTCTCTCTCTCCTCATTTACTTACTCACTCACATCGTTCTCATATTTGTCAGAAACATATTTTTTAGCCTAGCATCTGTCTCTTGAGTACTTCTTTTTTCTTTGTTTTTGTTGCTTTGTCAAGAGTTGTCCATGTCTGAAGAAGACAGCTTTACTATTCAGGTCCACTCGTCTGTTGTGTACTGAGCAAAATAAACAGTGCCGAACTGCCCTTTGTGTAATTGGCCTGCCTGTTTACTCTCCGAGTTCCACATGAGTAAGTATTTTAAGCAAAAACAAAAAGCTTGCTCACCCCCCCACCCCCACATCAATCTCCACTAACTCCCTCTCCCATCTCCTCACCTTGGACTCACACAACATGCATATTTCTTAGGTCAGCTGTCACTCTCCCTGGCATGCTCATGTCTTCCTAGTTTATGACTCTGAGCAGCAGGAGAGAGAAAGGGAGGGAGGGAGTGGGAGAAAGAAACACACACACACACACACACACACACACACACACACACACACACACACACACACACACACACAGAGTGAGAGATAGGTCACAAAAGTCATGAAAGCCAACTCATACCTCCTCTTTGTCAAATACATAAAAATGAAATCACAGTAGACATGGAAAAGTTATTGTTCAAGGTTCTCAGTGACAGTGGAGGACTCCTAACTTCAGCTTTTGACTAAAGCACCTTTATGTCACGTACATGTCAGTTCAGAGTGTCTGCTGATGGAAATAAAATGGATCTCATTTTTTGGGCCATTGTTAGCAAGGTGCCCACTATTTGGATTTTTATAAAGTTTTTGTGCATACACCTGGCTCCCCTCCCACCTTGATCACTAACTGCATGTCTTAGAGACAGACCAAGAGACAGGGATACAGACAGACAAGGGAGTTCTCACCCATGATCTCATGCAGCATCAAGTTGACAGAGTGGAGGAGGTCTGTGGCGAGGGGCAGATAACCAGCTATGTCCGTCCAAACAGTGCTCCTCTCCAGTGCCTGCTGAACCTCTTCCAGAACCAACCAGATGGCCCTGAACAAGACCAAGACACAGTAACGTTGGGATGGTGTCACCCCAAACACTGCATCCACTGCTTGATCTCCAAATCTTACATGCATATTTTTTTTGTCAAAAAGCCCTGTTCCCTACAATTCAAGACTTGCTCAAAACCAGGCTGAAATGAACAGGCTTTCGTTGTTACAAACGTACATCAAGTTTGTATTTACTGCTAGGCTATTGATATAAAGGCATGTGCTTGCTTTCCTCTGCTGTTTAAGTTTCTACATGTTTCTTATTTGTCAAATGCCTGATAATGACTGTTAACCAGAGTAGGAAGTACCTGACCTATGAGATCAGTACACCCAGAATCAAATTCAATGAGTGCAATAAGCAAATAAAATGAAAAAAAAATTGTTTTTAAGAAAAACAAACATAACTTAAGGTTGAGACTCACAGTTCCCTGATGTAAACCAATACTCACGTGTCATTGCTGCCGGCAACAGTCATGAGATCCACCACCTTCAGCCAGTCCACATAACTCAAGGAGTCCAGCACGGACAGCAAGTCTGGAGGCATGCCTCTGAAGACTTGGAGGACGTCCTTCATGAGGTATCCCATGCTCTGCATGAGCTTGGCACTGGAGTTGCTGGACGCACCTCCACCGTTGACAAGGTCGATGATGTAGGCGCCTAGTGCGGTGGCATCTTTCAGTGACATCCACATGGTGTCATTGGGGAAGACCTCTGATATCAGGGGTCCAAGGCGTGTATCATGTCCTCCAGGCTGTGACAACCAACCTCTCCTCATCAGCTGTTGCTTTACCAAGGCACTGGCATAGCTTCATCAGGTGTTCAAATGTGTCATACGGTGTTCATCACAAAGGAGTGTCCTGGACTGGATTCATTATACTGTGTCTGTATCATGTATTGTGCAAATGCATGTCTTTAGGCACCCAAGCACACACACACACACACACACACACACACACACACACACACACACACACACATACACCACACAACACACACACACACACACACACACACACACACACATAGAAAAACACACACACACACACAAACATGGAGAACGAAAGGGGGGGACAAACAGACACATACATGCAGACAGACACTGACAGAGACGCAGACTAAGAGAGACAAACAGACATAACAGTAAGAGGAAGGGGTACACGACTGAGAACCAGCAGCAACAGAGGCAGCGGAGGAAGAAGAGCAACCACCACCATGGAGAGACTGTTAACCAGACTTCTCCAACAGCTCAACTCACGGGTCCACCACAGGCTGGGACGCCTGCAGCCCCTCTACCCAGCGAGGGATGCTGCGCAGGATGTCGGGCAGATCCTTGATGGCACTCATCTCCTTCACGGCTTCTGCCAGGTCCCCTATGGAGAACAGCAGGTCCATCATGTCAGCCACATCCCTCAGCCCATTGGCCCATGTGTAGTCCTTGCTCAGACGGGCTTTCACGTTCTCGAAGACTCCCAGCTGGTTGGGGTGGAACACATCAACGACAATTATGTTGGGATGACAAAGGCCAGAGAGGGTAAATGCTGGACAAATTTGTTCAAACATAGATGAAGAGGTATTTGAACAACAAAGTTTCAGGAGAAGGGAAGAATAAAGGGAGAGAAAAAAGAAGAAGAACAAAAGACGCTAAGAATAAATGAATGAATGAATCAGTCAATAAGAAAGAATGAATAAAGAATGATTGATGGAATGAATAAAGAATGATTGATGGAATGAATAAAGAATGATTGATGGAATGAATAAGGAATGGAATGAATAAAAAGAGGAATGAATAAAGAAGAAGGAAGAATAAGAAAGGAAGAAAAGAAGAGAGAGGAAGAAAAAAGGAAGAATACAGAAAGAAAAGAAGAAGAAAATACAGGAAAGAACAGAAAACACAGAAAAGAGAGAGAGAGACAGAGACAGAGAGAGAACAGAAAGAGAGACAGAGAGAGAGAGAGAAATAGCAGGAAATCATATAAGAAAAACAACAAAAACTGAATGAAAGGAAAGAAAAGATAGCAAAAAGATTTTTACGAAAGAAAGGAAGAAAGCAAATGAAAGAGAGAAAGAAATGAATGTAATATAAAAAATAAAAATAAAAAAACAACAAAAACAAAAATTTTAAAAAAGAAAGCAGCAAGCCACCTACTTAACCAACCAATCAGCTAATCTTTTCAATGATAATAAAATAAAGAAAACGAATGTCAGAAACAAAGGTAGAAAAAAAAAAAAGAACAAAGGCAATGGAAAATAGGGAGGCAAAATACCAACAGCAGAAACCAAAGCAAAATAAACAGAGAGAAAGAAAGGGCAACGAAACTTGAAACAGCAGCAAACTCACCAGACGGATGATCTCAGCTATGTCCAGCTGCCTCTGCAGGAGGTCAGTGATTTGTGGAATCAGAGTGTCATTTATATCACACAGGATCCG
>CM031595.1:140406761-140416761 GCA_018398815.1 Conus ventricosus | reverse complement strand
CTAGGCTGAGGATCCCATGGTAAAGAGCCACCAACTAACCACAGTGGCCTACTGTTCCACAAGAGACAACAAAAGGCTCATAACATCAAGCAGACAATGCAAGGCGCTTTCACAATGGCTGGATGAACTATAAAAAAAATAAATTTAAACACTCAAAAAAAAACAACTGAAGGCATTGGTTCTGCACAGATCAGTTACATGCATGCCAGGCTAGCTTAGACGTTTGTACCTAACTTGTTTGAAAAGAAAAGAAAAATCAGCTGGAAAAGTTTGCTTTCTCACTTTTGTGTGTGTGTGTGTGTGTGTGTGTGTGTGTGTGTGTGTGTGTGTGTGTGTGTGTGTGTGTGTGTGTGTGCGTGCGTGCGTGCATGCGTGCGTATGTGCATGCGTGCGTGCGTGTGTTGAAATGTAACTTGATGATTCAGGGCATGATTTGACAATTCAGAATAATTATTGAATCTAGGCTTTAGAACACTGTTTGATGATTTTGAATAAATTTAATGATTTAGAGTGCAGGCCATGGTTTTTAGTTCAGAGTTTGATGATTCAGAGTTTTATTTCATGTTTAGACCACAGGTTAATGATTGAGACCATAATTTGATGGTCTGGAAACCATTTCAGTGATTTAGAATCTATTTTGATTTAGATTGTAAAAATATCTAAAACAAAGTCTGATGATTTAGGACATATTTCAGTTGAACTTCAAGTTGGAAATTAACACACAATCAAATTATTTTGCATACGATCTGATTGCAAGAAAGAAGGCATTGATATCTTGACCACAATTAATGATTTAGAATCTAGCCTACCTACTTCGAACATAGTTTGATTATTCAAAGTTTAATGTGATAGATAAGAACCTGAGCTGATGACCACAGGAACTTGATTTAAGTAGAGCATGATATGATATATTACATTGCATATTAATGATATAGAAAGGGAATAAATCATTAAGAATATACATTTTATTATTTAGACCCTTGCTGAACAGTTTAAAACCACAATTCAGTCATCTAGAACATAAAATATTTTAGAATGTCATTTGTAAGTTTAAAATGCACAAAAGATGGTGTGAAATTAGACAAAGAAAAAAGCAGATGCAAAGTCACTCCCCTCCCCCCATCTCTAGTTACTGATAACAAATAGAAAGAAAATAAACTGCTCCATGGTGGGAAAACTATATGTAAGTTAGGAAGGGCTGACGGTGTCAGAAACACAGTCATGTTTAACAGTTCACAATGGACTGTACAGTCAAGTGACTATAAGAAAAGTAACAAGGGGGATAATGTAATGAAGAGTAGCAAGTTGTGTGATTCTTTACGTGTACTTGGCTTGGCAGGTGAAGTTCAGTATAGCCCACAACAGTCATGTTCAGCACAAAGCAGTATACCACACTGTCACGCCACACCACATTACATCACACATCGCACCACACCACATGCCACACTGCACCATAGGCCTAATTCCATTGCAAACATCGGTTGTCCCTGTCTTCTCCCAAACAGCATGATACTACTCAGTGCTCTTGAGTTGCTTAAAGCATAATGCCACACCACAAAAAACACCACACCACACCACATCACACCACAAACACACACTGACCATTCTTCCTATAACTTCACACATACATTGAAATACAGCTTAGCAGACTGTACTACAGTACAGCACCAGACCACACCACACCATACCAGACCACACCACGCCATACCACCCCACACCGTACCATACCACATCACATCATACCACCCCAAACAATACCACACCAAACAGCACAGACACTGGCCATCCCGTTGTCACCCTTCCCCATACAACACAATTCAGAACAATACAGTACAGCACAGTATAATACAGGACTGCACCACACACCACACCACACCACATCACAACACACCACACCACACCATAACACAACACACAACTCATCATTCACCACACCACACTATTTGCCACACCACAACACACCACATCACAACACACCACACCACACCATAACACAACACACAATCCATCACTCACCACACCACACTATTTGCCACACCACAACACACCACATCACAACACACCACACCACACCATAACACAACACACAACCCATCACTCACCACACCACACTACTTGCCACACCACATCACACCAAACAACACCATAACACGCCACACCACACCATAACACAACACAACACACCACTCAACACACCAGACTACTTGCCACACCACACCACACCACCACACCACACAACCCACCACTCGCCACATTACAGAACATCACAGCCACTGACCCATGTCCTCCATGAGGGCGCCATCAGTGACGATGGAGGAGAAGGAGGTGATAAGGGTGAGCCCATCATCCACGTTGCCCAGCATACCCAGGGTGCCTTCATCACTCAGGTAGGGTGTGATCTTTTGCACCAGGGAGGAGACACTGGAACACAGAGACCCAGCCCACCAGGTAATGGGAGGAGCGACCCACGACCATCCCGCTCAATGGGAGGATCTGTGACAGGCTATTTAAAGGCAAGTCTCATCATGCTGTTTGCAGCCCAGCTGGTCACGGAGGCCTCATTACAGCTGGACTCAAACAGCGCAACACATACTTCTTACATACATCTAAATGAGTGCATTTTGTTTGCAAAATGAGATTGTGAGCATCCACACACTTCATTCCTTTCCTGCCTCATTGACTTGACTTTCCTCTCTAACCGTTTCTCTCTCTTCCTCTCATTTATTTATTTATCTGTCTGTAATCCCTGGGAACGTTGATCTCGTGGATTAGCGGGATGTTGTGTCAGGTGTATGGAGTAGTCCACACTCAGCACTGCTTCGCTGATGAAACTGAAACTGAAGTTTTCCTGTTCATAAACAGTTATCAAATTTTTGTAGAGATAGTTGAAAACATTCCACAACCCAGGAATTAAATTGACAGTCAGTCTTAGATGAGTGCTTTCTTTCCGTTTTAAGTCAATGAAAAGAATACCAGGGCTGACATGAATGTGATAAACATTCACTATTTGAAATATGAAACTATATGAAACAATGGAGCGGTTTTCGTGAACCTTGTTGGAACTTGTGCCTGTGATCTGAATGCATGGGTCTATCACAGGGAAGATTACTTGATCTTTAACCACTGATTGGCAGAATGGAGTAGAAGGGTGGGGGGGGGGGGGGGGGGGGGGGGGGGGGGGGGGGGGGGGAGGGGGGAGGGAGGAGTGTGGTAGGGGGAGAGAGAAGGAGTAAAAGAGAAAGACAGAGAGAAAGACAGAGAGAGAGAGAGAGAGAGAGAGAGAGAGAGAGAGAGAGAGAGACAGAGACAGAGACAGAGACAGAGACAGAGAAGTATACAGAGACATAGGCATTTTGGGCACATACCTGCCAGAATTGGGCCTCAGCAGCATGTCTGGAGTCGTTGCTGAGGCACTTGTTGTCCAGTTACACACGAAGGTCTGCATAAAGGGCACCAGGCCTGCACTGGGCATGGCACGGTCCTGGTAGTGGCCTGTTCCCAACAGCACAGCAACATCTTTGAGTCCTGTCTGTCTGTCTGTCGATCCGTCTCTCTCTCTCTCCTTCTCTCTCTCTCTCTCTCTCTCTCTCTCTACCCCCCCTCTTCCTCTCTCCCTCCTTCTCCCATTGGCCTGCGTGCGTGCGTGTGTGCATGCGTACGTGCGTGTGCGTGTGTGTGTGTGTGTGTTGTGTGTGTGTGTGTGTGTGTGTGTTTGTGTGCATGTGTGCGCGCGCATGCATGTGTGTATGTGTGGGAATGCACACGCCTATGGCAACATGTGTGAGTGTGAGTCAGAATCCTACACAAAGCATTCTTAGAGTTCCATGGCTTATACATCTCCAGAACACGGCCGGGAATGATTGTAAATGTCACAGAGGGACAGGTCAAGGTTAAGAGTTTAAGTAAACCAGCCAGGAATGATTGTGAATGTCACAAAGGGACAGGTCAAGGTTAAGAGTTATAAGTAAACCAGCCAGGAATGATTGTGAATGTCACAAAGGGACAGGTCAAGGTTAAGAGTTTAAGCAAAACAGCCAGGAATGATTGTGAATGTCACAGAGTGACAGGTCAAGGTTAAGTAAAACAGCCAGGAATGATTGTGAATGTCACAAAGGACAGGTCAAGTTTAAGTAAAAACAGCCAGGAATGATTGTGAATGTCACAAAGGGGACAGGTCAAGGTTAAGAGTTTAAGTAAAACAGCCAGGAATGATTGTGAATGTCACAAAGGGACAGGTCAAGGTTAAGAGTTTAAGTAAAACAGCCAGGAATGATTGTGAATGTCACAAAGGGACAGGTCAAGGTTAAGAGTTTAAGTAAAACAGCCAGGAATGATTGTGAATGTCACAGAGTGACAGTCAAGGTTAAGAGTTTGAGTAAAACAGCCAGGAATGATTGTGAATGTCACAGAGTGACAGGTCAAGGTTAAGAGTTTAAGTAAAACAGCCAGGAATGATTGTGAATGTCACAGAGACATGTTAAGAGTTTAAGTAAAACAGCCAGGAATGATTGTGAACGTCACAGAGTGACAAGTGAAGGTTAAGAGTATAAGTCCCATGACAGGAGGGACAGGAGAGCGAGAGAGATTCAACCCATAGGCTGTGTTTATATAATAAAAACTATGATGATAAAGTAATATTAATAACAATAAAAATCATTGGGGCATTTTTATACAACTTTCTCACACCTGCTTAAAGCTCTTTACACTAATCATTAGTGGAACCACACCTCACACATATCCTCTTCCCCCTTTCCTCCCCCTTCCCCCCAGCTCCCCCAGATGACACTACTGTTTTCCCACACACACACACACACATATATATATATATATATATATGCAAGGTAAACAAACACACACACACGCAAGGTAAACGAACACACACACACACACGCGCGCGCGCGCGCGCGCGCAAGGTAAACGAACACACACACAACACACACACACACACACACACACACCACACATGGCTCAAAGACTAAGTAACTGAGCAGCTCTGGATGGCAGAAGCCAATTATAGAATGACACTGGATCATGTAAAAAAAAAAAATGCTTGAAAAAGATATGTATAAAGATGTGTTTCAACGAGCGAACCCAATGGAGTGTTGGCAGACAAAGAACTGATAGGTTCTTTCTGTCCGCTGGGCAGAAGAACCACCATCTGGCCACTGACACGTCTATGCCCAAAAGCACCAAAGATACCCTGTCCTCCGTAGGACATACATAATAGCACCTTACTTAACACCTAACCGCGACCCCAAACCCCACACCCCCAACACGGAGAACTGGACAACGGAGAGTACGGAGCAGCGAGGAAGTGGTAGAGCGTGCAGCGCGATCTTCCGTGAGATGACCTCCCTTGAACTCCCCAAAAGCAGGTCAGAGACCGAATCCGGGTCCCGGATCTCGAACTCAATACCACCATCCTATTCCCATCCACCAATACCCCTTAACCCCCACGTCTTGCCCACACACCCCTTCCACCCATTACCCCCCCCCCCCCCCCCCCCCCCCCCCCCCCCCCCCTCATATCCGCCGCCTGTCTTTCGTCCCTTTTCACTTTATCTTCGCTCAATCCTTCCCGTGTCACGCGCTGCTCGGAGAGAGAGAGAGATGATGATGATGATGACAATCTTTATTTCCAAGGGTAGCAGATAAGCAAACACATGCTTCTTTTCATCCGGCCCTTGCCCCGTAAAGGGACTAAGTATGACTAGCGACTAAGACTTACAAAACTTTTAACAAACACACATATCTTCACAACATTAAAAAGTTTATGCGTTAACAGTTAAGGCGTAGATTACTTAAAAGGAAAAAGAAACGATTTAAACAACAAACAAGAATAAAGAAATTGATTACAAAGAAGAAAAGAATTAGCACACACAGATATATGGAATAAGCGATCCTCCTATCGAAGGGGAGAGAGAGAGAGAGAGAGAGAGAGAGAGAGAGAGAGAGAGAGAGAGAGAGAGAGAGAGAGAGAGAGAGAGAGAGAGAGAGAGACATTCCTTTGTAAAAGATTAACATACAACAAACTGCTAAGGATGATAAACTAAGACAATTACAATGCATCAATAATATCAACATTTGTTCTTTCTTTTACATTTATATGATGTGGATATAAGGCAAAACGAGAACGAACAATCAGTTATCAGTAAGCAGCAATAAATTCCTAGCATCAATAATTATAACACTTATTTTTCATGATCTGTGCGTGTGCATGTGCGCGCGCGTGAGCGCACGCGCGCGCGTGCGTGTATGTGTATGTGTTGTGTGTGTGTGTGTGTGTGTATGTGTGGTGTTGTGTGTGTGTGTGTGTGTGTGTGTGTGTAGTGCGTGTGTGTGTGTGTGTGTGTAGTGCGGTTGTGTGTGTGTGTGTGTGTGTGGTGTGTGTGTGTGTGTGTGTGTGTGTGTGTGAGAGAGAGAGAGAGAGAGAGAGAGAGAGAGAGAGAGAGAGAGAGAGAGAAAGATGCCATTATTATTTACCTTCCCCCATCCTTTTTGTTTTCTTCTTTACCATTCATACACTACCCAAATTTATAATTATTAATTAAGCGACAATCCATCGAAACGCAGCCGTAGTTAACGAAGAGAGAGAGAGGAGAGAGAGAGAGAGAGAGAGAGAGAGAGAGAGAGAGAGAGAGAGTGTCAACCTCGGTGATGTCGATGGAGGAAGGACTAGCGCACAGCCCAAACACACTCACAGCTTGCTTACAATCTCATTCATATATCATGCATTCGTCACATCAAACCACTAGTAAAGTCTATAACTTTACTACACATGATCATAGAACGAAACATCAATGCATAGGGAATCAAACAAAATAAAACATTCTCTCTTTCCTTGAACTTCACAAAAATCATTTATCTAAATCATCATTAACTAACCCGGGTATAAACAGATTTCTACTTACCTGGCCAGGTGATCTTAACTATTCACGAATCACTGTCTTTTCTTTTCTTTTTTCTTTCTTTTCACTGTCACTTTCACAAGCACGACACAACTGCTGGCACTGGCATTGGTCTGCTGGCACTGGCGTTGGTCTGTGGTTCTGCTTGACGAAGTGACGCTGCCAGGTATGAGGTCGAACCCCCGGTTCAGATGGAACAGTGACTATCAACATCGATCTGTTCTCCTTTCTTTCTTCCTGCATTAACGCATTGCACTCTCTCTCTCTCTCCTATTCTGCTCTATTAAATGGACATGGTTGCTTTTCTTTTCCTTTTCTTTCTTTCTTTTTCTCTTCATTAGTTAGCAACTCTCTCTTTCCACATCTCTCTTTAGTCCTTCCTCTGCAGACTATCTCGTGCTAATCTCTCAACTTGGTTCTCTTCTCTCCTCCCCTCATCTCTCTGCTTCTCTCTCGAGCAGACCTACACTCAGAACCTCTCCCTCTCTCTGTCTCTCTATTCGTTCTCTTTTTTTCTCCTCCTCTCTTCATCTCTCTGCCTTTTTCTCTCGTGCAGAGACTTACACCCAGAACCTCCTCATCTCTCTCTCCCTGTTCTGTCTTCCTCCTCCTCTCTTCATCTCTCTGCTTTTTCTCTCGTGCAGAGACTTACACCCAGAACCTCCTCATCTCTCTCTCCCTGTTCGTTCTCCTCTCTCTCACTCACGCATTACTTTATGCCCTAACTCCGTGTCCAAGGGCCAGTACCATTGGTCAGTATTTTTACCACCTCGTACCCGAAGTTATCTCCCTCTAATTCCATTGGATATTCAAATCATGACAGTCACCCTACACGCCTTACTCTCTGTGGTGGTCAATTGGTCATTTAATTGATTAGCTTGATTTCACCCCCCACCACATATACCTTCTCCCTCTCCCTTTCCGGCGACGTCGTAAATTGGCTAGATCAGTCCGGCCCAGACGTTGCAATAGGTCGGCCAACCTGTTGAGACGTTGGTCAGCCGCTCCGACTGTCTACAGGAAGATTAGGATTAGCCTCTCGCCGTGCTCAAATTGGCCGGATGAGTCTGATCCGGGCGTCGAGACTCGTTTGACCAGACATCGAGGCGTCGGTCAGCTACTTAGTCCGTCTGGCTAGACAGACCGTCTCCGTGGAACCTCTCCCCTATGCTTAATTGGCTGGATCCGACACATGGGGCCGTCTGCCTGATGCCCAGAATATTTGAGTTAGAGCTTATGTCCGACTGGGCTGGTGGCGATTGACCACGAATTTGGTTGTGTTTATTTTTGACCGTGACAGAGAGAAGAGAGAGAGAGAGAGAGAGAGAGAGAGAGAGAGAGAGAGAGAGAGAAGAGAGAGGAGAGATTATAATTCCATTTTTCTATCCAAATATCACATGCTAAACATTACTATAAATTTGAATAAAGAGCAATACATCAATATGATCAACAGTAATCCGGACACACATTTATCACCTTGCAGTTACAGTGCTCAAAGAAATCAAAGTATTAAGACATCAATCAATTAGTGACAATGCACCAATAAAACCAGCGACCACAATAGTCATTCATCATAATATGATTTAAATCATTAATATAACCGATAGTAACCATATCTCTCATTTATCATTATCTGGTTTTAAAAACATCAGTGGAAAGGAAACGGCGTATCAGTTTAATATGCAGCAAAACAGAGGGTGTTCCCTGGTATATGTATTTTATTCTAATAGCAATGGTCTGCTGTGAAATGTGTAATTAGTTTTTCCCTGAAGGATTCTGTAATATGAGTACATCGGAAATGTAGTGGAAGTGAATTCCAAACCACGCTACCTGGGTAAGATAAGCTTGATTTAAATAGATCTATTCTAGGTGTGGGAACCTGAAATTTGGTTGAATCCCTCGGGTTTATGCTATATTTGGACTGAAGAGTTTGTGGTGCTAAACCCGATGCAATTTTTTGCATTAGCTGACATTTGTTGATAGCAAACATTTCTTGTAACGGAAGAGCCCCCGCTTTAGTATAATCCCCTTCACTAAGACTAGATGATTTTAATAGAAGTGCTTTAAGTGCTCTTTTGTAGACACTCTTAAGAGGTTTCATGGCATTAGCACTAGCAGAATCAAATAGTGTTGAACAATAATTGATTGAAGAGAGAACATGTGCGTGTAGGAACAATTTCCTGGCATGAAGGTTTAAGAAATGCTTAATCTTGCACAGCTAATATGTTTGTCTGGATATTGATTTACATAAACTGCGAAGGTGACGAGACCAAGAAAGATTATTATCAACATATACACCTTGAACTCGATGGCTATCCACCACTTCAATTTCCTGATTATTGATAAAAACAGACGGGGGCTGTGTGGTTATGTTTTGTCTTTTCTGCCTTGTTGTTATCAGCATTAGTTTTGTTTTGTTAGGATTCAGTGACATGTGATTTACATTGCACCAATTACTTAAGATATTAGCATTCTTCTGTTATGAAGTGAAAACAGCTTCCAAGCTGGGGCTACTTGTATGGACAGTGGGATCATCACAAAAGAGTTCACATGAATCCTCAATATAAAGAGGGAGATCATTTATATAAACTGAGAACAGCAACGGACCTAACACAGAACCCTGGGGTACGCCATGTTGGATAGGTAACTTCTCTGATAAATTGTTGTTGACACAAACGATTTGTTGACGGTCTTCTAGGAATGATGTTATCAGTTGGAAGGTATTTCCTGTGATGCCATATGATAAAAGCTTCCTGCATAACAATTTGTGGTCAATGACATCAAAAGCCTTTGCAAAATCAACAAACAGTGCGCCACAATATTTATTCTCATTAACACTGGCTAGCCATTGATCTACTAGATTTGTATGCGCTGTATGACAAGAATGATTTTTCCTGAATCCCGATTTTGTGTGTGTGTGTGTGTGTGTGTGTGTGTGTGTGTGTGTGTGTGTGTGTGTGTGTGTGTGTGTGTGTGTGTGTGTGTGTGTAGTGCGTGCGTGTGTGTGTGTGTGTGTGTGTGAGAGAGAGAGAGAGAGAGAGAGAGAGAGAGAGAGAGAGAGAGAGAGAGAGAGAGAGAGAGTTGGTGGGAAT
>CM031595.1:140394261-140401761 GCA_018398815.1 Conus ventricosus | reverse complement strand
AATTCATCGAAATAATGTAAATACATTCATATTTCAAATAAATACATCCATTTAGTCACGTCATTTTTTTTCAACAATAGCTAAGCCATGATGAAAGGTAAAACTTACATGTTTCACGTTCATTGGGCGGCACTCCTACTCGGATGAGGGCGACGACAGCGATGATGAGGACAGGCCATATCACCTCCAGGACCAGAATGCCCTGAAACCCAGCACACACTGTACTCCAACTTTCTCCGCCAACAGGCCGATCTATAACACTCCGTTGTCAACAGGTCAATCTAAACATGCTTTGTTACATGGCAGTCCACAGCATTTCTCTCTAAAGAGTTCGTTAGCAGACAACAAAAAAGGGAGACCGTCAGCAGCCCTGTACGTCATTAGGGGAAAGCAGAGAAGAGGGACAATAACGAACATTACGTTCAACACAAACTGTATACATCGTCACACAACATCAGCCCAGGTCGCAGGAGAGGACAAAACGGTTAGCAACTACTGCTCTCCTGACATTGTACAAAGGGGTGGATGCTTAATGACGCAACCAGACTAACATGAACGAAATAGGGGGAGGGGGGGGGGGGGGGGGGGGGGGGGGTGGGTGGGGAGAGAGGGGAGTGGTCCTTCGCTGTGCGCTTGCGCGTGTGTGTGTGTATGACTGGTGGTCCACTCATGTTTGCTTGTGAGGATCTTGTTGGTATATCTGTAAACGCCCTGACTTTTTCATTCCCGTTTCCTTTCTATTCTAGTATACCCACCCCCCTTCCCCCCTCTCCCCGCCTCCACATTTGTTTTTTGTTCTTTTTTACAGTATTTGCCAAGTCTCTCGCTGTTACTGTAGAATGACGTAGGAAACAGATAGCCTGACATCGTGTTTCCAACCCACTATCGAGGATTGGTTCAACATATTCAGTTCGTTGGTAAAACTGGTGGAAAGTACTTGCATCTCTAGGGAGGATCCATGAAAGGTGAAACGGCTGTTGCTGCTCAGTTCTTGGCTGGTGTCACGCACTGTGCGATCCACTCTGACACGTTGTCCCACCTTTTTGACCTCCTTCGTAGTCCTTAAGGGATCCTCAAACCCTAGGCATTCAAAGATTTTCCCCCCTACATTTGATACTCATGGTACATGGTCATCAGTTGTCAGCAACATTTTTTTATTTTATAAAACGCTGTCTTCTCGTTTACTTTTTTTTTTTTTAAATAATCTTCACCTGGCTGCTTTTAGGGTACCGTTTGGAGATCCTCTTTTCGATCCTTGGGTGGTCAGAGAACATCAGAGACTTACAGGGACTGACTGTGGTATTCCCCATTTGAGGCCAAGGAAGCACGATGTCATCAGCTGTATCTCACTGTGAGTCTGGAATAGGTGGTCGAAAGGCCTCTGATCAGGCGCAATAAATATTTGATTTTACAGGTGAAACACTGATGGGCCCCCCATATGCTGCTAGTGACGGATTTTATGCCTTATAAAAACCAACACCCTAATTGTCATTCCAGTTTTTCTTTCTCTCACACACCATCTCTCCTCTCTCTCGCTCTCTCTCTCTCTCCTCTCTCTCTCTCCTTCTCTCTCTCTCTCTCTCCAATTTTGCCAGGGTCATTATTGTAATGTCGGAGAGGAATTGTTAGAATCAAATACTTCTTATCCCCCCACCACCCACCCCACCCCCATCCCACCCCCACACTAGATTTTCTTAAATATATGCAAGGGCTGGCTCGACGAATTCCAAAAATAGATCTTTTCTTTAAAAAAAAAAAAAAAAAGATATGGGGAAAACGTTTTGTTTGATAAAGCTAGTTGTCATACTTGGGATGCACGGGTCGGCAGACTGCATAATCAGCAAGCTAAATCTCAGAGGAAACATCTTTATACAAAACACAGGCAAGAACGTCTTTATGCAACACAGAACAATGTACTTGCTTCCAACGCCTGCGAATATTCAGCTAGCTCGACTGCATTGCTTTTTGTCAAGCAAAAAACAGTATTCACTGAAAGCTGTAAGTGTGTCCAAAACGGTTTTCAGGCCAATGCTGTCGCCTCCCATGAGCAACATTATGCATGCGCTTATGTTTCGTTGTACACAACTCCGTTTCGTTGGGACATTAACCTACCGTGAAAGAAAGAGACGTCCTTCCTCCTTATGAACGAAGTTCGCGTTCCTTCCTTCTTCCCTTCGCCCCCTGCCTGCCCCCCCCCCCCCCCCCCCTCCTGCATCTCATAACAGGAAAGTAAGTGTCAGTTAATTTGACAGGTTTACAGATCAGCACGCAGGGGAAAAACTGCTGCATTTAAAATCTCTCTCTCTCTCTCCTCTCTCCTCGCTTCTCTCTCTCTCTTCCATGCCCCTACGCCACCCTTCCTTTCTTCAGTCCGTTCTGTCTTTCTCGGTGCCATGTGTAATATGTGGCTTAATTCATATGATTATTGGCCTTTATGTGTTACTGAAATATGGTCAACCATTCTGTTAGTGCTTCGTGATCCACCTCCGTCGGCGCCTCGCGTACATAGTCCGAGTTGTTGCTTAGCAGGGCTTGCTTGATAAATTCGACCTGTGTTTGCCTGCTTGGGCCTCCTTTGCCTATATTCTCCTGGTTTTAGGGTTCTCTCGTTGTAGTTGCATGAAACACGTACCGTTATTCAAAAACCAGTTTTACCCCCCCCCCCCCCCCCCCCCCACCCCCTTCCTTCTGCTCCTTGGAGTTTGGCCAAAGTCCCATCAACCCACGTATTGCCCATTCACTGTTCACCAGTCACGTTTCGACCAATCACGTTTCACCCAATTCACGTTTCGCTCAAACTGAGTTTCACCCGGTCACGTTTCGTTCAATCACGTTTCGCCCAGACCACCTCTTTCACCCCGTCCATCTGTATTTCCCACACATCTGTCATTTTTTCGTTCAGAATCAGTTATGGTAGTCAAGCTGAATAGAACATTGACATACACCGAGCGAAGCAGGTCTAACAACAGGTCACAATAGATCTTGATCAGCACTCCGATTCGCGGGGAGTTTTCGGGCCGAATCATGTGACGTTGGCACATAAATATTCGATATAAAAGAAATTGGGGCGATACAGCATGTCAGTTTGATCCAGTTTTTCATTTTAACAAAATTCTTCGTTCAGCTACGTTTGCGATTAATATCGTTTTTAGAGTCACTGAAAAACAATACTTTTTTTTTAGTATGATACTATGTTTTCCCCATACACCACAATACTTTCGAAGTGTCACAAAGTCAGTATGTGGCATGAAAGTTACACCTTAGATTCTTTGTGTGTGTGTGTGTGTGTGTGTGTGTGTGAAAAGAGGAATCTGAATCACATTTAGGCCTGAGAAACATAGGACTGGCGAATGGTGATTGGGCAAGGTTTGACATGTACGTCACGTCTCGGTCCAAAGATACGTCTTCAGGCATCCTGCACTTCCCTTCCTCACTCTGCCCTTCCCCGACTCCCCCCTCCCCCCCTCTCTCTCTCTCTCTTTCTCCTCTCTCACTCTCGCCATGCGCGCGCGTCCTCTCTCCTTATCCCACACCCTTCCCTATTTCCTCTCGCCCCCCCCACTCTCTCTCTCTCTCTTCTCCTTCTATCTCTCTCTCTTCTTGAGCTTTCCTCAGCACATGGACCATCTTTCTGTTCTGTGCCTTGTTTCAGTGTGATGCGTAATTATTGTTTTCATGAGAGAGTAATAAATGCTGCTTCCATGACCCCCGAAGCAAGAAGATACTATTAAATGACCCAGCCGTACATGTGTGTGTTGCCGTTTGGGTGCAAGAGAAAGAGAGGTGGACACCACTACACGGCAGCAGTTAGCGCGCGTTGAAGCTTTGTTGTTGTTGTATTTGGTTTTGCGAGTATGTGTTTCTCAACAAGCGTCACGAAACTTCGCAAGGTTAAAAGTCCTATCCAAAGAAACTCGATTCTACGCACAACTGACTCCGAAAGAGAACATCTTCCTCAACCTGGCTGTCTGAAGCGGGGACTGATCTCATCCATGGACCGTCGGATCAAGGACGAATGGACAGTCACATAAAACGAATCCAACCTTTGCCTTACTCCGGTCTCCAACTGCGCACTTGTTCACGGAGAACACTCTAATCTTTGCTCTCAGACGAATCAATCTGTCAATCACGCGTACCCGATCCCTCCTCGAATCGATCTCACGTCATCGTCAAGAGCGCTTGACGGAGAACTCGATCAACTTTTCGACCACTCGATCGACTTGCCCACGTGGCTAGAGGGCCGTGGTCAAAAGTCAGCTTTGGTTTACTAGAGAGAGGAACTGATGATAGAAACAGAAGATCTCTCCAGTTCCCTGAACTTTAATCCAAAACCCCAACAAGATCCCAACCCCAAAACAAACCCTAACCAATCTAATGATACCGTGACCTAATTCCAAACTGTTAAAATAAAAAGCTTAAAACAAAACCAAACCAAAACCCTCTATTGAATCTGTGGCTGTGTGGGAACAATGCGAGCTGTCTTCTCAATTTTCTCCGCAGTTGAAGGAAAGCATGTCCACCATAGAATGAAGGGGGGAGAGAGAAGAAGGGGCGGGGAGATAGGTGGGGGTTTAGGCTGACCCCACCCCCCCTCCCTTCTTCCCTTCCCTTTAAGGCGTTGCCAATACTGCTGACATGTCAAGAGTGAGGGACGTCGAGTTGATGGAAAGGATTGAGACTGATGCTCAATGTTGGGTATTTGTCACGGATGGGCTGGATACAGTGACAGTATGAGACGAGAGAGAGAGAGCAGAGTGGGAGAGAGAGAGAGGAGAGAGTGTGTGTGTGTGTGTGGGTGTGTGTGTGTGCTGTGTGTGTGTGTGTGTGTGTGTGTGTGTGTTTTGTGCGCGCGCGTGCGTTGCGTGCGTGCGTGCGTTGCGTGCGTGCGTGTGTGTGGTGTGTGTGTGTGTGTGTGTGAGAGTGAGTGAAGTGTTGTGTGTGTGTTCACGGGGGGGGGGGGGGGGGGGGGGGATTACAAAAAAAAAACAACAAGGGAAGGATACCTCAGTGTGTACCAGAAAAGAAACTTTCGCGACAGCCAACACGCACAGGTGAATACTGAAGCTGTTTCTCTTTTACAGTTTGAGAAATTGCAGGTCGGAAAATTTTATTTTTCTGCGCAGGCAAGTTGCCCAGCCTATGGAACGCAAGTCGGACGAGGGAGGAGGGGGAGAGGGAAGGGGGGGGGGGGGGGGGAAGCTGCGGAAGGACCGAGGCAGGGGACCCCACGGGTGGAACGAGTGGACGGAGAAGACTTGTCAGTAGGCGAAACATGACGGTAGGGAGGGGGAGCGGGGGTGGAGGGACACAAATTTGTAAGGGCCCCCCCCCCCCCCCCCCCGAATCCACACGGCAAGCGTGCGAACTCACAGTGAATAATGTGGCATCGTGTTATTCATCTTGTTGTTATTACAAGCGACATAACTCTGACAAACACTTCGTGAAAGTGAAGAGGGACGGATCTACTTTTTTTATGTGGTATTAACATTATAATTCTGACATGGAGAGAGAGAGAGAGATGATCGGAGAGAGTGAGAGGAGAGATAGAGAGAGAGGGAGAGAGAGAGAGAGAATTCATAGCATAGAGAGGAGAGAGAGGGAGGGAGAGAGAGAGGGAGGGAGAGAGGAGAGAGAGAGAGAGAGAGAGAGGAGTCGAGAGTGGAGAGAGAGAGAGGAGAGAGTGAGAGGGGAGAGAGAGATGGACAGGGGGGAGGGGGGGAAGGGGAGAGGAAGGAAATGGGAAGGTAACAGGTGGAGGAGGAGAAGGGAGGAGAATATTTACATTTTGGCTTCTTGTCTCAGTTTGCAACTCAGTGTGCAAAAAACATTATTATCAAATAACGTGAGAAAAAAAAAACTTCTAAATCATAGGAAATCCTATGAGAAAGACTGCCACTCTCGCACCCCCCGGAACCAGACCGCGCATGAGTGGGAGAAGGTGCGAGGAGTGGGGTGAGGGGGGAGAGGGGAGGAGAGCACGAGAGCGGTACCTGTACTGTATTCATTCACACCGAGGGGGGACCGTTTCTGACTGAAAGCAAGATCTAAAGGCCTTCAAACCAGCTATTCAAAAAAGAAGAAAAAAAAGGCTTTTCATACCACCACTAGGAGACTTTCAATGTGATTTCTTCGAGCTTGCGCGCGACTTTCCCCCAGTGTGAGCCTCATAGAAAGCTCAAAGGGGGGGGTGAAATAATCCCTCTCTCTCTCTTATCACGCGCGCAGCGCACACACGCATACACACACACACACACACACACACACACACACACACCACATACACACACACCACACACACACACACACACACACACACACACACACCACAATCTGTCATAATGGCATTCCGATCTTTCTCTGATTAGTCTTACAGATATGTAGGTTTAGTTAACCTAGCCACAATGGAGGCCCGAGCAGAGAAGATCCATTTGCCACAACAACACGATACATAAAAAACAGCAAACAGCATACTGGGAAACGAATCCCAGGGGGTGAGGGGGAAGGGGGAGAAGAAAAGGGTGTAGTGGGTTCCGCCCCATGAAATTCCGCCCCTTAGGACAGGACGTTCGACCCATGAACTTCCGCCCGTAGACAGGACGTCGCCCCATCATGAACTTCGCCCCGTAGAAGGACGTTCGCCCCATGAACTTCCGCCCCGTAGACAGACGTTCGCCCCAAGAACTTCCGCCCCGTAGACAGACTTCCGCCCCATGAACTTCCGACTTCCGCCCCTTGGACTTCCGCCCCGTAGACAGAACTTCCGCCCCATGAACTTCCGCCCCGTAGACAGACTTCCGCCCCATGAACTTCCGCCTCGTAGACAGACTTCCGCCCATGAACTTCCGCCCCGTAGACAGACTTCCGCCCCAATGAACTTCCGCCTCGTAGACAGACTTCAGTCCCTTGGACTTCCGCCCCGTAGACAGACTTCCGTCCCTTGGACTTCTGCGATTAGCGGTCATTTTTACACTGATCCAAGTGAATTCGTACACGTTCAGTCATTCCACCTACTAGTAATCTTTACACACCACACACACACACACACACACACACACACACACACACATACACACATACACGTGCGCACGCACACACACAACACACACACACACACACACACACACACACACACACACACATATATATATATATATATTATATATATATATATATATATAATATATATATATATATATATATATATATATATATAATATATATATATATAATACGGAATTACGGACTGTGGTGTGTCTCTATTTGACACCAAGAGCACAGACACGATCAGCCGTGTCTCCCTGATGAGTCTGATCCAGCGGACGAAAGGCCTAGGAGCAGGCAATACATATAGATCTGCCTTTGAGAGAGATTGCGATGGTTCCCTCATGCAGCTAGTGAAAGGTTTTCATATTTATAATATATGTTTTCCCATTTTCTTCATCTCAAACCCTCTTTTTTTATTTTCTTAAATTTCAAATCTTTGCCAAGTCATTACTATAA
>CM031595.1:140381211-140384972 GCA_018398815.1 Conus ventricosus | reverse complement strand
GTTTATTCTTTGACATTATTTTTTTTTTAACAGCCCCCGTCCCCACCGTTTCCCTTCCATGAGAATGGTCTGCGTAAGCTCACCTCATTAAATCCTTCATTCTCTCATTATACTCTCCTTCCTTCCTTCAGATAAAGTTCCATTTACTCGGCTCTCCTGTGGCGTCGCTGCCAGCAGACGCTCTGTATTGTGAAGGACCAAACCTGACGGGTTGTGTCAATAACCTGCTCCTTTGTGTCCCCCTGCGTCTGACACCATTGAAAGAAACTGAATTGACACTTGTCGAACTGTTCAAGAAGAACATGCATGCATATGTACAACATTCCATGGACAACATTGTAACAAAACTTAAATGTGTTCCTGAGTGACGTAAACAAACACAATCTCTTCGCAGATGCTTACTTTGCCGGTGCTTTAAAACATGCACACTGACTGAAAAAAAAAATTCATGAACGCTGAAGGCACCTTGTGGAGGGTTTTTTCCCCCCTTCCAAATTAGAGGCCTCAGAGCTTGTGCTTAGTATTCTCTGTTTACAAAATTCCATCAAAACACACCATTGTTTTGATTGTCTTTGTAAGAAGTATTGAGGAGAATTGTCTTTGTAAGAAGTATTGAGGAGAATTGTCTTTGTAACAAGTATTGACGAGAAAAGGCGATGAAAGGGAAAAAAAATTGGCGAAAAAGACCTACATAGCATTCAAGAGGTGTAACGTGTTGCCTGGTTAAAAATGTGTCCTTGCAGGCTAGTTCTTGTGCAATTTGTATTCAGTCCTGATGGTTTGTATGTATCATGTGACTGTGTATGTCGTTTTGGTAAAATGGTCTCCCTTGTTGCTGACCATGGACCTAACAGTATCTGTCAAGACCTCAGCCCTTAAAGTCCCTGCCCCATTAAGTCTTTGAGCTCTCCACCCCTTTCCTCATCCCCCCCTCTCTCTCTCTCTCTCTCTCTCTCTCTCTTCTCTCTCTCTCTCTCTCTCTGTCTCTCTCTCTCTCTCCTCTCTCTCTCTCTCTCTCTCTCTCTCTCTTTCTCATTTCTCTATTTTCGTTTGATGTTCCACTATGATTGCATGACCGCCTTGTTTGTTTGCTTGTTTGCTTTCTTACATTACTTCATGTCACTGCATGTTGTAGTCCCTACTCAGGGCGAGGACTGGATGTAAAAAAAGCGTCAGTGCTTATCTATTGTCCTCGTAAATAAAGAATTTTGTCTTCTTGTCTTCTCTCTCTCTCTTCTGTCTGTCTGTCTGTCTGTCTGTCTGCTCTCTCTCGCTCTCTCTCTCTCTCTATTTCTCTCTCTCTCTCTCTCTCTCTCCTCTCCTCTCTCTCTCTCTCTCTCTCTCTCTCTCTCTCTCTGTGTGTCTCAGAACTTCGTGCTTGAGTTGAATCACTCACCCCTGTGCCTCCAACCCATTCAGACCACGAAAGACAGTACAGAAGTACGTAGAACGGCACACAAAAGCAGTGGCTGTACAACACATTCTAGTCGTGCAGGTTGTCGCTGGACCGTTAATTGCCTGCCGTAGCTCCAGTGCAGTGTACCGTGGCAGGTTTTTTTTTTTTTTTTTTTACAGGTCTCATGCCTCCCCCTTACATACCCCGTCCCCACTCCCCACCTCCGCCCCCAACCCGTTTTCTTAAGTGGAGGCAGGCGTAGGAAATTGACCATTTGTCACGTTCTTTTCACCGTGAACCTACCCTTGGGTCACCTACCTTTTCTCCCCCTTCTTCACGCTTTCCCTTTTGACCCAGGGTTCACAGAGACCCTGGATATCATCAGTAAAACTCGGTGTATGTGTGCGTCAGACTGGACAGTGGGGGTAGGGGTGGAGAGCCGGAGGGCGTGGGGGAGGGTCGGGAGGGAGAAGAGAGTGGTCGCGAGGAGGGGGTGGGAAAAGGGGGCACATGGGTCGTGAAAGGTTACAGGAAAACCCGTATGAGGTCAAGATGCATTGTGTTTTTGTGTGACCTAGAGTTTCTCCTGAACTGGGGCCATTTGCTCGGACAGAACGTTCTGTAGCAAAATTTGACGCTCTGTCTGGGCAAATGCACATTTGCCACAAGCGCCTGAAGCGTTCTGCGGCGTCCCGAACTGTTGTAATGTCACAAAAGGAAACAAGATGATAGCAAATTGTACACGGATTTCGTCTTTCTCGCTTGCGTGTTTTTTTACGGATGGTCCTTTTTAGCATTTGTTTTAGCTACACTGACACAGCTCTAAACTGATTATTCCTGAAACCCTTTTCGATCATGTTTATTTTCATGTCGTTCAGTCAGGAAAAGGTCACCGATCAACAACTCGCTAGTGTCTCTCTTGGAACGCTTATTTATGAAAGAAAAGGTTGTTTTTGACAACTTCGGGAACCCGTTTTGTCTGTGAAATCCACGTTGTGACCCGTTGTGTCTGCCTATCTGTCTGTACCCCCACCGCACGTCTCTCTCGCTTAAAACCAGCCTTTTGAGCTTGTCTGGCGCGACATGCATTTTTCAAAACTCTTTTGTTCAAGACCATAATACAGGGAACAAAGGTGGGTGGAATTAATTTCCCGAGATCAATCGAAGAAATCCTGGTTGACAACATGAAGACTGGACTGTGCCTGTCACCTCTCTACCGTCATTCTTAACTGAGGATCGCTGCACTGCGGAGATCCCGACGCTTATGAGCCCTGTAGCACGACAATAGTAGGACAATGACTGACGAGGGACAGACTGGTGTACCTCAATAACTAAAAAACAAAGTGTTATACAGCTAAATAGAATGGACCCAATATGTTTCAACTGAATAAATACAAGAGCAGTATGGGGACACTTTGTTCTCAATTTTGTTTTTGAGGAAGTCATTTCTGAGAGAAATCTGTATGGGAAATCATCACGATAATGACAACGATGCTCGCAGTCATATAACGCACAGATGTAATCAAAGATATCATAGAGAGCCTCCTGTGCGTCGCTGCCAGCAGACGCTCTGTATTGTGAAGGACCAAACCTGACGGGTTGTGTCAATAACCTGCTCCTTTGTGTCCCCCTGCGTCTGACACCATTGAAAGAAACTGAATTGACACTTGTCGAACTGTTCAAGAAGAACATGCATGCATATGTACAACATTCCATGGACAACATTGTAACAAAACTTAAATGTGTTCTGAGTGACGTAAACAAAACACAATCTCTTCGCAGATGCTTACTTTGCCGGTGCTTTAAAACATGCACACTGACTGAAAAAAAAAATTCATGAACGCTGAAGGCACCTTTGTGGAGGGTTTTTTCCCCCTTCCAAATTAGAGGCCTCAAGCTTGTGCTTAGTATTCTCTGTTTACAAAATTCCATCAAAACACACCATTGTTTTGATTGTCTTTGTAAGAAGTATTGAGGAGAATTGTCTTTGTAAAAGTATTGAGGAGAATTGTCTTGTAACAAGTATTGACGAGAAAAGGCGATGAAAGGGAAAAAAAATTGGCGAAAAAGACCTACATAGCATTCAAGAGGTGTAACGTGTTGCCTGTTAAAAATGTGTCCTTGCAGGCTAGTTCTTGTGCAATTTGTATTCAGTCCTGATGGTTTGTATGTATCATGTGACTGTGTATGTCGTTTTGGTAAAATGGTCTCCCTTGTTGCTGACCATGGACCTAACAGTATCGTCAAGACCTCAGCCCTTAAAGTCCCTGCCCCATTAAGTCTTTGAGCTCTCCACCCTTTCCTCATCCCCCCCCTTCTCTCTCTCCTCTCTCTCTCTCTCTCTCTCTCTCTCTCTCTCTCTCTG
>CM031595.1:140346211-140371211 GCA_018398815.1 Conus ventricosus | reverse complement strand
TCCATGTCCACACACACCACAACACAGACACAGACACAGACACACACACACACACACACACACACACACACACACACACACACAACACAGACACACAGACACACAGACACACACACACACACACACACACACACACACACACACACTTTCGTAGATTGGTATCTTAGCTCACCTCAGGGGATTGAGAATTAAGGGAAGATTTTAACGCCACAAGCACTAGCAAAGACTACATTTGCAGGGTCAAGAAAGTACCTTCGAATTATTCTTTCTTTTCTTTTCTTTTCCTTCCCTCTTGCTTTCTTCTATTTGAGCACAAATGAATTTAAAGGCTCAACATTTGTCTGCGAATTAGGTGCTGTGGCCACTGATCCAAAGAAACAGCTGAAGCTGGTCTGCTGGTCCTATCCGATTTTATGATTATGATTTGACCCCCTCCTCCCCCCCCCCCCCCACACACACACACACACACACACACACACACACACACACACCACACACACACACACAACCTCATCCCCACCACACTATTTGGAAGTAATATGAATCAGAGTGAATGTGAAACATTTGTTTGGAAAGGTATCAGTTGGTGCGTGTGCTCTCTCTCTCTTTCAGTGACCAATATGCTTTAGTGCAGCGTGGACTACATGCAAAGCTTCGATTGGAAAATTAAGAGAAAAAAAGCCAACACACACACACACACACACACACACACACACACACACACACACACACACACATACACACACACACGCACGCACACACGCACACACACAAACACCACCACCCACCACCACCCACACACACATGCTTTATTAAAGAACAGTGAACCTGTGGAGAAGCTGGAAAGTTTCTGGCTGTGTCTGTTGAGGATTCCGGGTCACCGTCAAAGAGGAAGGAATAAAGCGTCTTCTGTTGACTGTGGCAGGTTCAGGAATTTTTGCTATGGCAGAGATTCTGAGTGCTGGTCATGTTACTCACTCCAAGAAATGAAAGTCGGAGACTGCACTTATCACTAAATGACAACTTGTTAAGAAGGGCAACGAAGAGCTTCGGGAAAAGGGGGGAGGGGCGGGGGTTGGGGTGGGGGGCAGTGGAATTCGATCTCGCAATTTTTTATGCCAATTCAGTGCAAAACCATGCAAAACCCAAATTGAGCCCCCCAAGCGCCCGAACCTTTGGTTGGCCCCCTGGGCTAATGAATTATGATCAATTGTCCCCCCCGGGCGGGGATGGGTATAAAATGTTGGGTGTGTTGGTTGGGTGTGTGTGGTGTGTGTGAAAGTGTGTGGTGTTTGTTGTGTGTGTTGTGTGTGTGTGTGTGTGTGTGTGTGTGTGGGTGGGGGGCTGTGTGTGTTGTGGGGTGTGTTGTGTGTGTGTTTGTGTGTGTGTGGGTGTGTGGTGTGTGATGTTGTTGTTGTTTTGTTGTTGTTGTTGTTGCTGCGCTGCTGCTGTTGTTGCGCGCATTGGTTTTGTTGGCACGAAAACAGTATGAAGGACTGGCTATGCTGAATCATCTCACACACAACATGAAATCTACTCTTGTGTTTCTGTTTAAAAGAAAAGGCAGGCAAGTGGAATCAAGCAGAGAAAACAAATGGAATGCTTTTGAAGTGAGAATACCTACTCTTCCTGAACCAACAGAGGCACTGTTCTACCTTGGTGGTGGTGGTGGTGTCATTGCTGGAGGGGGGGGGGGGGGGGGGGGGTGGGGGGGGGAGCTACTTATTAAAAAAAAAGTTTTCCTTTCTGACCTCCAGCCCTCGGGAAGTGGATTTTAGATGGCAGAGATGAATCGACCTACGGTGTGTAAACGCTGTTGTTTCCTCTCGACCCGTTGTCTATGTCTGAACAAGCGAGCAAGATGATGCAATCCGCAAATTTCGAAAACTCTCTGGCGATTGGTACATGGAACCAGCAAATCACGCCTGTTACCTTCCCTTGTTACATTCAGGTGTAACGTTCACACTCACCCACGATGATACGGCAGACGGGACCACCACCCAAAACAGTGTGGGCAAGCGACCTGTCTATCACTTCACAACACCACCAGAACGACAACACATTAAGAGGGGCAGCAAAAATGGCCATTTCTGTGTCGGATATCGCGGGATTCGAACTTGCAACCTTTGACTGCACTAACCCCGGCGAATGGTGAGTTTAAAGTCCTATCGGTCGGAAGCTCCTACAGAGACGTTGTTTCCGACGGGTCCGTGGTAGCCCGTGGAAATGTACTTCCCGTCGTTGAATGAATCGTCCTATTGGCTACGGCAGAGAGGGAAAAAATTAGCCCAACCCCGTGAGGTGCCCCCATGCCCGACCTTCAAAAGCAGGGTACCCCAGGCCATGGTAATCGCAGTCAGCAGCGCTCCATCGCCCCACATCTCCAGGAGTTCGCCCCGGCGATACAGGCAAGACCCGCCATCACCCATACGGCTGGAAGTTCGCTGCGCCGCCAGACACTGACCTCTCAAAATCAATGCCCCTCAAAGGAGAGCTGCCCCCCTCTCCTTTGGCCTTCGCTGCTATGCCACCTCGCAGGGGAACAACTCCCTTGACATTGACGTTGAGGGTGAGTTTCACGTCCTATCGGGCCCGATGCCCTTAAGGACAAGGTTTCTTCAGACTTCAGTCTGTGTAGAGACAACTTCCTTCCCAAAAGGAAGTTTTTATAGAAGCTGCGGCCGCGGGAAAACCATCAATCCGTAAAGAATGGGACTTAGGTTGACAATGGGCCCGTCAGCAGACCGTGACTTGTTCGAGGCCGCGAAAGTGCTGACACAACTTCAAGAAAATGGCTATCATGCCGTCGCTTTGACTGATCTTTTGGGGGAACTTCCTTTCGTCACCTGCCTCCCTGCTTGGACTCCAGAAGGAAAAGCCTCCATTAAACAACAGCAAAAGGACAACAATAACAACACACACTGCTACTTCCAGCCTCCCTCAGTCAGCCCTGTCTTTCGCTCTTTCCGTAGGTAACAGTCTTCTTCTTTTCCATTGACTCTGTTGGGAGTCATGGAGGCACCATACTGAGGGAAAAGGGGCAGGGTTCCCCCCCCCCCCCCCCCCCCCCCCCCCCCCGTTCTGTTTCTCATAACCAAAACCTGGGTCTCTGCAAATCTTTTCCATGTCTGCTCTGCAGTACTGTCATTCCACCGCTTTTTTCTGTGCGTGTGTGTGTGTGTGTGTGGTGTGTGTTGTGTGTGGTGTGTGTGTGTGGTGTGTGTGTGTCCCTCAACTAACCCCCATTCAACCGTTTCCCGAGGATTGTTTTAGCTAATTTTAGCAAAGGCACTGGTCCTTGTCTTTCAGGTTTTCATATGGTCGTATGTGCTGCGTGACGGTTTAACGCACTCACTGCTCAGTGACATTATTATATCTTCGGGTAGTGCCTTGTAGTGACATTATGTATATCTTACGGCTAGTGTCTTGTAGTGACATTATGTATATCTTACGGCTAGTGTCTTGTAGTGACATTATGTATATCTTACGGCCAGTGTCTTTTGGTGACATTTCATTTTCATAGCCTGGATCCTTCTTTCCAGATGTGCTGTGGGGGTCCATGCCTTGCACACAGGAAGATGGAACACGCTGGTGCATCCATGAGCCTGATCTTGTGTTTCTTGGAGATGTTTCGTCCTTTCACACACGTTTCAATCTAGACAGTCCCGTGGTTGTCTTTCCTGCCCTCGAGTGGATTTCTTGGTTATATTCCTCGTTGCTAATGATGAATCCAGAAAGTGAACTGTTGAACAGTTTCCAACATCTGACCATGGCATTCACATTAGTACTGAGAGTGGTGGTGGGGCTGGCCATCAGCTTGATCCGCTAAGCGTTGACTTCCCTGCCATATCTTGTTGATGTTTCATCCGATTCTCAACAAGCTGGTGAGTTCTTATTCACTGCCTACCAACCCAATGATTTCATGTGCATATCGAATTTCGTGATGATTCTTTATTTCGTCCGTGCTGACACTATCTTCAAATACGTCAGTTATAATGCGTTCAAGGAATAGTTGAAAAGTGAGCGAGATAAAAGACAGCCCTGACGAACTCCAATGAAAATATAGAACCATTTTCCGATAGTGCCCTGTGTAAGTTTTGGAATACAGTTGCTGGATGACGTTAATGAACTTCTACTTTCTTCATTGTGGTCCATCCAGATTCTGTCGAATGCTTTCCTGAAGTCTATGAAGACATGGTGGAAATCCCTCTAGTGCTGAAACTGATTTTTGAACGATACGGAGGTTACATGTCTGCTCATAGTTCTTCTACGATCGCAGAATCTAGCCTGTTCTTCAGAAATAATTATATCTGCTTGCAACTGCAATCTATTCAGAATGGTATTGAGCATAGTTTTGCTGGCACAACTGATCAAGACTATAGTTAGGAAGTTCTGGCAGTGATTGAGATTTTTTTGTCTTGGAAGTGTGCGATTAGTGATCGAGTCCACGGAGTGGGTCACTCCCCAGGTGTGCAGGATTTCATTGCAGATGGCAGTTGGATATCAATTATTGGCTTCTTATGTTTTAGGAATACGCAGGGATGCTGTCGATGCCCGCAGCCTTCCCACGTTTCAGTAATGTCACTGCAGCCAGAATTCTTCATGGAATATATTCAATATAAACAAAGCTTGCTCTTATGTCCTAGATTAATATATAATATATATATATAATATATATATATAAAATATATATAATATATATAAGAGAGAGAGAGAAGAGAGAGAGAGAGAGAGAGAGAGAGAGAGAGAGATATGGGAGATCTTCAACATTAGTTGAGTTCTGATTATCAAAATGAGGTCAAAAATGTTTATTTCAGAATTTATTGTATTCGTAGTTTTTCTTTTCTGTGATGACACAGACAAGTGAGGGGCCGGCACTCAAATAGGTAAAGCGTTCGGCTGCAGACCTGACAGTAGTGAGTTTAATTCACACATGAGTCGATTTTCATGCTTGAAAACCTTCTCTGACCCTAATCCCCCCACCCCCACCCCACCCCCAATCCCCACCCTTTATATCCGTCACCAACAAATGTGGGTACCTCCTGACTCAGCTTACTCACTTGCGTTTGTCCTAACGTACACTTCTCAGTGTTGCACACAAAATAAGAAATGATCGTTTTAAGAACAAAGTGCAAGGGATGGTGCTTTTGACCTGAAGTAGCCACACGGTGAATCTAAGACAGTACAAGGCCCTACTTCCACAAGTCCAATAGGACTTTAAAACCGTGAAAATAGGGAAGGTGCAAGTAATTCGTGAGCAGTTCCGCTGAAGTAACTCCTCGTCGAAGTGACAATTCAGTTCAGATTAAGCTTTTTTGTAAGCGTCACATTGACGATTTATCACAATATATATAGATAGATATATAATATATATATATATATATTATATAATATTATATATATATATATATTATATTTGTTAGAAAAAAAGAAAAAAAAACTATGCATCCTATAATGTCTGATAGAGTAGGCTAATAGACCAACCAGCATAGACGAACCGAGTCACCAATTGGTCAAAGGCAATCAGACTCGCGAATCTAGAACAGATTGAATAGGAATATGCGAATCGGGACTGACAATTGCTGCTCTAAAGCAGCTTTAACGCAAGTGTGCAAGGAAGAGAAGAGAGAGAAACAAGAAGTTCACTGTCACATCAATCAATATGGTGCAGTCACTGATCAGACAAAAGCAAGCCCTGAGAATCTTCCTTCCCTAGTCACTTGTTTGAATAGGTCACTATTCGTCAACTATCTTGTCCTATTCGTCGACTTCCCTATCAGCATCTCCATCACATTGGTTTGCCAAGGGGAACCTTTATTTTTTTTTTTTTAACAGGAGTTATTATTTCTGATATTGTAGAACTGCGTAAGTTGCTATTAATTTTCTCACGAGAGCGGATGCTGTCACTTTTCACATTTCCTGGATTGGCACGCATTGAATGCTCACGGATTTTCATATTTCTACATTGAGCGACGCATGTGCCGTAACTTTGCTCGAGCAAGCGCGACTCGACAGCTGTCTGTTCAAAGTCTGGCACCCAATAGGGATCCCTACACAAAACCAGTCCTTTTTCCGCGTTGTTGTTCGTTCAGGACTTCTTTGGTCTGTCCTCGAGGCGGTTTCACTGCCTCTGTGCCCTGTAGAATGGTCCCTGGCCAGGAGCCAGGCTCTGGTGGACAAAGGATTACTCTTTCGATCCCAAGGGCCGTTGTTACATCCTTGCCTGAGACAGCCAGAACATAAGAATACCATCAACTCCACATGTCTAGGAAGCTGAAACTGCGCCATCACACTTTGCCCCTACGGTTTAAAAGACCATATAGCTGATACCTGGGCATGTCCCATGGACACGCCGTCTCCTGTCAGATGCGAAAACAGTGTGTCTCTAGCAGTATCTCGACTCCAGCACCAATGTGTTGGAAACAACAAAGTTTGGTGGCCATAAATTATCCGTTTGAACGAAGAAACAGTAGACCTAACGTGGTTCCAGGGCCTCGATGATATGCACTTGCCCAAATTAAACTAGTGCATGATACTGCGCTGTAGAAACTCGAATGCAAGAAAACTCGCCTATTAGAAAGCAAACGTGCTCTCTTACCACGGGCCTTATCAATAACACCCTTCGGATGTCAATATTCGTTATCAGAAAATCTCGCCCGTAAGAATCGTCAGTTTCCTCAACTCAAGACGACACTAAACTCGGCTGTAAGGATACCGAGGGTGTACCAAAAGATTTCCTGCCAAATCCCCCCCCCCCCCCCCCCCCCAATCTCCACCCCACGCGTATATCTGCGACACCTCGTAGTATGACAGAGACCTGGACGATGGATCCATACAGAAACCAAGTAAAGGTTCTTGATCATTAGCCCGACTGCATTGCTTGCTTTCGATTATACGACACATATGATTCATAAACACTCTTAATCGCATGGTCTGACGTTTTGGTTTCTTGGCCTTTCTTGTTATTTTCGTTTTTACTCGCCCATTCAACCTCTAATAACACACACACACACACACACACACACACTACACACACACACACAACGCACACGAACACGCATCCCATACATGTCCAAGATGACATGAAACGACGATGATGATCATACGATGAGTAATTGTCTAACTTTAGCAGTCTTAGTCAGCGGGCTATGCCTCGGTAAACCCCGAGTCACAAAGCTCGGATGAGTTTCCTCGCTTGTAAAGTCCATCTTCTATTTTCATTGTCAGGCATAAATCATCAGGGTGTCTGTAGAGAGTCAACATCATGTATTTCTTTTTTTTGTTTGCTTGTTTGCTTTTTCTTTTGCATTTGTTTAAAAATTTAAACATGAGTCCCTCAGTGTGCGCTTCTTTCAGACAGGAAGTGAGCAGGTAATTTCCGGTGTATGTCATGGAGCACAGAGAGGCATGATTGCGTAGAATGAATGCTGTGTCCAGAGTCCCCGACGAGGGACCTTTTTCCCATTCTACCAGAAGCCACAGATTGAAAACAAACCCCCCCAAAACAGAAACTGTGGTTCAGCATTACATTTGAGAGCATTTATGTTGTACTATATAATGATCGACTCAGATCATTCTCAGAGAGAGAAGAGAGAGAGAGAGAGAGAGAGAGAGAGAGAGAGAGAAAGAGAGAGGTGTACAAACGTGTGTGTGTGTGAGTGTGTGTGTGTGTGTGTGTGTGTTGGTGTGCGCGTGCTCGTGCGTGCGCGCGCGCCGCGCCGCGTTTGTGTGTATGTTCTGTGTGTGTGAGTGTGTGTGTGCGTGCGTGCCTGCGTGCGTGCTGCGTGCGTGCGTGCCGCGCGCGCGTGTGTGTGTTTGTGTGTGTGTGGTGGTGTGGGTGTGTGGTGTGTACTGTTAACAACATTAGGCTATAAAGAACGGTGCTTCAATTGCTGTTAATACTTGCAAAAGCAAACAACCAAACCAGACATTCAAAATTTTGATAATTTTGCTCGCTTACACGCATAATGGTTCGCAGTTTTTCATTGTCACTAAACACATAACGTACATATTTGGAAAGAGGGAAGGGATGAATAAAGGGAGTGACGAGTAAGGGTGCCTATTATGCGTAACAAACCGAGTTGATAGATTACATGGTCTCAAATTTTAGTGTGCTCCCTCAAAAGGAATGGACCCTTAAATATTGAGGGAGAAGGTCATTGTGATCGGAATTTGACAACCGGGGACCCGTGGTAGATAGGCCTACGGTGGATTCACCTGCGTGCGTGCGTGTAGTTTTCTTTTCCTTTTCTTTTTTTTCTCTCTCCCTTTTTTCTTTCTTTTTGAAACCACTTAATGCTGTTGACATACATAAATGTTCCACAAAAACCCCATGATTAAAAACTCTCTATGTAGGAATATACGGGTTTTCCCGACCGAAACAAAATATGATATCACTCATGCATGCAATTATAACTTTATTTATTAAACTCACGTGGACCTTGACCTTGAGAATCCTTTCAGCTCAGAAATGATGCGTCGAGTCGTTAACACTGTAATTCTGTGGCTGTTCAACTGTCATGGTCTATTTTCGCTTCGACCCAAAGGCTTTTTCAGGGCAGTAAGAAATCGAGGGAGGGGAAGGGAGGGGGGGGGGGGGGGGGGGAGGATGGGGAAGGGGGGAAGGGAGGAGGTGGACTAAGACCAGATTTGTTAGTTGGTTGTTTTTTTCTTTACGAGTTCATAAACTACCATCTCTGTAGGTTTGATCGGCACGTGTTCCGGCAGTGTTATAAAAGAGACGGGGTTTGGGAAAAGGCATTGACCCTCTTCCCTACACCCTCCCCAGAGAAATGGGAGACTTCCATTTCTGTGACCCTCCCTCCCGCAGGTCCCCTAACGTAAACAGCGTGTCCTTGAAAGGGTCGTTCTAATGTGCGTCAAAGGCCACACACCACAACTAGGATTTCGCACAAAAACACTATATAATCTGTGTAAGCGTTTGAGGCCTGCTATAAATTTGAGCCAGCTTTTAATGTTAAACTGATATTTGATCAAAAGAACAGCTCCCCATCAAGCATTTCCCTAGTTGGGGGATTTTCACCGACGAAATCACAATCTTCAAATAATGAACTTCCCCTAAGTTGACGCACATTAAGAAAAAGAAAAAAAAAATGCCGCCATTTCGGGCTTTTGCACTACCAGACCATATTTTCGCCAGCTCGGTGCCCCAACTATCCATTCCTTTTATTTATCTGTCGTTCAACCACTCTTGTACCGTGGCCATGAAAGAAAAAGAAATAACTTGACAATAAAAGTTCTGACACTCTCATTCGCGATCCCTTTGAGCCAACACTGTGAACGTTCTTTTTCTTTTCAGCCTTCTGCTGAACAATCTCCCTTCTGCACCCGAAACTCAACATCTTTCTTCTTTCAAGTCCCCCAAACAACTCTCCAAACATAATTTTTCTGCTCCTTCGCTGGTTGGGGTGTGTGCGTGTTGTGTGGTGTGTGTTGTGTGTTTGTGTGTGTGTTTGTGTGTGTGTGTGTGTATAGGGCTTATGCTGTAAGCGCTTAGGGCTTTTTTTAGATAAGCGCACTAAAGTTACCTTATTATTATTATATTAATTATTATTATTCTCAAAACAATCTTATGCGCCAGTCTATGAATACTCGACTCCCTAAGCAAGCCTTGGCGCATTAATTTTTGGTATGGAGCCAAAGTAAAAACGCTCATCTGTCTCGCCTAGCACAAGACTTGTTCTTTTGTGTAATGTACAAAGAAGTGTAAACGAAAGATTTATCTGAGGTATACCATACGTGATTTTATTATGTAGCATATACATGCCAAGCTGTTTCAGAATTAAAATGTACGTTGATGGGCAAACAAACATACGATGTAAAACTAATAGAAAATTTGATTTTTGTAACCATTATTTCATTCACATTTCTACAAAGTGGGAAGTGTTGCGAAAGAGATTGGTGTACATAGTAATGGACGATGGTCTCTCATGATGTTCATTCCCTTTTGATCACCCTGACATGTAAATGACGATTGAAGAATAGTTTTCACAATCAGATCCCATAGGGAACCGGCTACACAGCATATCAATACCTGCCTGTTAGTACGGTTTGAACTCCCCCATCCTTACGTCATAGTCCTGACAGAGCTGGGGAGCCGTGCGAGAACCTGTAAAGCAGACGAAAAATCTGTGGCCTGACGACAATTTTTAAACATTTTTTTTCTGCTACAACTTTCAATTTGCGTGCTCGAGCAAAAATCAGTATTGGTTTTGAGCTTCATGCCGTTTAGAGCTTTAGCCGCGGAACATAAATCTCATCGTTAACACAAAGAGGATGAGCTGGACTCACCGTGCTCCGCAACGTTGCGCTTCGCACGACCAGACGGACAAACAGAAGAGAGAGAGAGTTTCCCTTTCAATTAACAACTAGGCGTTTTTTGCTTTAACAAAAAAACAAAATTTTATTTTTACACCACTTACATTTAATAGCTTTTACTATGTCTTCACTTAATTATTTTCAACCACACGCGTTTTCAATAATAAATATTGACCAGGTCCTCATAGACTGACAAATAGACTATACTTTCCTTTTACGAACTGGCCTTAAATAGTGCCATCAACAATCTCTCCATAAACCAATGCCCTGGTGTTCACAGACCTATAAAGCAGTTTTCTTCTGGGCTTGGGCCTCACGATGCCACGTTCATTTTCACTATCTTCACGATTTCACGTCGGACTACGACAGAATATGTTTTGTGTTTGTGTCCTCCAGTTAAAAAGTTAGCTGTTTGTCCCCAGTCTAAGTGAGAAAATGTTCCTAGAGGTTTGCTATGCCTACCATAGGCCAGTCTTGGCCTTTCCGTAGGATATCTCATGTATTAATTAAAACAACACACACACACACACACACACACCACACACACAACGGAGGCATACGCTCTCACACAACGCCTCAGGTGTTCGACGCTACTGACAATCCTACCCGTCAACTGATTCTCCATGTGATAAGCTGTGCCATTCAGTCACCTATTCAGGGGCGCTCACTGTGTGCAAGCTGCACGGTTTCCATGACTAGGTGGCCGAGACACAAAAAGGTAAACAAGGCCTAAAAAAACAACTTCTCTTTTAACAGCTTATGCATGTGGTGAATATTTTCCCTCGACATGCTTTTTTTCATATACAAACATATATCAAACGACGGATCTTGGCATATTGTCCAGGTTTCTGACAGCGATATAGAATACCGGCTTTCGCCCGACATACATATTACTTTTGTTGTTGCTATGTTCTAACCGCCCCCCCCCCCCCTTCTCTTTTTTGTGCTCTTTTCTCTCTCTCTCTCCTCTCTCTCTCTCCTCCTCTCTCTCTCTCTCTCTCTCTCTCCCCCCCCCCCCGTCTTGTGTTCAGTGTCACTTCAGTTGCACTGCACACACGCCGCTCTTTCCGGCTCCCCGTCAACATCCACAGCCTGGCTTGTCCTGCCGCAGCCCCGCCACCGGCAATCCACAGGGAGCGGTCAATGTCAAGTCGCCAAAAGCCACCCACCAGAGTAGACACTGCCTGCTGCCGAGTCACTTAGATGTTCAGAGGCGCCTGTTGTGATCCAACATGTCAGGACACCACAGCTAACCCCCTAATGACAACAATCACTGCTTTGTCGCGGAGCCAGCTGTGCGTGAGCTCTCCCTCCGCAGGTCGCATCCGTTCTTTGACAATCCCCATCAATTTGCCAAAACCGGAGACCCGACAGACCCTCATCAAGGGCACAGACATGGAGAGGAAATAAAGTAAGGTCAACATGAGAGCAGGGCATGAAGGGCCACAAAATTTGATTTTTGTGACGCTGATTATTCTGCTGTTCGATGAAATAGGATGATGAAAGATGATGAGATGAGGATGATGCAGTGAGTCCATTCTGGTACTCTACTGCATGACGAGGCTGTACTCTACTGCATCCGGAGCTGTACTCATTACTGCATGCGGTGCACTCTACTGCAGGACGAGCTGTACTTACTGCATGACGAGGTGTACTTCATGAAATGAGCGACACTCTACAGCATGACGGCTGTACTCTCACTTGACGAGGCTACTCTACTGCATGAGGGCTACTCTTGCATTGAGGGCTTACTCGAACGCTGACTTTATAATGTCGGGTCGACAAGGCCCAGGAGTCAGACACCTGCTGATGTCGGAAATTGACCGACACCCCCAGAGACGGCAGTTCCTGAGGTAACCATCGCCATGTGTTGGTCCTGCTCCCAATTGACCCATAGCAAACTATCTGGGTGACGATCGGGCAGAAAGTCCCAGTAAATGGAGGCTGTTGTGGAATCGAACCCACTCACCTCCCACCGCATCGCGAACGACTACACACTCGCCACCGTGGTTGGTTAAATTTGTACTTATCATGTTGCTCGTTGAGGCAGGTGGGAGTGTCAGTCGTTGATCCCCCCCCCCCCCCCCCACACAACAACCACACACCACACACACAACACACACAACTCATTCGCTGAGGATTACCCCCGTCTGCGGTGGGTGCGAACATTAGACCTAACGTAATAACAAAGAAAGAAGATCCTATATCATTACCGTGCAGACGGCTGTTTACGGGTGTTATCTTAGTAGCCACCAACTAGCGAAATGTACACCTCGCATTTGCATGGAAGGACGGCCCTCTCCATGTAGTGAGCTGTAGATCGTAGGGGTAGGTCGACTCTCTCTCTCTCTCTCTCTCTCTCTCTCTCTCCTCTTCTCATTTTTCTCACTCTGTGTGTGTGTGTGTGTGTGTTGTGTTCTGTAAACGCATGTATGTGAAGGTCAATATGCATGCCCCCCCCCCCCCCCCACTCCCTTTCTTTATTACTTAATTCCCTTTCATTTTATGGACGGAATCGTGTGCCCTACCATGGAAATTTTTTTTTTTTTTTTTTTTTTTTTTTGCTGTCCCACTCTCTGCGCCACCTCAGAGGCAGTGCACCCACGCCGCTCATTCCGACACCCCGTCCACAGCCACAGCCCGGTCGGCCCCTCCGCAGCCCCGGCACCGGCAATCCACAGGAAGCAGTCAATGTCAAGTCGTCAAGAGGCAACCCACCGGAGGAGACACTGCACTGCTGCCGAGTCACTTCGGTGGTGTTCAGTGGCGCCTGTTCTGATCTAACATACGCAGGACACCACCTACTAAGCCCCCTACTGACGACAATAATTGCTTAGTCGCGGAGCCGGCGTGAGTGAGCTCTCCCTCCGGAGGGCGCCACCACGTCCGTCCAACGACAGCCCCCATGGACTCGCCGATACCGGTGACCTCGACGGAACCAAACCAAGGTCACAGACGTGGAGAGGACATCGAAATTGAGGTCACCATGAGAGCAGGGCATGAAGGGCCACAGAATTTGAGACATTTTTTTTTAATGCTGATCGATGAGAATGAGGATGATTAAGATGATGCTACGGATTTCGTTTCGGTCTGAGACTACATGACAGGGCTGTACTCTACGCTTTCATAATATATCCCGGCGTCAACCAGGCCCGAGAGATACAGGCACCTGCAGTGTTGGTCATGAAATTTGAGCAACACTCTCAGAAACGCATCCATTAAGTGGATGAAACTCGACTGTGGGTCCCAGTCTTCCCAACTGAGTCCGCAGCAAACTCAACTCTGGTAGGAGCCGGTCGGGGCAGAAAAAACCCACATGACTTCTGATGGGATTCGAACCCACGACCTCCCAGCCGGGAGTCCCCCGACGTTAACCACTTCGCCACGGCGGCTGGTTCCTACCATGGAAATTGAGAGGACCCTTAATAGAGCAAGGTTTGAATGGCCACAGTTTGTAACTTAAAAAAAAAAAGTTCTTTCACATTCTAGGACAAATAATGTAGATGGGATAATAGTGATATTACTACGATTTCATTGTCTGCAGAGCAAGTATGATATCCTTGTTTCCTTTTATAATTCACCTATATCTTCGTATAAACCGGCCAGTATGATATCAATGTTTTCTTTCATAATGTATCTTGCATAAAGTGACCAGTCTAGTATGTTTGCTTCCTTTCATAATTCACCTATATTTTGTGCATTAACTGGACAGTATAACAACTTTCCTTCCTTTCATAATTCACCTGTATCTTGGCAACTCAAAGGTGCAATGGTCCCAAAGACGCATTCATTTAACGAAGTGGATTAAACGTACATGACTTCTGACCTTGATCCATAAAATGCTCAAAAGTCTGGACGGCAGGTGGTCAGGGTAAAACCTCCACGCCCCTTTTCCGCCATACATGAAAACTTTTGTTAGGTTCGAACTGACTACCTGCTCAGTCAGCAGCCTCCGACACTAACCGCTACGCCATGCCGGATAATTGGTCCAGGTCCGTTAGTCTATCAATTTTTACGCCTGTATAGCGCTGTCCATAAAGCCGGTATCGTTTGAAGATTGACCTGTTCCAGCAGAACCCCTTGAGTGTAGGGCAAACAAACTGCTGTTTCTGATCATTAATGCAAGCGTGTGTGCGCGCGGCGCGCGCGCGCGCGTGGGTGTGTGTTGTGTGTGTGCGCGCGCGCGCGTGTGTATGCGTGAGTGTGCGTGCGTACGTGTGTGTGTGTGTGTGTGTGTGTGTGTGTGTGTGTGTGTGTGTGTGTGTGTGTGTGTGGAATGGGATCCTATGCTTGCAAATGTGTGTGTGTGTGTGTGTGTGTGTGTGTGTGTGTGTGTGTGTGTGTGTGTGTGTGTGTTGTGTGAGAGAGAGAGAGAGAGAGAGAGAGAGAGAGAGAGAGAGAGAGAGAGAGAGAAGAGAGTTGTGAAAGATGTGGATTATTCGAGTAGTTCGCGCGGTACTTAAAGGCAGTTTCTTTGTTATAGAGCTTAAAAGCAGTTTATTTGTCGCAGTACGTAAAAGCTGTTGTCGCAGTACTTATAAGCAGTATATTTATTGTAGTGGATAAAAGAGCTTATTTGTTTCAGTACTTAAAAGCAGTTTATTTGTTGTCATACTATAAAGCATATTATTTCTCGCAGTACTTAGAAACAGTTTGTCGCATACTAAAAGCAGTGTACTTCTTGCAGTACCAAAAACAGTTTATTTGTTGCAGTACTTAACAGCACTTTTTCTCGCATAACCTGTTGCAGAATTGGAAAGGGGTTTATTTGTCGCAGTACTTTAAAAGCAGTATATTTGTTGCAGTATTTCAAAACAGTTTATTTTGTCGCAGTGCATGAAAGCATATATTTGGTGCAGTATTCAAAAGCTGATTATTTGCTGCAGTGCTTAAAAGTACGTTATTTGTAACAGTAGGTTCACTTAAAAGAAATTTATTGCAATACATAATAGCGGTTTATTTGTCGCTATACTTACGATGCAGTTAATATGTCGCAGAACTTATTTCTAATTCATTTGCCCCAGTTCCACAAATATTTCAGAACATTGTTGATAAAACATGTTTTTGTTTACCGTATTCATCTTTCATGTCAGTCACAATGGGAAATGTCAGAAGTTACTTTTGTGCCATTCTGACTTTTCAGTTGGCATGGGAAGTGTTGGAAGTTATTTTCGATTTGCGTTCCAACTTGACAGCTGGCTCTGGAAATATTGGAAAATAATTTTCGTTTCCATTCTAATTCTTGACAGTCGGTGTAGGAAACGTTGGAAATTAATTTTCGTTTCCATTCTAACTTGTCAGTCGGTATTGTAAATGATGGAAGTTGTTTCTGTTTTCCTTTCTAATTGTCAGTCGGTATGAGGAATGGAAGTTATTTGTTTATTTTTTCTGTTCAATTATGTCCTTCGGAACGGAAATGTTGGAAGTTATTTTATTTTTAAGAGAGAAACTGAAAAAGAAATAAGAATAGTAACAACACTGAACACAATGTGACAATTAAAAAACCACCTCCATCTCTCTCTCTCTCTCTCTCTCTCCTCATCTCTCTCTCTCTCTCTCTCTCTCTCTCTCTCTCAATGTTTCATGTACAGCATGTTCTTTCTGACTGAGCCGTGGACTTTGCCCTGTGCGGTACAAGCAATGTGCACCAGTTAGAGGACCCCACATCGTTGCTTGTTTATTGTCTTTCTCGAAAATAAAACAACAGATTGTGATACAGCACCGGAATACATTGACTGCACAGTACCAGCTGCCGCACGTTTGTGCAACATGCTATGAACTGGGTAAGTTGTTCATGTACGACCCCGTTTTAATGCCATGTTTAATATGTCAGTTGTTCATGTGCGACCGCATTTTCTACAGTTCAACCCCCCCCCCCCCCACCACCCCGCCCCACCGGTCCCTTCACGCACACGTACATACGCTCACATGTGTCGATTAGAAAATACTGGAAACTGTGTTGTACAACTGAAAAAAAAAAGAGAACAGAAAACGGCATGCGCGTGCACGCAGCCATACACACAAGAGCAACAGGAACATAAAACAAAAATCCAAACAATTGTAAAACCTGCACATTCTCCCGCGTCTCCCGCTCCCCCCCCCCCCCCATCCTTTTCCTTCTCCTCTCAGCCATCGTCTTTTTTTGTGCTACTCTCTCTCTCTCCTCTCTCTCTCTCTCTCTCTCTCTCTCTCTCTCTCTCTCTCTCTCAGCACTCTCCCCCCTCTTCTTTCCGTTCTCTTTACAATGCCCTCTTTCCTCCCTGCTCCTCATACATACACAGCTCTACACAAAAGTGTTTCCACACACACACACACACACACACACACTCACTGCATTCCCCTCCCCACCCCACCCCCATCCCCCGTCACACGAACACACCCGCACACACTGTGAACTTTCCTGTGCCTTGACCACAAGTCCATTAGGGCGAATTCCACACTGAGGACCTGTGTTGCCAGGAGACCACCCTTGACCACAAGTCCATTAGGGCGAATTCCACACCGAGGACCTGTGTTGCCAGGAGACCACCCTTGACCACATGTCCATTAGGAGAATTCTACACCGAGGACCTGTGTTGCCAGGAGACCACCCTTGACCACAAGTCCATTAGGGCGAATTCTACACCGAGGACCTGTGTTGCCAGGAGACCACCCTTGACCACAAGTCCATTAGGCGAATTCCACACCGAGGACCTGTGTTGCCAGGAGACCACCGAGTCTCGCTAAGTTTGTCTCCTTTCATCCTCTGTACAGATTGAGAGTACTTTGGAGGAGAAGGCGCGGGAAGAGAAATGGTTGAAAGGGGGAAAGATGACTGGACAAACGCCCCGATATCACACGATAATGGGTCAATGGTCAGTTATTCTGCTGGCAATTCACGTTGTCGCCAGTTTGATTGAGAGACCAAAACTTTAACTAAGATAACTCCCTCACGCCACCCCACTTTGCTGTCCAAACGTACAAATAATATGTACAAATCAAAACACCGAAATCCAAACCCAGTTGCATCAGCCGCTATGGCGCAGGGGTTAGCGTCGCGGACTGCCCGTTTACAGGTCGTGAGTTCGATTCCTATCAGAGCTACTCACATGTGGGATTTCTCTTTTGCTGCCCCCCGCTCGGCTCCTATCCAGAAATTGAGGTTGCAATTCGGATGAGTAGGACCACACTGTCGAGTTTCATCTACTTAATGGATGTGACGCTGAGAGTCTTGCTCAAAATGTTCTGACCTACACATCTACGTGTCTGTATCTCTCGGCTGATCGGCGCCTGGATATGTTATGAAAGTAAGCGTAGAGTGTAATCCTGTCATGCAGTCTCAGACCGGAGCGGATCTCCGTAGCATCATCTTCATTTTTCTCATCTTCGTCGATCAGCTAAATATATCACACAAAAAAAGATAGAAAGAAAGAAAAAAATGAAGGAAGTAAGGACGGAAGGAAGAAAAAGAAAGAAAGAAAGAAAGAAAGAAAGAATGAATCTTTAATGGTTGAGAATTAGGCTTATTAAAGGCCTTATTACAATTCTGCCCAACAACAACTACAATTTAAAAAAGTAAGGTAACATCGAATTATAAAATAACATCAATATAACGACTTCATGCTGAAAATCTCTCTCTCTCTCTCTCTCTCTCTCAAGAAGAAGAAAGGTTTTAAACTCTGCAGCCCTTCACGCCCTACTTTGTTTTGATTTCCTTTCCACGTCTGTGCCTTTGGTGGGTTCACGTCGAGGTCGCCTTTATCGGCAAGTTCACGGGGCCGGTCGTCACGGCGGACGTGGTGGCGCCCTTCGGAGGAGGATGCTCACCGACGCGGGCTCCGCGACCCCACAGATTACTGACAGATTACCTGCAGATCCGCAATCCCTGTACAGTAACAGTGACCGAAATTCCAAAGAGCGGGTTGAGGCTTACGTGTTAAACCACACGTATGACCTGTGTTTAGGTGGCAGAAGAGAGAGACTGGTCAAGTTCAGAAAATGTGATTTGTGCAGCGAAAGGCCTTTGCCTGTTGTGAATAGGGTACGGTGTATATGTACAGTTCCTGTCCATCGCATTAATTAGTGTGCTTGATTGAGTGCTTTGTGTTCAGTAATTATGACATGGCTGTTCCTCTTATTTTAAATGTTTTGTACACGTGAGAGAGAGAGAGAGAGAGAGAGAGAGAGAGAGAGAGAGAGAGAGAGAGAGAGAAGAGAGAGAGAGTCTCTTACTCAAGGACGATTTTTTGATGTGCCTAATTGTTCAGTCTATTCTACGGTCGACGAAACACAAAGCAAAGACCATGGAATGGCAGCAAACACACACCACACACACACACACACACACAACACACACACACACAACACAGAATAAACAGAGAGAGAGAGAGAGAGAGAGAGAGAGAGAGAGAGAGAGAGAGAGAGAGAGAGAGAGAGAAGACAGACAGACAGACAGAGAGAGAGAGAGAGAGAGAGAGAGAGAGAGAGAGAGAGAGAGAGAGAGAGAGAGAGATCCTGCACCTTTCTAACCAGCCCTGAAGCCTTCCACTATGGCAGAAGTCACACTGACTTCCGGCTCCTTGATATTTGCTTTTTGACCTCCAGCCATTAAAGTCAAATGCCATCATCTGTCTGTTAAAGGTGGGTGGTTTTAAATGAAAAGAAGCTGAATTAGAGCTAGACTGTTTAAACTTCGGCGTTATTTTTCTCATTTGTCACTTCAAATGATCTATAATTAGTAACATGTGTCAGGCTACCCGATTCGCCAAATTTCTGTAAACTTCTTTGAAATTGGTGGGAACAGCCGCTGGAATTCACATGTTGCTATGGCTGGCGTCTTTCAGAACTGGCTGGTGAAAAGATGATAGTAAATTAGACTGGATTCTTGTGAACGGTGCGCTTCGGCGCACGGAATCCGGCTTCCAAGCCAAAGTTCTCGCCATGGAAGTTGGAGCAAAGAGGACTGTAGGCTCACGATCACATGGAACAGCTCGCAGTCTCTGGTAAGAAGAGGACCAGAACCCTAAGGGCGATGGCAGAGGCAGCAGAAAGGAGTCCTAGCTAGATGAGGTCGAGGAGGAACAAAGTGAACTTTATAAGACCTAAATATCCCAATATAGAACAGGTGCCCAATAGTAGCGTGGATAAGACTTCTGTCTCAAAAAAGGGAACGCTTTGAGACCCCATCAAACAGTTGTCCTAATCCCAACGTCAGAAAAAAAAATTGACAGCGGGAGACCATCTAGGATTCTTGACCTGAATATGGGGCGGCCCCTTTAATTCCGAGAGTGCAAGGAGTTCATGGCCGAAGCACGCAGTACTGATGGATGGGATGAGGAGGTGGGGTGGGGGTGGGGGTGGGGTGGGATGGGTGGGGGGATGGGGGTGTTCATCTAACAGTCAAGATTTTGTCCTGCTGGTGCAGTGGGTCATCTGATCGACGTTGCTATCATCACACGTTTCAAGCTTCTGTCATTTTTTTTGGTCTATTTTTGTTGCGTCAACCTCCCCAAAGTGTTAGAATAATCAACCTGATGATTGTGGACACTCGACGGATGAAGATGAAGAAGCTTGAGTTTGGATTTTATCAGATCTGGATCCAGATTATGATACCATATTTGTTGGAGACTGCCAGTAAAATCAGTAGCAAATGAAAGCGCGGAAGTTTACATACTTTGGAGCCTCATGTAACCCATCAAATATTATCATAATTTACAAATAGAACAGACAGAAATGAAAAACTGAGACTACATTTACACTAATTTCAAATTCAGACTTGAATAACTCCTCTTATTTCTCTTTAAAATCCAGTTCGGCTGAAACAGGATAAGTGCTGTCTTTAACGGGTAGAGGTAAAAAAAAGATATTTTCAGAGCACTTTTGGTCGTTGTACCTGTCGCCCCCCCCCCCTTCTCCCCTTGCCCCATCTCCACCCCCTTCCTGCATGCCCCCCCCCCCCCCCCCCCCCCCCCGAAACAGTAAAGTCCTTCGGTGTGTAGCAAGAACCGCTGTGTATCAATGTCTCTTCGTCGTTTCTGTGGGGGGTCTCTCCGTCACCACCGAGCGGCAAGGTATCTGGCAATTCTTGTGGTACAGAAACGCAGCTGTGCAAAACACTCCACACAGCAACACTACACTGTCCCCATTGTTCCCCAGGGGTGGGTCGCTGTGTTCAAGAGAGACATATAAGTGGAGCATGGGTCGGGGAGGGAGCAGGTTCGTCCCTTTTTTTTTAAAGGTGCACAATGCCCTAAAAGAAAGGAGTAGGTTGAGGAAACTCTTTGTTCACCGAAGGGGTTGGGGTGGTGGGAGTGGTGGTGGAACTTTCACGAATTCCATAGACACACAAACTGCAAACTGAAATAACATTCTAAAGGATAGTTTCCTCCCTTCCCCACCCACCCTCTTGAAGGATTGCCAAAGCGCGGGGTCAAGGGATAGGTCAAGGCAGGACAAAGGAAAGGATGAGGGAGAAGAGGAAGAAGAGAGCGCTTGGGGACGAAAGGAGAGAGAGAGAGAGAGAGAGAGAGAGAGAGAGAGAGAGAGAGAGAGAGAGAGAGAAGAGAGAGAGAAGGTAGGGATAGGATTATGAGTGACGAAGGAGGGGTATGAGGATCGAAAAGAAAAAAAGGAGAGAGAGAGAGAGAGAGAGAGAGAGAGAGAGAGAGAGAGAGAGAGAGACAGAGAGAGAGAGAGAGAGAGAGAGCGAGAGAGTGGAGGTAGAGGTGGAATTATGAGTGACGAAGGAGGGGTATGAGGATCGACAAGAAAAAGAGAGAAGAGAGAGAGAGAGAGAGAGAGAGAGAGAGAGAAGAGAGAGAGAGAGAGAAGCGTGGAGGTAATGGGTAGAATATGAGTGACAGAGGAGGGTAGAGAGAGACGAAGAGAGAGAGAGAGAGAGAGAAGAGAGAGAGAGAGAGAAGAGAGGAAAGAGAGAGAGAGAGAGAAGAGAGAGAGAGATAGAACGAGGTAGGGTTATTATCGAGGCACCAGCGCCATAACGTAAATGGAGTACAAGACAAGAGGAGAAAATACATACACAAATAACCGATAATCAAAATCAGTAGAATAATCATAATCAATGTTTCAATCGAGCAGCCATCGAAAAAGAAACACCCGAAGGTGCTGGGGGACCCAGAAACACTGCTTCACCGCTTTAGAGCAGTCCTGTACCACCTTGAGGCCCTGTGTTACATGGGTACAGCAGCGCAGCCTCGATAGTTATTCGAACAATACTTGATAGAAATTCTAGTCAATAGTCTAAAATCAATAATCAAAAATCAATGCTCAAAAACAAAATATAGTTTTAAACGTCATACATGCTTTCTGTCAAAGTCCTTTTAAATTAATACTCCTCTCTTTCCTTCGTACCCATAGGTCAAAAATCAAGAAATAAGAAAAACAACAACAACAACAACAAAACAGGAATTGGAACATCGAACATCAAACATCAATTAGAATCAAAATCAAAATCGAAATCAACATCAAGATCAAAATCGGACACAAAATTTGCTTTCCTTGGCCTATAAACCTGGGCCAGTATATCTCTATTACTCTGGCCTATGCTCTTGTATTAGTTTGTGTAACAAGCTTATATAATGCATTTCTACTTACTAATTGATGAGAACTCTACTTCTAAACAGCTTTCTTTTAGAATTGCGTCCATATTTTATTTATTACTAGTCTTCCCTGATGCGCATTGCGTAATAGATGTACATGGCAACATCTCTGATAATTTCTGTCTTTGTTTGTTGCAGTATTCCTTGTAAAGTTTTGTTAGGTGGGTTCTTAAAATGTTTCTGTAGATACTTCTCCCTTGGTTGCTTATATTTGGGACATCTTATTAAGAAATGTAGTTCGTTTCGTCGTTGGACAAAAGGGGCATGTTGTTTCTGCTGTCTTATCTATATATTTCTTATTTATATTTATTTCGCTTATGCCGAGTCTAAATTTAACTAGTGCTCTTTTAAACTTCGAAATTGTTATGTCTTCGACATACTGTTCTAGCTGGTGTGTTGTTTTGAATGTCCTGTAGCTTATATACCTCTCGTTATTTTCGATTGTACTATGCCAGTCTTGTCTATAACCATCGATCATTCTTTGTTTGAGTTCTTTCAATAAAAATGTTTTCGTTCACCATTCCATTACTTATCCAAACATTTGAGAAGCCGTATATGTCTAGACTATGTTTTACTTTCCTGCCCAATTTGGCGTTCTTTCATCTTCTGTCAGTTCTTTATTATACGCTTGTTTTGATATTCTGTCTGGTGTCATTCTTAATAACTTAAACCAATATCTTATAGCCCTTATTGTTGTATCAATAAATAGTGGATACCTACCTAATTCGCCATATAAGGGTGCGTTTGGTGTCTTTTTATATATTCCTAATAGTTTTTTGCAAGCAAATGTATGTATGTTCTCTATCACTTCATATCTTGTGAGTCCCCAAATTTCTGCAGCATATAAAAGTAGTGGTTTGATCTGTGAGTCAAATAGCTTAAAATAGACCGTTGTATCCATATATCCGAGACTATACATGGTTTTTCTTAATTCTAATATTTTTCTTTTTGCCCTCCCTGCATACTCTGCTAATGCTATGTCCATGGATAATTTTGTCGTTAGGGTGAAGCCTAAATATTTATAACTGTTTACAGTATCTATTCTTTCCCCTTTGTAATTCCATTTTTCGTTTTTCCCCAAATACCCTCCCTTCCTGAATACCATCACTTTTGTTTTTTGCATATTTACTGTGAGCCCTAGGTTATCTGATGCTAGTTGTAGATTCGTTATTTGATTTTGTAGGCCAACTGGTGTTGACGATATTAACGCTATATCATCTGCAAAAAGGAGCAAAAAAATTTCCTTGCCATCTTGGTATAATTGAACTCCGTGTCTGCCTTTCTGGGTCACTCTCTCTCTGCTACCTCTGCTATTAACAATGAAAAATTAGAGGGGACAACAGACATCCCTGCTTTACCCCTAGTGGGCAGTTGAAGAATTCCGAGAGATTGGCCCCGCTTCTTACGCATGCCTGTACTTGGTTGTATATACCTTTTAACATTTCTAGCATTTTTGTTGAAATACCAATTTTTTGTAGCACTTTCCATAGTTTCTCTCTTCTTACAGTATCGAAGGCTTTTTGATAATCAATGAAAGCTACATAGAATTTGCTTCTTCTTCTATTATATAGGCATCTGTTTATAATTGACATCAAAGTGTATATATGGTCGGTAGTTGCATAGCCTCTCCTAAAACCTGCTTGTTCTTCACTTATTTTACCATTTTCTTCGGCCCAATCATATAAGCGTCTGTTTAAAATCGATGTAAATATTTTGCTTATAATACATATCAAAGATATACCTCTGTAGTTTCCTGGTTTTTCCTATTTCCTTTTTTATGTAATGGTATAATTATAGATCTAGACCATTCATTCGGAAATCTTCCACCTTCATATAATTTGTTAAATATCTTTGTTAGCAGGGGGTAATTTTATCTATGAGTGTTTTAAATATTTCAGCTGGCAGCTCATCTAGGCCTGCTGCCTTACCTGATTTCAATTTTCGTATGGCTAGTTTAGTTTCTTCCTCAGTTATTTCGTCATCTAACTCTTCTATGTGCATATTATATTCATTCTCTTGTCTATCCTGTTGTGATTCTTCCTCCGCTTGGTCATTATCAGTCTGTGGATTTAGAATATTTTAAAAATATTCCTCCCATTGTTGTATAGTAATAGATGGAAGTGCTTTTCTTCTTTGTCTTAAATTTCGTACTGAATTCCAAAATTTCTGGCTATCTCTCTGATGTAGTATTAGATTTTCATATATTCTGTCCCTATATTCTTTTTTCTTTATTCTAATAGTTTCTTGATAATTTGTTCTGTTTTCTTTATACGCCATCCACCTTCTTCCATATTCTTGTGGACTGTTTTTCCTATTTATACTATTGCATCTAGTTAATGCTTGTCTGGCCTCTTTTTTGCAATTCTTGCATTCCTCATCAAACCATTTTTGTGATGTTTTGTTTGGTCCCCCTATGCCTATCATTTTATACATGCAATTCCCTGCTGTAAGTAATAGATTAGACAATTTCTTTATACTTATATCTATATCTTCCATATTTTCTTCTATTTCTTCTTCTATTTCTTGTAATATAGTATTCGCATTCTCTGAATTCATATATTCTACAAATTCCACTTTTTTACCACTGTCCCATTGAAATTTGTTTACATATATTCTTTTCTGTACCTCTTCTTGTTTATTTATTTCTCCGCTTTCGATTACCAAGTTCACTGGCATATGGCTGGACTCAATTCTTTCTATTATATCACATGCCTTCACATTATCGAGTAACTCAGGAGAACATAAGTAAAAGTCTATAGTACTGTTCCCTCTGTCCGCATAAAAAGTATAGCCTTTGTCAAAATCTCTCATACATAGTCCATTTAGAGGCAGTAGATTGATTACTGTGCAAAATTCTATCAGCCTTTTGCCAAACCCATTTACATGTGTGTCTAATGTTTGTCTTGCATATTCATTATCTACATCTTTTCCGCTACCATCATCATCTTCTACGTTTAAACCCCACTCTCCTATTCTAGCATTCATATCACCTCCTATGATATATAAATAGTCTTGACCTTCATCTGACATCTTTAATATGAATTGTTCTAACATCTCAATAGTAT
>CM031595.1:140333711-140341211 GCA_018398815.1 Conus ventricosus | reverse complement strand
TGTAAATGGTGGTAGTGATGGTGGTCGTGGTGGAGGTGGTGGTATGTTTGTTTGTTGTTGTTTTCCCCATTCATTTTGACCTGCAGTCCTGCTGCAACATGAATTCAATCCTCTCGACATGAGAAAAGGGAATGGAGTCATGTTGGTAGAATGCCAGCGGCTGACTGGGGACAGGAATGAGAATGAGTGGGTAGGTAAGTGGGGAGGGGGGGGGGGGGGGGGGGAGATGAGAGCGAAAAGAAATCCAGAGTGTAACGGATTGCACAAGTGTGGACTACTGCGGAGCATGGCACTCCCCCCCCCCCCCCCCCCTTTCCCCACAAATGACATCCTAACTATAATGACGCCCGCTGTTAGTGCCTTGCGCCACTCCCCCCCCCCCCCCCCCCCTGCTCCCCTCCCACCCTCATCTCTTGCCCTCTCCTTTAACCTTTCGCCTCATGCGATGACCTCGTTCAGGAGAAACGAGTAGCTTTAAAACAAATTTTAAAAGTAATTTCAAGTAACTCCGCCAGTTAACATGGACCAACAAATTACAAGACAAAACACGACGTGTTTCGGCCTCTTAGGTCTTCTTCAGACAAGATAAACAACATTCAGGACAACGAAAACGAAGAACGAGCAATCACTTATCTTCCCGAATTCGGCGCAAGATGGGCGTTGAATCGTAGATTGTATTGAACTCGAGAAGATAACTGATTGCTCGTTCTTCGAGAAGATAACTGATTGCTCGTTCTTCGAGAAGATAACTGATTGCTCGTTCTTCGAGAAGATAACTGATTGCTCGTTCTTCGAGAAGATAACTGATTGCTCGTTCTTCGAGAAGATAACTGATTGCTCGTTCTTCGAGAAGATAACTGATTGCTCGTTCTTCGAGAAGATAACTGATTGCTCGTTCTTCGAGAAGATAACTGATTGCTCGTTCTTCGAGAAGATAACTGATTGCTCGTTCTTCGAGAAGATAACTGATTGCTCGTTCTTCGAGAAGATAACTGATTGCTCGTTACTGTTTATCTTGCCCGAAGAAGACTTAAGAGGTCGAAACGCGTCGTGTTTTGTTTTGTGATTTGTTTGTCCATGTTAACCGGTGGAGTTAAATTACTTGAAAAGTTTGTTTCAATTTCGGTCTCCGGTCACCTCACTTTCAAGCTGGCTTTAAAACGCTACGGGCGGCTGACGATAAGGGGTTAAGGAAAACCTTGGAAACAGGACAAACAGGGAGCTTTTCATCATTTCAGTAAGAGGAGCACGCCACTCACGCTCCATGGAGCGTGCTCAACTCACTTCGGTTGTACGTGCAGAGCAGTGGGCATACTTGAAAAGAGTTTTTCCGAAGGTGTAGGTAGCGTCACAAATATTTCCAAACGTCCTCTGTTGAGGCACACTACCTCTGTTGAGGCACACTTCCTCTGCTGAGGCCCACTACTGACGCCTTGGTGATGTGACGGCATGCCTAGGACCAGTGCTCCCCAAGCCGATTTTCAGGGAGTAACTTTTCTCTAGAAAGCTTTTTAATTATTATTTAAAACAAAAAAAGATATTTATAACGTGTGTGTGTGTGTGTGTGGTGTGTGTGTGTGTGTGTGTGTTTGTGTGTGTGTGTGTGTGTGTGTGAGAAATGATAATTATAGTGTGTGTGTGTGTGTGTGTGTGTGTGTGTGTGTGTGTGTGCGTGCGTGCGTGCGTGGTGCGTGCGTGTGTGTGTGTGTGTTGTGTGTGTGTGTGTTGTGTGTGTGAAAAGAGTTGCCCGCATGCCTCATGTGTTTGAAACAGCGAACTAGTAAATTTTAACTTTTTACAAATATTGAAGTGCAGTACGCGTACTTGTGTGGGTACATGTGTGGATCTGACGTGTGTGTGTGTGTGTGTGTGTGTATGAAGATGCTGATCTGAAAAGGGTGGGGAAACGGATGGCGGGGACTAAGAGATTCCAAACACCCCCCTACTTCCCTCTCTCGACGCCATTCCCTTCCTTCCCTAACCACTTCATGCCACTCTAACCCCCCCCCCCCCCCCCCCCCACCTCCCCATAACAAAACAGAAAAGAAGTCACAAAGCGGATTAACCTGCTTATGACAGAGGGGAACAAGAACACGTCACAGGAACACGTCATCAAAAAACTATCTGGGACAGCATAATAGAGAATGTACTGCGGCTTAAAGGACGCACACACACACACACTTACATATATATGCACATATGCATGCATGCAAACGCATACACGCACGCATGCACAAACTCGAACACAAACACAAACACAGACAGAGGGGCAGACAGACAGACACACACACACACACACACACACACACACACACACACACACACAATCTCTCCTCTCTCTCTCTCTCTCTCTCTCATCCTCTCTCTCTCTCTCTCTCTCTCTCTTTGTCATAGAAAGAGTGCTTCATTCGATAAACAAGCAGGATAAGTTTAGCTCACCAACCTATCCAGCTTTTGCTCCATGCACCCCCTTCACTTACCTCCCTTGTCCACCCAGTTTTTGCCGAGTGTTCCTCATCTCATGCCCATTCCCTTCCGACCCTGCTCCTCCCTCAGCAATGTGACGTTCTGCTCACCACAGAACACTGACCTAATATGGGACCCTCGACCCCTCCCGCCTTCCACAGTCCCACCTCTCCATCCCCCCTCCCTCCGCCTCCTGCCCTGGACGAAGTGATCTATGCGAGGTTGTGTGTGTGTGTGTGTGTGTGTGTGTGTGTGCGTGCGCGCGCGCGCGTGTGTGCGTGCGCTCAAGTAAGTTGTGTGTGTGTGTGTGTGTGTGTGTGTGTGTGTGTGTGTGTGTGCGAGCATGCGTGCGTGCGTGCGTGTGTGTGTGTGGTGTGTGTGTGTGTGTGTGTGTGTGTGTGTGTGTGCGCGCGCGCGTGTGCGCGTGTGCCTCGTGCGTGCGTTTGTGTGTGCGTTCGTAACCACGAGTCACTTTTTCAAGAAATACAAAAAGATAAACAAGATGCAAAGCATGTAAACGTACTCCTAGTTTAGATCTATCTTGAATACGCGTGTTAAAAAAATAATACCCGTCACAATCAAACTTGCGTCATAAAAAAAAAAAAAAAACAACCGTCACAATCAAACATGCGTCATAATGTATTTCGTCACTGAGATAAGAAATCGTCGAAGTACGTTCAGAGATATTAGGTAGGTAGGTAGGTAGGAGCTATTATAGCCTCGCGGCTTTCATGTGCTCCATCAATTGAAATGACAGTACTTTTCCCGGTGTTTAGCGCAGCGTGATTACAGTTGCATATAATTTTATATAAATTGGATGAGAACAATTTCAGTCATCAAAATCATAATACTATATCTTTAAAATTTGCATCTACATCAAGGAGGCTCTTAAAACTGTTGATATTATTAGTTTAGTTTGATGTAACTCGGAAGAGAATTCCACCTGCCAACTACTCTATTAGCAAATGAATTTCTCCTCAGTTAGTGCAAGAATATTGAACAAATAATTTGCCAGTATTGCCTCTTGTGATGTTAGATTTGCTTAACTGGAATAGTGAGTTGAAATCAATGTCATCAACATGGTGGAATATCTTGTAAGTTTGAATCAGGTCACCCTCACCCTCCTGGCCTTCAGGGATGTTAATCCTAAATATCTAAAGTCTTTCACCATAAGGCATATTTTTGCATTCTGGCAGTATTTTGGTCGCTCTTCTTTGAACCTTTTCTATTGATGAGGATTGCCTTTTAAGTAAAGGGTACCAGATGACATTACCGTATTCCCACATGTGGTCGGATGAGTGATTTGTATAGCTTTATAAACATATCTTTATCAATGAACGAGAAAGATCGTCTTATCAACCCAATCATTTGGTTAGCTTTACTAATAGCTTTCTGTATATGAGGGTCAAAGCTAAGATCACAGTCAAATGTAACTCCAAGGTCCTTTTCCTCTACACATTTTTGAATCTTTTGATTTGAATCACCCATTTTTCATTATGTAATCATTTTGAGGTTCTTCTTACCAATGTGCAGCACTTTACATTTTTGAACATTGAAATACAGGTTCCATTTGTGAGACCAATCCTGCACATTGTTAAGGTCCCCTTGAATGACAGAGTGATTGCTTGAATCCCCGTAAATCTTTGTATCATCGGCAAAAATCTTACATGTATTTGTTATGAGATCCGGTAAGTCGTTTATGAATATTGTAAAAAGGACCGGGCCCAAGATGCTCCCCTGTGGAATACCACTCAAAACTGGTTTGTCTGAAGAGTATATACTGACCCCACCCTCACTCTTTGTCTTCTGTCAGTCAGGAAGTCAGTAATCCAGTCAAGAAGAGATCCATGAATTCCATAATTCTGTAACTTAATCAATAGTCTTTGTGCGGTACAGAGTCGAAGGCTTTACGGAAGTCTAAATACACTATATCTATATGGTTTTTTGTCATCATAAGTACAGTTAAGTCGTCCATAACTTGAATCAGTTGTGTCATGCATGATCTTTTATTACGGAAGCCATGTTGACAGTCCGCAAAAAGTTTAAAATCATTAAAATATGATACTATGACATCCCTTACAATTGACTCTAGTACTTTACACATTATGCAAGTGAGGCTGACCGGTCTGTAGTTACTCGGTCTTGTTTGGAGCCTTTTTTGAATATGGCAACAACATCAGCTGATTTCCAGTCATCTGGGATCTTTCCTGTCTCTAAGGATTTAATTAAACAATATGCTGAAGGGATTGATAATTCCTTACAAAGTTCTTTCAATATTTTAGCTGGAATTTTATCTGGTCCCTGAGCCTTCGAGGGGTCAAGATTTTTAAGTTTAGTCTCCACAATCGTTGGGGTAACTCTAATCTCTGAAAGAGTTATACCTTCTAACTTAAGTGGTTTGGTCATTTAGGTAAATTTTCTATATTCTCGCGAGTAAATACACTTGAGAAGAAGTCATTAAGCGTTTCCGCTTTCTCGGAGTCAGTTATTGCCATTTCACCTGAATCCATTTTCAGAGCGTTGATACTAGTGTTTATTTTCATTTTTTCCTGCACATATTTCCAGAAGTTTTTAGGGTTACTCTTTGCCTGGTAAGCTATATTTTTCTCATACCCTTTCTTTGCGATTTTTATCATTCTCTTTGAGAGATTTCTTTCAATATATATATCTTTGGTAATCTATGCCAGATTTAGTTTCGAGATATCTTTTAAAGGCGTTATACTTTTTCTTAATTTGTCTCAAATTTTTTCGGTCCATCCATTTCGGTTTGATTTTATACGTATTAGCTGATTTTCTAATTGTCACCTTTGGTATATGTCTGTCCATACCAGACTGAACCCAGTCTCTGATAAGAGACCAGCCCTTATTTACCTCCATGCCAACAAGTGTGCTCCAATCTGTTTCACTACCTTCCCGTCTGAAAACATTATAGTTACCTTTACGTAGATTATATTTGGGACAGTCTTCTTGGTTGATTTTGGTTTTTGCTACATACATTTGGAAAGTAAGCACTTCATGGTCACTCAATCCGAGCGGTGCTCTATGGTCTATGTTTGATATGAGACTATTTTCATTAACCAGAATGAGATCAGGCATGGTGGACTGCTGTCCATCTCTATGCCTTGTGGGGCATGATAATTTCCATAAAGAAGAAAAAACCGTTCTGGACCGTTATAGCCGTCAGTAACGGCCATTCTGGTAAAAACAAAACAAAACAAAACAAAAAACAAAACAAAACAAAAAACAAACACCGGGCGTCATCCGTGACCCATAATGAACATACCTACAAATGTTCAGAAAGATCGGCCCAGAAGTTTTGTCTGGAGCGAGTGGAACACATTTTGACCACGGACAGACAGACAGACAGACAGCATTTCTTCGTTCCCATTGTAAAGTACTCCCTGTACTATAAGAACTGGGAGTACAAAAATACAACAGAAAAAGAAAAACGAAAAAAAAGACCAAAAAAAAAAAAAGAAAAAAAAAAAAAAGGAGAACAGAACGAAAAGAAAACGAGGGAGGCTAGGGGAGGCTAGGGGACAAGGTGATACGAGTGCCACTAAGTCCTCCGCCGTGTTTTGCCAATTCGTCGCACGTTGTAAGTGTCGTGACATTGCCTTGCTCTGTTTGCTGGATAGATTTCCCAGCCACAGCTGGTAAAAGGCACACACGCACGCACGCACGCACGCACAACACACACACACACACACACAACAACACACACACACACACACACACACACACACACACACACGCACGCACGCACGCACGCACGCACGCACACACACACACACACACACACACACACACACACACACACACACACACACACACACACACACACACCACACATGTGCTCTCGCATGCCTGAATGCACTCATGCCTCCCCCTTCCCTCCCTGCCCCACACAAACACACATATTCAAAGAGCTTTCTCTCTCTGTTCTCTCTGTCCGCCCGTCTGTCTGTCTGTCTCTGTTCTTCTCTGTCTCTCTCTGTCTCTCTCTCTCTCTCTTCTCTCTCTCTCTCTCTCTCTCTCTCTCTCTCTCTCTCTCTTCCTCCTGTGTGTGTGTGTGTGTGTGTGTGTGTGTGTGTGTGTTGTGTGTGTGTGTGTGTGTGTGTGTGTGTGTGCGCGTGGATGTGTGTCAGTATTTGAATGAAAAACGTTGACATTCTGTTCATAATGTTTTCTTAAATGTCAGTACAACCATGAGTTAAACTGACAATAAACTGGTTTCAGTCGGCCAGTCAGTGTCAATATGCACCCTTGTTTGTAGGTGTATGGTACTTATTGCAATTTCATCCTGTTGGTTTCATTTATGTGAATCTCTGTAACCTTTTCTGTATTTGTAAGCGCTTAGGGCTTATGATGTAAGATTAAGCAACATAAATAATCATTATTATTATTATAACTATTATCATAATCATTATTATTATTCAGTAAACGATTTTGCTGGTCACCCACTTTACCCACCCCCTCGTCTATGCACCCTCCACACACCCTTCTGCTTTCACATTGCCTCTCCGCCAAACAAGTGTTCTGGTGTTCTTTCGCATACACAAATAAGTTAGAAGTTGTTTTTTTTTTTCCTTTTTTTTTGTCGCCATGTTTGAGTCAGGGTTTGCTTGGTGGGTGGGTCTACCGTGAGACTCCCTCCTCCTTCCCTCTCTCTCTCTCTCTCTCTCTCTCTCTCATGCACCCTTCTCACCCGTTCCGTCACAGGTCAGTGAGTGGGTTTACAAAACTGCCCCCAACCATGGTCCTCTCCCCGGGCGACCCCATTGCCAGTCCGTCTGTCCTTTTTGGGGAGAGAGAGAGAGAGAGAGAGAGAGAGATCCATTTCCCTGGAGAGAGCACAACAAAAGCACCGGGTGAGCAGGGCTGCAAGTGCCCCTCCCCTGCCGCTGGGAAAACTGCCTACCCCTCATCAGATGGACTCCACGGATATTTTCCTCAAGACCCCGCCCGGCCTGAAAAAGATGACCTTGAAAACAAAATCATGCTGGGCTGACTACCGCTAGTCATTATGTTGGA
>CM031595.1:140303711-140323711 GCA_018398815.1 Conus ventricosus | reverse complement strand
TCGGGGTACAGGCTAGCTTCCTACCAATGTCCGGCTGCCTGCCATTTCGGTTCCACTCAGAAATGTTGGTACACGCTGCCAAACAAACCGATGATTAAACAGTAATTACTTAACCCGTTGTCTAAACATGCCACTACTTGATTGTGAGAATGGCGGGTCATTTTCGATTACATTTCTGTGAACATGTTGGGCATTTTTTTTTTATTAACTTTTATTACTTTAGGGGGTGGGAGATGGGGGTAGGGGAGATGGGAGGGGTGGTGATGGTGCAAAGAATAACTGTTTTTAAAATGATGCGCCGAGAGGGATGAACGTATTGTCAAATCATGTCCCAGTAACTTTCATTAGAACGGTATGTCTTTAGGGATGACAATAACCAATGATTAACTTACGATTCACTTTCATTAAACGATTCGCCGAGAGGGGTGAGAATAATCGTCAAATCAATTTGAATGATTAACTTGCATGAAACAATACAATACTTGATTCAACGCCCATCTTGTGCCGAATATGAGAAGATGATTGTTCGTTCTTCGTTTTCGTTCTCCTGAACGTTGGTTGTGAGGAAGGCCTGGGAGGTCGAGGCCCGTCGTGTTTTGTCTTGTAACTTGTTTGTTTTCGTTTTTGGTGGACTCACCAGGAATTGTTCTTCCATAGGCCAAGAATGCTTAACAGGACAGGGTTGGGCGGAACAACAAGGCAACATGGCTTCGTCTCTAGCCGAGGATAGGCGCTATATAAGTATTCATAAAGAATAAAGAATGCAAATGTCTAGTCTGATGCTGTTGACTATAGGGTCTCTCTTGTGCTTATTGGAGTGCAAATGGAGCTTTTCATTCCTTTCTTTTACAGCAGAACGTTTTTTTTCTTTCTTTCTGATCTTTGATAGCAGCGCTCAGGCGTTAAGCATGGCAAGGCAGCCTCAGGAACGGAACAGAACCAGCCATTCTGGTTATGCTGTTTTGTGGACGGTGTTTGTACACTCCCTTTAGAATGTGGCTGACATTTGACAGTTTTCGTGTACAGTCGACAGCTGTTGCAGTGCCATACATGCAGACATCTGTCAGGTAACGCAGGTGTGTCACAGGCTGTTATTACGATCGGTGCTACGTTCAGCCCTACACTACTTTTTCCTGCTTCTTCATACTTTCTTCCTACTTTCCTTATTTTTCCCATATTCCCTACCTTTTTCTTACCCCCCCCCCCCCCCCCTACTTTCCCCTAATTTTTTTCCATGTTTTAAACTGCTTTTCCTTCATTTTCCTAACCTTCCCTATTCTTTTCTCTTTTCCGAGTTTCCCCCACTCCATCCCATTTGACTTCTCTTTCCATTTCCCTCATTTTTTTCCCCCAACTTTTCCTACCGTTCTCTACTTTTCCATTCCTATCTCCCGACTTTTCCTCTTGTCCCTACTGTTCTGTCCTTGTACTGCTTTCTTCTTTCTGGTCTTTTCCTTCTGTTCCTGTCGTTTTTCTACTTTTCCATCTTTCCTATTGACGATCTTTTCCTATTTGGGACGATCTTTTCCTATTTGGCACGATTCTTTCCTGTTTGGTACGATCTTTTCCTATTTGGGACGGTCTTTTCCTGTTTGGGACGATCTTTTCCTGCTTGGGACGATCTTTTCCTATTTGGGACGATCTTTTCCTATCTGGGTCGATCTTTTCCTACCTTTTTCCGACCGTTTCCTACTTTCTCTATATTTCTGTACTGTTCCCAATCTTTCCTTACTTTCCCGACCTTCACCCCCTTTGCTATTTGTCCTAACTACTTTTCCTAACTTTTCCCGACCTTTCACCACTTTTAACCTTCCTTTTTTTCCCCTTTTCCATACCTTTTCTGAAGTCTCTAATTTTCCAGCCTTTTCACACTCCCCCACTCCTCCTTCCTTTTCCTCCCCATCCCTTCATTTGCGAGGTTTCTTCCTTGCTATTTCAACCTTCCACTATTTCCTCCTCTCTCTCCTCTCTTCTCTCTCTCTCTCTCTCTCTCTCTCTCTCTCTCTCCTCTCTCTCTCTGAATATTGGTTTAAGCTGCTTAGAATGGACCAACAAAGGCTTCCTCGTCAAGCATACGAAATGCAGTTAACTCTAGATCAAAACGTAAAGAGAATGCTGGGTGACAAAAATAAGAGAATTGTTATGCGAGACTGGGTTTAACTTTGTATGGCTACAACAGGGAGTGGGTGATGTTCGAGGATTCTTGGCAATTTTTAGGCAAAGACTAGTTGATATGTTTACTCAAGAATGGGCAGGATCTATAAGAGACAGGGAAAGGTACGCGTGTTACAAATCGTTCAAATCTATTTTTGAACGAGAAATGTATCTTTGTAACATTGATGTATATTGTTTTAGGGTTGCTCTGTCTCATGCTAGACTTAATGTTCTACCTCTGAACAATAATCTTCATAGGTTCAGTGACAATTCTTATGACAAAAATTGTCCTTATTGTGTTAATATAATAGAAGATGAATATCATTTGATATACAGTTGCCCACTGTATACAGATTTTCGTGCAGCACTTATATCTAATCTTCTTCATTTACCAATGTCCACTCTTCTTCAGGCACATCAGTATCAAAGAACCCTTCCACTTTCAAAATTTATATTCCTGTCAATTCGAAGGAGACAGAGCCTGACTGCTTAAATGATAATACATGAAAACATGAAGATAGTAAGATAATGATTTTTCCATATAATTGCAAATGCATTCATGTTTACTATCATCTATATTGATCGAATAGGAAGTTTCCGAGGAGTTTATCATATACTTATTTATGCTCTTGTTCTTTGTGGTACGAATCTTATATTTATTTCTTGTTTCGAATTTGTAATGCGCAGGCTCATGTCCCGACCCGTTTCCTCATCCCCTTGTCCCTTTCACCCGCCCCCCCCCCCCCCCCCCTCCCCCCCCCTCCCCCGCCCCCCTTTTTTCCACTTGAATGGTGGCCCGTGGCCGATGTTCAATAAAACATTTTCGTTCGTTCGTTCGTTCTCTCTCTCTCTCTCTCTCTCCTCTCTTCTCTCTCTCTCTCTCTCCTCTCTCTCTCTCTCTCTCTCTCTCCTCTCTCTCTCTTTTCTGAGGCTTCCGTTTCTTTTTCCAGGCTTTCCTTATTCTCCGCCCTCTCCCTCCCCCCCCCCCCCCCCCCCCCCCCCCCCCAACCTTTAACTTTTTCCTAAGATTTCCCTTATGTTCAAGCCTTTCCTCACTTTTACTCCTTTTCCGACCCGTCCCAACTTTCCCATCTTTTCTGAACTTTCCCAGACCTTTTCACACTTGTGATCTTTCCCTTCTTCTCACCACCCCTCCCAATCACTCCCTTTCCATACTATTTGTTCTCTTTCCCCTACTGTTTCCTGCTTTTCTTTACTTTTTTCCCCCTCCTTTTTATTTTATTTTATTATAAACCTTCCCATTCTTGTCCCTACGTAACTCAGCTGTATGAACAGGAAGCGGTGGCACTTTCGCCTCTTCGTGCAGAGTATCCACGTCATCAAACCCACCCTCACAGATCGTACAGTACTCTCCGACGAAGATCAGCGAGCAGTCCAACAGCTGATCTAGAAAGCTTGAAGATTATTTAAAGATTTATAGATCAGCTGTTGAACTGCTCGACCCTGTTGGCGCAGGGTCGATCGATGCCCATCTAAACGGGCGAAACAGACAGACCCGTACATGCTCTGCTTCAATGCAATGAAACAACATGGAGAATACGATCCAAAGTACACGACTGTCGTTCTTGCCGAACGCATTGCCGGCTACAAGTGGTCTACATTTTGGTAGCTACCCAAATGGTGTAGGCCTAGTAATGAGTGTGGTTATAGTTTTACCTACTGGAAGCTGGTGGTGGTTGGCTTAGGCGACACCTATGGCAAACAGCAGTGACAAGTAATGCTGTCTGAAGCGGGCCTCACGTGTGATGGCGTGAACACAGTTTCAATACGATCAGCGCTCAGGTGACACGTTGCACCAGACTGTCAAGGGAGCCGACGTCAGTGTGCACTGGCACTGTGACAGACGGGATTAGATCAATACATTTCATTTATTCTTCAGTGCGCGCAGTTTTCTCCTGAAAAACCGAGCTCTTTCCATGAGCACTTCTGTTTGACTTGCCGTTTTCTCAAGATCTTGTTGCACGTGCAGAAAAAGAAAAGTTGTTGTCGTGTGTCAGTGAAGCTGCCACTAGGAATGTCTACCCATGTTTGGAGATGGAGCCTATCGGAGTGGTTCTTTCTCTTTCTCGTGTGTGTCTTGATGACCGCGAGTGTATTGATGACCTGCAGAAAACACAGATCAGTTTGTGATTAAGTCTGCGACCTCGAATCCTTTAAAAGACGTGAAGTGACAATGCCCATCTGAGGACTCTAACATTTTATTCTCAACAACTAGACTCTGAAACAAGATCAACAACACCCAGTGTTCCTCATTACACCAGTCACAGAGCGTAACAGCTTTAAAAACAATAATAAAAAAAAAAAGAAAAAGAAAGAAAGAAACTCCTCTTTGCATCGAGGATTTCAGGAACGGAGATTCTTTCCAAAGCCCAGGTAAGTCCTACATAGAACGAATTACGTCTGTCTTTCAGGCGTCCAGATTGTCTCACTACGTTCAAGACAGGCTTACAAAACACATCTATGTTGGCATTACCTATAATGTTTGCATGATTACGTGTTGTTTGAATGTGTATGGGACGAGTAAGGACTGATTGTAGATTATCGTTGTGCACCCTTTTATATGTTCAGGATTTATGAATGAGTGTTTGAACACAAGCAGTGTCGTCGCAATCTTGTCAAGTGCCGTGAGTCGCGGAGGGGCCTTACACTGAGCATGTTTTTTTTTTTTTGTTTTTTTTTTTTTTAATAATCTCACATTTCTTATTCTTTATTTCTTAAAAAGGAGCTCTTGAATTTTTTTCTTTTGTTTGACTTTTGAATTTGGTGAAAAATTAATCTGTAATTGTTGAAAAAATTAATCTGTAATTGTTGAAAAATGAATCTGTAATTGTTGAAAAATGAATCTGCAATTGTTGAAAAAATTAATCTGTAATTGTTGAAAAAATTAATCTGTAATTGTTGAAAAATTAATCTGTAATTGTTGAAAAAATTAATCTGTAATTGTTGAAAACATTAATCTGTAATTGTTGAAAAATTAATCTGTAATCGTTGAAAAATGAATCTGTAATTGTGGAAAAATGAATCTGTAATTGTTGAAAAATGAATCTGTAATTGTTGAAAAAATTAATCTGTAATTGTTGAAAAAATTAATCTGTAATTGTTGAAAAAACTCATCTGTAATTGTTGAAAAAATTAATCTGTAATTGTTGAAAAAATTAATGTGTAATTGTTGAAAAAAATTAATATGTAATTAAAGCTGTTGAAAGGTGCGTGCGCCCAAACTGCTTTTATTTGTCGAAAAGAAAATGTTCTTGAAGACTTGAACATGGTTCCAGAGTTGTGCCGCAATGTATCAGTACTGAGTATACTTATATTGACTTACAGACCACATAGTAGTCCCAAACACACAAACTGTAGAAAACAATGTTTCAGCAGTGAGTCCCCTCTCCTCTGTGTTTATGGGTAAATCAGTGTTAGCATGAAAGTGAGAGAGAGAGAGAGAGAGAGAGGAGAGAGAGAGAGAGAGAGAGAGAGAGAGAGAGAGAGGTGTGTGTGTGTACATATGTATGCGTGTGTCGGGATGTGTGTGTGTGTGTGTGTGTGTGTGTGGAGAGAGAGAGAGAGAGAGAGAGAGAGAGAGAGAGAGAGAGAGAGAGAGTGTGTGTGTGTGTGTGTGTACATATGTATGCGTGTGTCGGGATGTGTGTGTGTGTGTGTGTGTGTGTGTGTGTGTGTGTGTGTGTGTGTGTGTGTGTGTGAGAGAGAGAGAGGAGAGAGAGAGAGAGAGAGAGAGAGAAGAGAGAGAGAGAGAGGAGAGAGAGACCCCGCCTCCTCCCTGCCCTTCCCCCTCTCTAAACCATCCCAGGTGTTTCGCGCCCTCGATCTATTCTTCCAAGTCCACCCCCATACCACCTTACAAGCTGATCGACCTCTGCTGTGGTTTGGCTCACACAAATCAAGGCGTTGAGAGGGAATAACATTTCTTGTTAACGCTAAAGAAAGGTGGGAGCTTTGCACTTTGCAGATGGAAAGAATGGAGTTTTGCACGTCAACAACATTGAAAGGTTTAGTATAAGACCTTTCATCAAATAGTAATGTAATTTTGACCATAGACAGTAGTGATGCATGCAGCACTATGTAAAAAAGTTTTAAAAAAAAAGAAAAGATGAGGTGCCTTTTCTTTTAGGCTGACCTGCACTAAGTGGTTTAAAAAGCTTTTCGTATTTTTGATAAAATCTACTTCAGCACAGACTTTATGGCATGGAACGATTATTAAGGAACAGTGCCCCTTCGCTTCATGTAGCGTATTAAAAAACTGAAATATCTGTATCCATATTGATCTCCCCCCCCCCCCCCCCCCCAACGTACCCCTCCCTCAACTCTCTCTCTCTCCTCTCTCTCTCTCTCTCTCCTCTCTCTCTCTCTCTCTCTCTCTCTCTCTCTCTCCTTGTCCTCCTTCTTACTACTGCCTCTTTTCCCATCCATGCATTCTTCCAAAACTCAGTTTGTACAACTTATCGGAGACATGGCTTTGCTCTTTAACAGCCTGTGAAGCCCTAAACCCCTCGGCCATGAACAAAGAGCGTCAATCAATGTGACGATAATAGTGCAGGCCACGGTTTAAGAAGATACAAGCACACTACAGTGTCATACATACATGATAAAGGCAAATGTTGTAATGATGACACTAATGACGATGACGATTAGCACTGCCGTGACTCGGTGTTGGTCAGGAGAAACCTCAGGCCTTCTGCCCTTGTCGTTATCGCGGCCCCAGCTATCTACGTGCTGACCGGCAATGTCGCCCACAACTGACAACCAGCAGATTGGGGAGGGACTCCCAAACAGGGCTGATCCCAGTTATCTGCTCCTGGGCAAGATCCAGGGAGGCGGGACCAGGTCAGGTCACGTCAAGTGCTGTCAGAACCTGGCCGACCTTGAGACGGGCCGATTTCACTGTCAGGGGAAAGCACTCGGAGAGAAACATTTGTATAACTGACACTAGATAGAGAGATAGGGTAAATGGGTGGATGGATAGATAAATAGATAGATAGATACATAGATAGATGGAGTCAGATAAAAAAAAATAGACAGATAGATGGAGAGTCATATTCTCTCTCTCTCTCTTCTCTCTCTCTCTCTCTCTCTCTCTCTCTCTCTCTCTATATATATACATACATACATACATACATACATACATACACACACACGCGCGTAGAGAGAGAGAGGGGAGAGAGAGAGAGAGAGAGAGATGAGGAGAGAGAGAGAAGAGGAGAGAGAGAGAGAGAGAGAGAGCGATTCCGCCCTTTCTATGTTTGAAAGTTGGGTTTTTTCAAAACTCTTTAATTTCTGTCCCATCTGTTTTTCTTTTCTTTCTTTTTTTTCTCTTTCTTTTCAATTGTATCTTTTCTGTTTAACAAGCCTTTAAGTTTCAGGACCTGGCGTTCTTTTCATTTTTAGTCTTGGTGTTTTAATCTGTGTTACTTTCATCTGTTATTTGCTCGCGGTCCAGATGCGGGCTCCGTGGTCAGCTAGGTGTAAACAGCATGACTTCATTGGATTTTGTTTTCTCGCGAAAGCGTATTCCTTACTGGTTTTACACTGAGTTCCTATTCTTCTGTAGTAGGTTTTGAACACTCGGCAGATGTTGAACCCTGTAGCTGTTACAGACTTCAGTGATAAGTATAGGATCAATAAAAAAATCAACTCTCTCTCTCTCTCTCTCTCTCTCTCTCTCTCTCTCCTCTCTCTCTCTCTCTCTCTCTCTCTCTCACACACCACACACACACACACACACTCTCTCTCTCTCTCTCTCTCTCTCTCTCTTCTCTCTCTCTCTCTCTCTCTCTCTCTCATTTCTTCTTCATCTTTTTAACTTTTTAATTTTTAGTTTAGTTCAGCTACGTAAAAATCATTAACCTAATGTATTTGCTCCTGTTACACTGTGACATCGGAGAGAGGATAGCAGCCCACCTGATGACCTCCCTGTCGGGTGCACGTGCTACGGTGCAAAACGGAAATCAATCGGTTGGAAACCGGAACGATTGAGCCAAATTTGGCTTTCGGGTCTCTGTCAGTGGGATTTGTCCAGGCGCTTTGCACTGTGACTTGTTTGTGGAAGCATGATTGTTTGGCTTTGAATTGAACTCAGCCCTTGGCGTTTGAAAAACTATTGCTTGATACAAATTTAGCGGGCCACTTGTTCAAGAGCCCAGGGAAGTGGAAGGTGGAGAAGGAGGGGGAAAGACGCGGCATTGAAAGAAAACACGTCAAAGGAAAAACTGCAGATTAACAGCATCACAATCATTATCATAGCAGCAGCACCAGCAGAAACACTAGCACCAGCACCAGTATCACCACCACCACCGCTTCCACCCCACCTCCATCCCCACCACCCCCACCACCACCACGACAACGAGAACAACGACGACGACGACGACGACGACGACGACGCCAAAACCCCATCCCGAGCATGTCAAGGATGAGACGCAATATTTACAAGGGTGGCTTAAGTGCACATGGTCGCGTCCCTCTGTGGGCGCAGTTTCGATTTGTGTTGTCGTTTTGTATGGCTTGTATGGGGGCTTTGGAACAAAAAAAAACCCCAAAAAACATACCCAGACTGGTAAAGTTTCACCCCCTCCTCCATACTCCACCCCCTAAACACACACACACACACACACACACATGCACACACACACACACACACACACACACACACACACACACACACACACACATGCACCACCACACACACACACACACCACACCACACACACACACACACACCACACACACACACACACACACACACACAAAACCAAAAAAACATACCCAGACTGGTAAAGTTTCACCCCCTCCTCCATACTCCACCCCCTAAACACAACACACACACACACACACACACACACACACACACACACACACACACACACACACGTGCGCACGCACACCCCACACACACACACACACACACACACACACACACACACACACACACACACACACACACACACGTGCGCACGCACACACACTCCTCCATGCACGCACGCGCACACACTCTCCCCCACGCACGCACGCACGCACGCACGCACGCACGCACGAACACACACACACACACACACACACAACACACACACACACACACACACACACATTATGAACAAAACAAAAAAATCCTAAAGGCGCAAACAAAACGAAAACAACTGAAAGGGGAACGTTTGCAAAATTAAACAGAACCGAACCAAGCAAAACAAAGCCAATAAATAACAACGAGAACATAGAGAGAGAGAGAGAGAGAGAGAGGAGAGGAGAAGAGAGAGAGAGAGAGAGAGAGAGAGAGAGAGCGAGAGAGAGAGGGAGAGAGAGAGGGGGAGGGAGGGAGAGAGAGAGGGGGGGAGGGAGGGAGGGAGGGATACAGAGACAGAGACAGAGAGAGATTGAGATTCAGATGATATATTCAGTAAGGCCAAGGCCCCTTTTGAACAAGGGGCGGGCACAGTGTTTGGTGTCACGTGCATCATTTTGAAAATTAAAACAGGATTCATATTCCATTACAATCATACATTCCAAAAGGAATCATAAGAGAAGAGTTTGTGTTTTAATGAAACTTTATGTAGATATATTGCTAATTTGCTTACTGTTCCTTCCTCTTTCGATGCCGTAAGTAAGCAAAATTAAAATAAAATAGAATTTCTCTGGAATAAATTTCATACGAAGATCGTTCAGAACAGACATGTTAGAACCAATTAAAGCTCATACTCATTTGACAGTTACACTATGGACATAGTAACTCTTTCCATAAATATTGTAAAACAATACGAAATGTGTACCCCATTTCAGAAATACAAAGTCTAAATTTAGTAACAATAACCTCAAATATCTATCCATATCATTTGATAGGGAAGAGAGAGAGAGAGAGAGAGAGAAAAGAGAGAGAGAAGAGAGAGAGAGAGAGTAACAAACTCATTCCTTTAGATGCATGCAAACACATACAGCAACGAACGAAGCGCGTCCGCGTGCACACACACAACACACACACACCACACACACACACACACACACACACACACACACAACACACACACACTATACATACTTTTTAGATACATTCGTCGCGCCTTAAAAAATATAAAAATATCTATTTGTTTTTCTTTCTGGCTTTTCGCGCGCGCGCGTCTGTGTGTGTGTGTGGTGTGGGGTGTGTGTGTGTGAAAAGAGGAACACGGAATCACAGGTAAGGCTGTCACCATCTGAAGTTGACAAACGAAGATGAAGTAGGACATTGAAAAAAGCCTGTCGCGTAACTGCTGTGGGGGTTAACCCTGTTGGTTTTGGAAACGAAAACACCGACGACTTCGAATAGAGAGTGACGCTGTCTTCCTGTGCCGTTGTAGGAGTGTTTTTGCATGGGTTTATCTCCACCCTCCCACCCCCCACCCCCCACCCCTTTCCTTCCCGCCGTGTGTGTGTGTGTGTTTTGTGTGTGGTTTCAAACTGCGTCACATTTATTGGCCTGGTAGATTTGCCTATATTTTTTTTTTCAGTTTCTCTGGCCTTCACCTCGCAATCTGTTTCTTACTTTTCCTTTCTCTTCTCTCTGTCTTATCCTTGTTGTCGTTGTCGTTGTTGTGTTGTTGTTGTTGTTGTTGTTTTTCCCCGCAAATGATTTGTCCATATACTTTCGTAAATTTTGCTATGTACAGAATTGCTCTTCTGTTTTTTTTACTTTTTGTGTATTTCCCTTTGCTGGAATATGATGCTAACATTGAAAAAAGAAGAAGGAACAGAAGAAAGAGGAGGAAAAATTAAGATACCGCTAAACTATTTCTTATTTTTCTTTTTCCTGGTTTACAAATCTCTCTCTCTCTCTCTCTCTCTCTCTCTCTCAATTTGGTCTGTAGCTGTAGAAGCTTTTAGAAATTTACCGATGTTCTAGTGATTTTTCTAGTGAAAAGCAAAGACGGGATTCATTGAGCGATCACTGAAACCGTCAGGGAATCACTTATTGACAATGATCGTGTGACTGAGACAGACACCCGCGTTTACATAAAACAAGCTAAAATACACGCTGAAAGAAAAAAAAAGAAAAAAAAAAGGAAGAAAGGAAAGGTTGGAAGTAACGTTAATGATATTCAATAGAAAATACAAAACGGCCAAGTACATTTTTCGACAAACATGTCTTCGTCAGATGTAGCAAGCAACAGACATTAAACAAACATACAAACAAAAGCAAAGAATGTTCCTGAGATCCCGTCGGCAACCATCGATCACAATATTATAATCATGTGCTTGCTAAAATTAGGCGTGGCCGCTGCCCAAAAAGAAAGAATACTGTGAGTGGCTTTCAGGGGAAGGGGGGGGGAAGAAGGGAGGGTGAGGTGAGAGGTGCGGGGGGTAGGGAGGGGGAAGAAGGGAGGTGGTGAGGTGAGGGGTGCGCGGGGGTAGGGAGGGGTAGGGAGTGCCGGAAACAAAGGAAAAGGGGGGGGGAAGGGAGAGAGGGAGGAGGGGGGGGGGGGGGGGGGGGGGCACGTGTGCTAGTACGAGTTTATTCCTATTGATTTTGGGCCATATTTATTATTTGTCGGTTTGATTATGAAACAAAAAAAAAGTATTATTTTCGAGTTTATTCGAAACTAATTTGGAATGGATAATGTTTGTTACCGTATACATTCTTAAGGGTCTGATGCCTATAGAGCAGTAGGAATCCATCTGAAACCCTCTCTCTCTCTCTCTCTCTCTCTCTCTCTCTCTCTTTTCCTCTCTCTCTCTCTCAAGACAAAACAGGCAGAGTCAATGAACACATATTTAACCATAAAAAGACTCCTGACCGACACCACCATCATCCATCCCCCGCATGCCTGCAACAAGGAAGTGACCCCCGATGAGAAGGTAGTCAGTTTATAGCGAAACCATTGTCTTTTGCAGTGCCTATTTTACCGCACATATACAGTTGATTCAAGGGGGGAAATCGAAATAAAATTTTCGAGGGTGGATTTGGGCCCCCTTCCAGGGTTTACCTCGTGTGTGTGTGTGTGTGTTGGGTGTGTGTGTGGTGTGGGGTGTTGTGTGTGTGTCGTGCGCGCGCGCGTGTGTGTGCGGGGCGCGCGTGCGCATTGTGGGCTAGTGTGTGTGTGGTGTATGCGCGTGCGCATGTGTGTATAGTGTGTGTATGCGTGCGTGTGTGTGTTCGTTCGTTCTTTAATTTTACGTCTGTTCCCCTTAAGTGAATTAGAGGGAAAGGGGGGGAGGGAGGGAAATAGGAGAAAAAAAGGTATGAAAGAAGAGATTGTTCATGCATGCATTGATAATTGTTTAGAGAGTGTTGTGGTAGTAAAGATTATGGGGTTTTTCATACATACCTACACCCACAATTCTATAAATGGGTCAAACTTTATATGGGGTATGAATTGTTGAAAATGACAGAAATAGTAGAAAGGAAGTGAGGTTTACCATCTATATCAAACGTAACTTAACAATTTAACAGAAGATTGTATAACAACAATTGAATCCAACAAAAAATTATTCAAAATTCAAAGGAAAAAAGACCAATTGGGGCTAAGGGGTAAAACTTCTGAAAAAAATTTAAGAAGAGGAAGTCATTTTAACACTCCTGACAGTTAATGGTATTTTACGAGTCAGTAAAATCCCCTGTAGTTTTCGTCAATTTAAATTTTTTGATAAATTGGCAGTGTAAAAAACGATGGCTAATGGAAATTTGAATTTTCCACATACACTTTTTAAAATCTTTAGAAAAAATTTTGTTTTTTTTAAAAGGTTTTAAAAAAAAAAAATTTTTAACATCAAAAGAACAATAAAGTCTTTTAACTTTATCAGATAGTGATTTTAAAAAATTTTAAATTTTTAAATTTTTTGTGCTGACGCTTTTTTACAATTGTTTTGAATATTGGCTAAACTGTGTTTTTCACTTTTTAAAAACTTTTTTTTCGCTAGTTTTTTCAAAGTGTTTTTTAATACTCGGCAGATCTAGATTTATGTTAAAATTTGAATTGCCCCTTTTTGTATTACGTCAACCATTTTAAATTGGGGGCCCCCTAAATTCCCGCAATGGGAAGGGAAACCCCTAAAAAGTCACACTAATGTCTTTAAAATTTCCAATTGATGAAATTTCCTTTCTGATTTCAAATATCATTTCAAGACGGTTTTTTTTTTTTTGGAAATTTTTATCTTGATTTCATGTAAAGGGCCCATTTTGAAAACTACACAGAGTAATAAATTTTAAAAACTATTTCCCCTAGGTAAAATCCCCCAATATTAATTTTTAAAGCCATTAAAAAAGGCTTTTCCAAAATCTGCAGTAAAAAAATGAATAGTGATTACCTATTTATATCGTTTGGGCTGTTTTTTAAGTAGGAATTTCAAATTTCTGAATAAAAAAAAAAACCTTTTTGGGGATTATCAAGGGGACAGAATCCTTTTGTGGAAAATTTTTAATTTTAAACCATAGTAATTTTTCCATGGATCATTAACTAAATTTTTCAAAGTTTGGGGGGGAATTTACTTTTGCTCATTTTTGATGATCAATATCCAAAAAAAGGTTTTAATTTGTTCCCCAAAATGGTACAGGTAAAAAAGATGGGTTTTAAAAAAATGCTATTTTTTTTTACCCTTTTTTTTTTTTTGTAAAAATTTAAAACATGTCGGAGAGAAAACGAAATTTTTTTGGGGTTTCAAAAAAGGTTTATTGGGCTTACCCTGTTTAAACCAAAAATCTTTCTTGAATTTTTTTTTTTGTTTTTTTTTCGTTTTCAAAAATGAGTTTTGTTTTAAAGGTTTTTATACCAAAAATTTCTGCATTTGATTTTCCCAAAGTTTTATCAAAGGCAGAACTCCTGCTTCTTTATATGGGCCCCAAAAAATTAAAAACATTTTATTGGCACTCCTTTGCCTGTTTAAAAAGGGTTTTTCAATCTAACTTTGGGGGGTTTGTTTAAAAAAAAAATGTTTTGGGTGCCCCTAAAGAAAAGATTTCCCCCGGGGCCCAGGGGGAAAAAAGGCGAACGAACGAAGGAAAAAAGCAAGACAAAAAAAACGCTTTTTTGGTCTTTCCCCCCCTCGCTTTTTTAAATAAAAAAAAAATTTTTTTAAAAATTTAAAGGGTTTTTTGGCTTTTAAAAAATTTAAAATTAGTCTTTTTGTTGATTCCAAAGTTTTGGAAATTTGGAAAGATAAATTTTTAAAACCTAGAAACCCTTTCCCCTTTGCGAAAAATTTAAAAAAAACTGCCCCCAATAGTTTAAATCAAACAGGGTTTTTTTTTCCCGGGGTTTTGCCCCCCAAAAAAAAAAGGGACCAATGTGTTTTTTTTTAAATGATAAAGGGAAAATTCCCCTTTTTTCCTTTATTTAATTTTATCAATTTTTTTTTAGTTCGCGTTGGTACACTTTTTTGGTTTTAGGTTTTGTGTCCCAATTTGGTGTTTTTAAAACCCTTTATTGGGCACCTTCCCCACATTATCAATTTTTTTTTGCATACTGGGCCCCAAAACTGTATCTTTTTATGATTTTTTTGGAAATCTGCTTTTTAAAAATTTTATTTAATAAAAAAAGGTTTAAAAAACCAAACCTTGTGGAAGGGGCCCATTTTGAAGTTCTCTGGACTTAGAATTTGTTTCTTCCAAAACCCCTTTTAAAAATGTATAAAACGTTTTGATAAAAAATTTTTATTTAGTTATAAATTTCTATTTATAAATTTTAGGGGGTTTTTAGGTTTTTTTTGGGGGTTTAATTTGGTAAAATTTCCTTAAAGATCGTAAGCTTTTTTTTTCATCAAAAAAGGGTTTCAAAAAATATTTTTTCCCCTCTGCCAAAAACGCTGTTTTTTTTTTTGTCGTAAGTTTGACTAAAAAGTTCAGTGTGGAGCGACCTTTTGCAAAAAGCCGGGGGTTGATTTTTTTTGGGAAAAATGTTTTGTTTTTTTACAGAAATTTAACTAGTTCTACTTGAGGGGCTATTTTTTCCTTAAAATTGCATACATGGTTGGGTTAAAAAAAAATTGGGGGCGATAGCTATTTTTATCATTTCCCAGGTTTTCCCTGCTTGTGTATAGGGGGGCAACAATTGATTTTTTTCCATCCAGTTTTGAGGCATTTCAAACCTTTTGACCAGCATTTTTTAAACAAAGAATGGAAAAAAAATTTAACTACATTTTTTTGGGAAATGCTTTTTTAAAAATTCATTGGGAAAAATCCCATTAGGGCCCTACAGGGCGTCCCTTTTTTTTTTCCCATAAAGTGAAATTTTTTTCAATTACTTCCCTCGAGTGTTTTATTTTTGAAAAATTTTTTCATAGCTTTTTTAAAAATGAGGTTTATCAAAACCCAAAGATCTGATAAAGATGTTTTTCTTTCCTTTTCCTTTTTTTTTTTCTGTATTTTTCTAAATTTCAGTTGATTTGGGCCCAGTTTAATGTACTGCAATTTGCAAACAAAACGGGAAAAGGCCCTTCCGCTTTTTTTCCTTTTTTTTAAAGGGTATATTGAAATCTCCATTTTTTTGGGCATTGAGGAAATTTTTTCCCCTTCTTCATCGTTTTATTTTTTACCCCAAAACCCTTTTTCTATTTTAAAGTTTTAATTTTAAATTTGCAAAAAATGATGACCAATTCTGTTTTTTTTTGCTTGTGCGTTAAAAAAACCCCTTTTTTCTTTGTTTTTTTTTTTTTTTGGGTTTTTAGGGTTTTTTAATCGAATTTTCCTTTAAAAATTTTTAAATTTTAAAACCTTTTTTTTAGATTTTCCTTTTCACAATCATCGTTCCCCCAAAAATTTTCCCGAAATGTTTTATGATTTCTTTGTTCTAGACATAGGAATTGTTTTTTTTAGCAGCCTTAGGGTTGGGATTAAATTAAAAACCGAATTTCAATTAATTTATATCTTATATTGACGTCTTCAACATGAAAGTTGAAAGAGGGTTTTGAAAAAAATTTTTCCCCCGGTTTGATTGTTTTAATTATACCCCTTTGGGGTTTTATCTTCTTTTGATTTCCTTTTTTTTTTTTTTTGCTAGAGATTCAAAGCTAGTTTTTAAAACGGGAAAAAAGGGAATATTAAGGCTTTTCATCCCAAAGAATCCCATTTTTAAAAATTTTGGGGCCGTTTTTGGGAAAAAAAAAAGGGGGTTAGAAACAAAGGCTGTTCCCCTATGATAAGGATTATCAGGGATTTTTTTCGCGTTTTTTTCTACCCGTCATTTTGAAAATTTCAAAAGATGAATAACAATATTTTTCAAGGAAAAAAGGTTTTTTTTTTTTCTGTAATGTTTTTCCCCCCCAAATTCTTTCCCCCCCAAAAAGGTGAAAAGCCCCCTTTAAAAAAACTCCCGTTTTTAGTAACCTTTTTTTTTTTTTTTTCCCCTTTTCCCCTTGGAAAAAGTACGAATCCATTCTGTATTTATTATCATCTGGGCCCTTTTGGGAAATACACAGAAAAGGGCGGTTTTTTAAAAAAGGGGTTTTAAACTTAACCCTCAATGCACATGAAAGTATACCAAGTTTAAATTTTGTTTGGGGCTTGGGGGTTTGGGCCCAAAAAGAGGGGGTAATTTTAAAACCCCCTTTTGCACAAAAAAATGGCAGTATTTAAATTTTTGGGTTTGGGGTTATCTTTTCGTTTATAGGGGGGGAAATAGTAAATTTTGTAAGTTGGGGGGGAAAACCCTTTTTTTTTTTTTAACATTCAATGACCCGAATCTTAAAATTTTTATTGGGGGGGGTAGGGTTTTTGTTTAGGATTTTTCAAAGTTTTTTGGGTTAAAATTTATCTGCAGGTACCAAAAATTTAAAACGGGGTTTAAAAAATTTTCACTAGAGACTTTTGTTTAAAGAAAAAGACAAAAAAGGAAAAGAGGGAACCCAGCCCCGGTTTTCCCCATTAAAGCGGGGGGCAGTAGGGGTGAGCTTTACTAATAAAAGTTCCAGTCCTCCCCCGATTGTTGAAACCCGGGTTTTGCCAGCTGGGGGGATTTTGGGGGGGGGATGTCCGGGGGGTTTCCAATGGCGACTGATGGGAAAGGGGAGGTCTCTTGGGGATTTCTCCCCAGAAAAAGGCCCCTTTTGTGTCCGGGGGCCCCGATGTTCCCCGCCAGCAAAAACTGGTGGAACCTCTCTTTGTTGGTCATTTTTCGTCCGAAATTCTCCTTCTGTTTGTTTTTTTTTGAATAAAGAAAAAATTTTTTACCTCATACAAAATCAGAAATGCTTTTTTCCAAAAAATTTTAAACAGAACCGTTTGATTTCGAGGGGTTTTTTTTTTTCTAACTGGAGTCATTTGCTGACCGCGAACTTAAAAAAATTAGTGTCTTTTTAGCTGCAGTTTTTTTAGCGTTGCAAAAAACTTGGGGCTGATTTTCTTCTGCAGCCGAAGGTCTTTAGATGTTTTTAATTTCAGCAGTGTTTTTAACCACGGGAAACAGGTTTCTCCTCGGGATCGTCAATTCTTGCGGACGTTTGCCTTTTTGTTCCCCCTTTTCCCCCTTTTACTTCTTTGGGCGGGGGTTTTGCATTCAAACGTAACCCTTTTCCCAAATCCCCTTTCGTCCCCCGCCGGTTGGGAAAACCCAGTCATGGGGTCACCAAAAACCTTTGGGGGGCTTAGTTTTTTTCTTCCCCTTTTTTCTTTCGTTTTTTATTCCCTTTTTTTGGGCAATCATGTCAAAGACGTGATTTTACGTCTTTTTTTAAAACTTTCATCAGTTTGAATAGGCCGACGTCATGGGTTTTTTTTTGATGTTTTTTCCCCCTATAAAAAAATTTATTTTGCTTCTGCTTTTTGGGCCCTTTTTTGGGCGGAAAGGGTTTTTTTTGTTGTTTGAATTTTGTTTTGAAAGGGGGGGTTTTTTTTTTGACCACTTCAGCATACGGGTGTTGTGTTTGGGAGGACATATTTCTGTTTTTGTTAAACGTTTTTGTCAAAGGGGGAAAAAAGGGGGGGTTTGGGCCCATTTTCTCTAGGATCTTTGTTTGAGCCCAAAACGGCCTTCTCCCGGATTTGATGCGATTTTAGAGTTTTAAAATTTTTTGCCAAAAGCGTAAATTTTCTTCACCGCCCCAAATTTTTTGTTTTTAGAAGACCCCGGGTTTAAAGACGATGGGGTTTATGTTTTCTTTGGGCAGGCTGGGAGCATGGGGGAAAGGCCCCCCCAGTAAAGGATTTTCTCTTTGCCCCCCCCGACTGTTTCGGGGGGAAATTCCGCTGGCGACAGGGTTTTCCCCCCAAAAATTGAGTAACGCCCCTGGTGCAAAGGGCCCGTTTTTTGGGCCAAAAAGGCTAACTTTCTGAAGCTCTTGACTTTTTGTTCCCCGACAATACAAAAAAAAACTTTTCCGCAGATGTTTAAGTTGCCACTGTTTTTGTGTCCGCCAAACCCTTTTGTGGGTTGGGCGCGTGTGTGGTTTGTGTGGTGTGTGTGGTTTTGGGGGATTGTTTTTTTCGTGTGTTGAGCGGTTTTGTTTTGTGCCCCGAACCTGCAAGGGCTTTGTGAGTGCCCGGGGTTCAAAGGCGGGGATTTAAAAAAAATAAAAGCATTTCCCCCTTGGGGTTTTTTTTTTTTTTTTTTCAAACCTCCCCCCCCCCCCCCCCCCCCCCCCCCTCCCCCCCCCCCCCCCCCCCCCCCCCCCCCCCCCCACCCCCCCCCCCCCCCCCCCCCCCCCCCCCCCCCCCCCCCCCCCCCCCCCCCCCCCCCCGTTTTTTTCCCCCCCCCCCCCGGGGCCCCCTTCAAATTTTCCCCCCTCCCCCCCCCCCGCCGATAGTTTCTTTTTTGGGGGTTTTTTTTCCCCCCCGTCCCCCCCCCCCCTTTATAACTCCCCCCCCAAACCCCCCCTTTTTTCCCCCCCCCCCACCCCAAAACCCCCGGGAAAATTTTTTTTTTTTTTCCCCCCCCAAAAACCCCCCCCCTCCCCCCCCCCCCCCCCCCCCCCCTTTGGCATTTTTTTTTCCCCCCCCCTTTCCCCCCCTAAACTCCCCCCCCCCCCCCCGCCCCCCCCCCCCCCCCCCCCTTTCCCCCCCCCCTTCCCCCCCCCCCCCCCCCCCTCCCCCCCCCCTCTCCCCCCCCCCCATTTTCCCCAAAACTCCCCCCCCCCCCCCCCCCCCCCCCCCTTTTTCCCCACCCCCCCCCCCCCCCCCCCCCCCCTTAAACCCCCCCCCCCCCTCCGGGGCCTCCCCCCCCCTTTCCCCCCCACCCCCCCCCCCCCCCCCCCCCCCCCCAACCCCCCCCCCCCCCCCCCCAAAATCTCCCCCGGGGGGGGGGAATTTTTTTTTTTTTTTTGGCCTGCGTGTGGTACATTTTGTGCTGGTGGTGATGGGGAGGGAGAGGAGGGGGTGTCACTCGTCACCCTCCTCTAAAGACCTACTCGGGCGCTTTCCGAGACATCGGCACTCCGTCTTGCCGACACGGGTCACTGCCTATGGGCCTTGCCTTGCCTTGCCTTGCCTTGCCATTATCTTTAATAACCCCCACCCCTTCCTTCACCCCATCCCACCCACCTACCCTCCGACCCCGCGCGAGCTACCTACCTGCCCTTGCTTCATCATGTCCGTGGGGGGGGGGGGGGGGGGGGTACATGTATTGCGAAATCTCTCGGAGCTTCCACAGGCGGAAGTCGCGGTTTCCACGCTCCAGACAGTCGCGCTTGACTGTGAGCAAGGCCTCCTGTCGTCTTGTCTGGCTGTCAGTCGGTGATCGACAGTGGCAGCGCGAGTGTGCAGTTTCAGCAGCCTCAGGCTTGACAGGAGCTGCCTGGCGTCACACATTCTTAGGCTGCAACAGAAAAGGAACCACGTGCATAAATATTTTGCTCCCGGCGTGGGGAGACGATTGTTGGTGATTGATTGATTGATTGTTCGTCCGTTCTGGAAACAAGAGACTGCA
>CM031595.1:140276211-140296211 GCA_018398815.1 Conus ventricosus | reverse complement strand
ATCTCTTTTCACCAGTTGTTCAATTAGAACACGAAAACCCGCGCTTGCTCGAGTCACCTGACGTGTTGCCTATCCTGCACGCCAAACATGTATCAGACCGCATGCCTTATTTGGTCCGTTGTTTTCAGGCTTTTTACGCCAAACCTCCGGGTCGTCCGATTTGTCCACAAAAAAAAAGAAGAAGAAAAAAATGCAGGCAAGATTTGCGAGCGAGGATTGTTTTTCCTCGTCCCCTCGTGAGAGACAACAGTGTCTGTGCCCCGCTTCAGAGAGGCAATATGTGGCCATACGCCACAATTAGGATTTTGTTCTAAAACACTATATAATCCGCGTAAGCGTATTGGGGCCTACCATAAATTTGAGCCAGCTTTTAATGATAAATTGATAACTGATCAAAAGAACAACTCCACACAAATTATTTCCCCTTGTTTTCGGAGATCTTCATCGAGGAAATCACAATCTTCACATACATCCTCCCTAATGACAGAACCTGCTTCCCAGGGAGACAATTTGTTTCCCCAACTGAGACAACTCTCCACCCATCCCCCTTTTCCCCCAAAGACAACATTTTGCCCCCCCCCCCCCCCCCCCCCATCCCAGTTAGACATCTTGCTGTCCCCCATCCAACTCACGCGAATCGTTTCCCTCGCCCAGTGAGACAACCTGTTTCCTCTACCCCAGTGCGAACAACCTGTTTCTCCCACCCAGTGAGACAACCTGTTTCCCCCACCCAGTGAGACAACCTGTTTCCCCCACCCAAATGAGACAACCTGTTTCCCCCACCCCATTGAGACAACCTGTTTCCCCCACCCCATTGAGACAACCTGTTTCCCCACCCCATTGAGACAACCTGTTTCCCCCACCCCAGTGAGACAACCTGTTTCCCCCACCCCATTGAGACAACCTGTTTCCCCACCCCAGTGAGACAACCTGTTTCCCCCACCCCAAATGAGACAACCTGTTTCCCCCACCCCCATTGAGACAACCTGTTTCCCCCACCCCTTGAGACAACCTGTTTCCCCCACCCCATTGAGACAACCTGTTTCCCCCACCCCAGTGAGACAACCTGTTTCCCCACCCCCATTGAGACAACCTGTTTCCCCACCCCAGTGAGACAACCTGTTTCCCCCACCCAAATGAGACAACCTGTTTCCCCACCCCATTGAGACAACCTGTTTCCCCCACCCCATTGAGACAACCTGTTTCCCCACCCCATTGAGACAACCTGTTTTTCCCCCACCCCATTGAGACAAACCTGTTTCCCCCACCCCAGTGAGACAACCTGTTTCCCCCCCCATTCAGACAAACCTGTTTCTCCCCCACCCAGTGAGACAACCTATTTCTCCCACCCCAATGAGACAACCTGTTTCCCCACCAGTGAGACAACCTGTTTCCCCCACCCCATTGAGACAACCTGTTTCCCCCACCCAGTGAGACAACCTGTTCCCCCCACCCCAATGAGACAACACTGTTTCTCCCACCCCAGTGAGACAACCTATTTCCCCCACCCATTGAGACAACCTGTTTCCCCCCCCCACCCCCCAATGAGACAACCTGTTTCCCCCTCCCCCATGAGACAACCTGTTTTCCCCCACCCAGTGAGACATGCCTGTTTCCCTCACCCCATTGAGACAAACCTGTTTTCCCCCACCCAGTGAGAAAACCTGTTTCCCCCACCCCAATGAGACAACCTGTTTCCCCCACCCAGTGAGACAACCTGTTTCCCACCACCCCATTGAGACAACCTGTTTCCCCCCACCCCAGTGAGACAACCTGTTTCCCCCCCACCCCAATGAGACAACCTGTTTCCCCCACCCCATTGAGACAACCTGTTTCCCCCACCCCATTGAGCACCTGTTTCCCCCACCCCAATGAGACAATCTGTTTCCCCACCCCATTGAGACAACCTGTTTCCCCACCCAGTGAGACAACCTGTTTCCCCCCACCCCAATGAGACAACCTGTTTCCCCCACCCCATTGAGACAACCTGTTTCCCCCACCCCATTGAGACAACCTGTTTCCCCCACCCATTGAGACAACCTGTTTTTCCCCCACCCCATTGAGACAACCTGTTTCCCCCACCCCAATGAGACAACCTGTTTCCCCCACCCCATTGAGACAACCTGTTTTACCACCCCATTCAGACAACCTGTTTCCCCCACCCCTTTGAGACAACCTGTTTCTCCCACCCAGTGAGACAACCTGTTTCCCCCACCCCATTGAGACAACCTGTTTCCCCCACCCAGTGAGACAACCTGTTTCCCCCACCCCATTGAGACAACCGTTTCCCCCACCCAGTGAGACAACCTGTTTCCCCCACCCCAATGAGACAACCTGTTTTCCCCCACCCCATTGAGACAACTGTTTCCCCCACCCCAGTGAGACAACCTGTTTCCCCACCCCAATGAGACAACCTGTTTCCCACCCAGTGAGACAACCTGTCACCCCCCCCCCCCCCCCCCCCAATGAGACAACCTGTTTCTCCCACCCCAGTGAGACAAACTGTTTCTCCGACCCCAGTGGACAACCTGTTTTCCCCCACCCCAATGAGACAACTGTTTCCCTCGCCCCGTGAGACACCTGTTTTGCCCACCCCAGTGGACAACCTGTTTCCCTTACCCCACTGAGACAACTTGTTTTCCCCACTCCAATGAGACAACTTATTTCCCACACCCTAGTGAGACAACTTGTTCCCCCCCCCCCCCCCCCCCCCCCCCCCCCCCCCAATGAGACACTTGTCCCTCTCCCCCCCCCCCCCCCCCCCCCCCCCCCAGTGAGACAACTTGTTTTCCCCCACTCCAATGTGATAACTTGTTTCCCCCACCCAATAAGACAACTTGTTTTCCCCACTCCAATGAGACAACTTGTTTCCCCCACCCATGAGACAACTTGTTTCCCCCACCAATGAGACAACTTGTTTCCTTCACCAGTGAGACAATTTGTTTCCCCCCACTTCCGATGAGACAACTTGTTTTCCCCACTCCAATGTGATAACTTGTTTCCCCCCCCAATGAGACACTTGTTTCCCCACCCAATGAGACAACTTGTTTCCCCCCCACCAAATTGAGACAACTGTTTCTCTCACCCAATGAGACAACTTGTTTCCCCACCCAAATGAGAAACTTGTTTTTCCCTCTCCAATGTGATAACTTGTTTCTCCCACCCAATGAGACAACTTGTTTTCCCCACTCCAATGAGACAACTTTTTTCTCCACCCCAGTGAGACAACTTGTTTCCCCTCCTCATGAGACAACTTGTTTCCCCACCCAATGAAACAAATGTTTTCCATCTCAGTGAGACAACGTGTTCCCCCCCCCCCCCCCCCCCCCCCCCAAGTGAAAATAACGTGTTTCCATCCGCCTCAGTCAGACCTACTTGTTTTCCCCCCACTTTAGTGTAACAGCTTGTTTCCTCAACCCAATGAGACAGTTTGCCTTTCATCTCAATGAGAGTACTAGTTCTCAAAACATTATGATATTTGCAACTAGATTCTATTGGTCCTTTGGAAATTGCATGCTATGTTTTCACATGTGCAAGTTAGCGCACGCGTGCGCGCGCGCGCACTCACACAACACACACAACACACACACAACACACACACACACACTCACACACACACACACACACACACACATCACACACACACAAGTGCTCGCGCGTGCGCGCACGTATGCTTTAATGCAGGCATGCGTGAAAGCAAAACACACACACACACACACACACACACACACACACACACACAACGTGAAGTTGTGGGGGTTTTAATAGGAAGCCGTGTTCAAACCACTCACAAGGTAAGCTTCGCTTCGAAAGAAGAGTTCCTTTCAGTGGAAAAGTTAGGGCGGATTCGTTTAAAACAATAAACGTGGCCAACGTGTGTGTTTATTTGGCATTGATCTAGAACATGCAGGTGTTGTGTGTGTGGTGTGTGTGTGTGTGTGTGGTGTGTGTGTGTGTGTGTGCGCGTGTGTGCGTGTGTGTCGTGTGGTGTGTGTGTGTGTGTGTGTGTGTGTGTGTGTGTGTGTTGCGCGCGCGCGCGCGTGCGATATTTTCACCGAACAAGCCCGTCCATAGCTTACAGGTGCTTATATGTCGGGAAGCACTTGTGTCCTGATCGATTTAGGTTTCGGTTTCATCAAGTCCGCCTGGCGGTGTGAGAACTAGTCCAGTACACTTGCAAAGCCATGATACCGTTCAGCAGGGTTTGTTAGCTTGAGGAAAAAGAAATTTAGACTTTTTCAAAAAAAAATTGTTATTTCTTTTTATAATTTATTCGCCTGTCCTGTGAGTTTGAGTTTCCACTTCGATCATTCTTACAACAGACCACCGTGGAGTATTGTCGTCCCTGCCCTTAAGCTCATGCTCAGCTCTGAATCAATATTTGCAGCCTCCTCTTCCAGGGCTGTTTCAGACCACTGTTCGACCTGTGGTGTATTGTTCATCCTGGCCCATTTCCAGTCAGTGATACAAATATTTGACACCCCCTTATCCACCTGCTTCTGTCTGTTGTGCCGTGAGTGAATCACCTCGAGAGACTGTGCAAGCTGCCTTCAGTGGAGCCCTTTTGGTGGCCGGGTTGACAGTCATGCCACGTAGCCCTTGCCAGAAAGCCACAGTCGATTTCGGTTATGTGCTATGACGTACATAACGGAGCCCGCAATTTTGATCAATTTGAATCCGATTTTGCTTCATTACACTCACACACACATGGGCGCGCGCACGCGCACACACACACACACACACACACACACCACACACACACACACACACACACAGAAGGAGAGAGGAGAGAGAGAGAGAGAGAGAGGAGAGAGAGAGAGAGAGAGAGAGAGAGAGAGAGAGAGTACAAGCGTGAGTGGAGGGGGAAAGAAAGGGGGATGTTGAGACGGGTATGGGGAGAAGAAAATCAGAGCCCATAAGTTGACGATACAAAAAACACACACACACACAAAAAAAAAAAAGTAAAAAATTGATTTGCTTATATTGTTATTTGTTGGTGGTACATTTGTAAATATTGCAGTTTGTAGTTTGTTCCTTTTTCAAGATGAGTTGTTTTTTTTCCCTCAACTTGATGGCAGCCCTGAAACGCCCCTCCGTAATGTACTCAATTGGGCTTTATAATGTTAGAACTAGACCTAGTATGTCTTTGTTGAATGTCTTTGTTGGAACCAAGGAAATGTCTCTACGCTGATAAATCAAGAAACGTTAACAATATTTTAAACCGTTCATGGTTACTAATCTTCATCTTAATCCTGTGTCTGACAGACCGGTTCAGCGTAACTGTGAGCATTTTACATGGGAAATTTAGTGTTATACACTCTGCCAGGGCCGGATTAGGTGTCGCTAGGTGTTGATTCCGGACACCCACTACCCAACACTGTCTCTTCTATCACCACTCCCTCCCCTTCCGCTCTTGTTCCAAAAGCGGGGGAAAATCCGACAGCGCCTGAAAACTTCATTCCAGAAAAGAAAGCTACACAAATATACAACCTTTACCCCCTCTCCCCCAACAACAGTCAAAACATCAGCAGTTCTTCCTCTGGATACGTATTGTCCACAATGGTGGATCAATTAACATTTAAAGAAAGGAAAAGTTTAAAAAGAAAAGGGGATGGGGGTTGGGGGTGGGAGGGGAGGTCCTCTCATACACAAAATGATCCGCCATTGTATATGCGAGGATTTGTATGTGAAATGACCACGGCTTGAGCTCAGAATTGGTGTCTTATTTTGATGAGTACATATGCTGCAGTTTTATCGTTGACCTGAATATTTCAGACGTTTCAAGTAAAGCTGATGACCTTGCCATTGAATGGAAACGGAACTAATCATATTATCATACATTTGAACATACAGCTGGATGTATGACCGACAACTGTCATGAGCAGACAACTTATCCTACAACCGGATGTGCAACTGAGCAGACGACAGAACTGAGCAGACATCTGATTACACAAACATACCACTGGGCGAACGATCGAATAGACAACTGAGTAGAACCAGTACAACGGAACAGGTAACTAACTGATCAGATTGAAATTGAACGGGACGACTGAACAGACAATACAGATGAACCGACAGCTGGAAAGACAGCCGCACAAACAAATAAACCGAACAAAGCAACATGTAAGTGGGCGCACAATTGTTCAGACAATGATGGTCATAGAGCTGAACATATGACTGATCAGATGACAAAGGTATGCAGTCCATCATACAAATGAATGTGCAGCTGAACAGGCAACTCATCACAGCTCATAACAGCACCGACAACTGATAACGTCCCTTGATGTCCTAATGCAATACCCTGCATGTGGCTGCACCCGATGTGAACACAGCGCTGGCTTCCAAGGGTGGTGCAGGATTGCTCCCGGCGGGTTTGCTCGGCACTTGAGAACTGTATTTAATTGGGTCCCACCTGCACCTTCGGGTGTATCTTGTTCTTTCTATACAGTTAAACATAACAACAGACGTACGACTGAACAGACAACAGAACAGACATTCGATTATACAGTGATCACGATTGCTGGCCGAAGTTCCCACCGAGTCGGACAAGATCATAAACACGGGTTACATGCTCAACAAGCAATACTTAGTCATGATCACACACAATTAGCTCCCCGCGGAGGCGAACGAGCTGGTATCGACCGTGTCAAATGTGTAAGCAGAGTAAGCAAGATGACAAGGTCTATTTTTATATCGCAAAGCTGAGTAGCAAAAGAAAAGTGTTCACAGAAACAATTCCCTTCGTCTGTGAAAACGTAGCACGCACACACACACACACACACTCTCTCTCTCTCTCTCTCTCTCTCTCTCAGAGCGCGCGTGCGCACATGCATGCACAGCATATTGCCGACCTCCCTGATGAATAAGACGGATCAAAACTTTTTAAAATAAGTAACCTCATAAAATTCAGTATCTTTCTACAAATGACTTTGTTCAGTGTCTGTCTACAAATGGCTTTTTATTTTTATTTTTATTTTTTTAAACAAGGAGGCCTTTATTTGGGTTGGGTGGGGAATATACGGATATAGTCATAATACAGCCGACAAAGTCGGAAAACTAGGTTAAAAAAAAACACAAAAAACATTAACTGGTATTTTCTGCCAGGAGAAAATTCTTTCTTTTATCCCTTTTTTTGTCAAGAAAATGCGAACAAAGTAATGTACGCAGTCCAACTGATGAACTCTTTTCAGTGTTATTCCAACATCCTCCATCAAAATATGACTTGTTCAGTATTTCTTTTGTCAGTGCATATTTTTCAAATTCGATTTTCTGTTTATGGTCACTAGAGGTCTGTTGAACTATTTTTGGTTATCTTGTTTCGTTGTCTCCCTCCCCCCTCCCCCCATCTCTACCCCTTCACACCCCTTCCTCTCTGTCTCCGTCTGTGTCAGTCAGTCTGTCTGTCTGTTTCACTCACTCACTCTCTCTCTCTCTCTCTCTCTCTCTCTCTCTCTCTCCTCTCTCTCTTCTTCTTGGTGACAGGCTAGAGAGCATTTCAGAAGTGAACGTATATTTTTCAAGCTCTTTCTCGAAAATTGCTTTCATTCAATACGTCAGTTGTGGGACTACCATCTCGTTTCTAGAACGTACTGAACACATTGCTGCAAGAAATGTGTTTATCATTATTCAAAATCGACGGAGGAGAAGACCTGCTTGTTGTGGTGCTTCGGCTGAAGACAGCGCTAATACTATGTGACACAGCAAACGCAGTCATCTGTGACGAGTGACACTGTCACGCACGAAAGAAAGTGCCTATCGCAAGTCACCAGAGATAGGAGGACAGCCCAGGCATACAGTGGCAAGAGGAAAGTGAAGAGAGAAAGACTGTCCGGACATCAGTGTCCGGCCTTTTTCTTCCAGCCTCCCCCCCCCCCACCCCACCCCCCAGTCCCACCCACCCCTTTTTTTTCTTCCAGCCCCCCCCTACCCTCGTCCCAAGTTTATTTTACAACTCAGAAAACTCAACTGCTTTCGAAATGCTCCCAGCGACAGTCGTGAACATGTACGGGCTACACGATCCGCCAGCCACTTTCAGAACACTGTGTGGAGTTTTGACCAAGAGAGAATGACTACTACACGTGAAACTGACCTGACACTTGACGACGGCGCTAGCAGTCACGATCATGCCATTGGAGGTGGTGATCAGCCCTTGACCCAGTCTGTAACACTGACGGACCACGCAGACCGTGCCAGGCATACAGAACTCTTGTAATGAAAACGGAGACTGTCTTCCTTTGGATTATTCAAAAACAGCAACAAGCGTCCGACATGTCGTATGAGACATGCAGGGGAATGCCGAATTATTGACAAGGAACATCAAAAGAAATGGACAGACAGTGGCACAGCATCAGACGGGAGGACGACTCGCCAGCTGTCGAAGATGAAAATTCCAGCTGACTACTCTGGGAACTGCAACTCTCTCTCCTCATCTACGGTGATACATTGTAAAATCATTAACGCGCGCGCGCGCGCGCGCGCGCACGCACGCACGCACGAACGCACGCACACGCGCGCGCACACCCACCGCTATTTTTTTCGTGAGTGACAATATACTGGTTTGTCGTATCCAGTCAATACAAATACTGCAATCTGGATTCCATGGCGCGATGAATTGTAGAAGTATGTTCAGTTTTTTTTTCAGGTGAAATTTGGTCCCCCCCCCCCCCTTCCCTCCCCTCCCCAACCTTGTGTAAATGACCCAAAAAACCTGAGCATTAAATCATTTTTATTCTCCTCTCTCCTCTCTCTTCTCTCCTCTCTCTTCTTTTCTCCTCTCCTCTCTCTCTCTCTTTGTGCAAGTGTCCTTTTTCCTTTTTTCCCCGGTCGTTCTTGAAAAAACTTTTTCACTGACGGGTGATCCCCCCCCTCCTCCCATCCCCCCTTCCCCCCTTTTTCCCTTTCCCTCGCCCCTGCCCTCCCTTGTTTCTCCGGCCTTCCCCGAAAGGGGATTCTTCAGGAAGGAAATTTTCCATTGGCAATGCCCGCGGTTTTTAAAACCCCCAAAAAGTTTGTGGAGGGTTGTCATTTTCCCCCATGTTTATGTCAGTTCACGCCCGCCCCCCTGGAGGTCGCCCTGACGGATCGGTTAGGTGGGAGTGAAGGGAGTAAAACCCTCACACGTCCGCAAGAACACACTAAAGATTCCGATACAACACCCCATTTATTAAACCCCCGCAAAAAAAAAATTTCCCAACCACGCCCCATGACGACCCCATAAAAGCACCCCCAACGCCCCAAACATGCCAATCCGATCAAGCATCCAACGCGAAAAACATGCACAATACGTCAAGCGCCCCAACGCCCCAAACATGCACAATCAAAATAAGCACCCCCACCCCACCTGCACGATTTTAAAAAAAATTTTTTCCCATACGGTACACGACACAATTACATCACCCCACCCATATGACATATAACAATTTAAGGTTTTCCCCAGACAACTTTCCCCACCCCATGGAGCGGCCACTCCCTGCCCCTGTCAAGCGGGGACCCCCCGTCGCATAGGGCTCGAGCCGGGGGTTTTCTGCGGGGAGTGCCCAAAGCGACCCCCTGACTCCAAGGGGCAGGAAGGGGTGTCGGGGGGGGGGGGGGGGGGGGGGGGGGGGGGGGGGGGGGAGGCTTTTATGGAGGCCCTGGAGGGGGGTCCAGGCGGCCCAGTCGACGGCGGGTCTTTAGCAGCAGGGGTCCCGCCCCAAGGCGTGCCTGACCAGGGTGGCACCCCCCGCCGGGTTCAGCCAGTAGTGGCTCGACGCAGTGGCCCATCCTTTGTGCTCCAGGTGAAGCCCCGGGAGGGGGGGGGAGTAGCTGGGAGGAGAGTCGGAGAGGGGGGAAAGAAGAAGGAGGGGAAGGAAAAGGAAGAAGGGTAGGGAAAAACCCTCCCGTCGTCCCGTCTGACCTTGTGTAAATTTTTAACAGCCACTCGTTGGGGGCGAGGGGAAGGTTTTAAAAACGCCACAGTAACCATAAAATTCAATCTTCCCCCCCGATGCGGTAAAGATGCATTAAATCAACAGGTTATAAAACAAATTTGAATTATCTTCCCCTTCTTACTCACGCTTAACTTTTTCCCTTCCCTTAGGAAATAATAAACCCCGCGACAATCGCTTAAAAAACTGCCACCACATTTGCAAATATAATTAAAGGGCATAACTGTACATTTTTCCCCTTTCAAAAAAACCAAATTTTTAACAGCTCCGAACGACAACTGGTGACGCTCGTGCTAAAACTGTTCCCCTTTGACACACAAAGCGGGGGCCCGAAGGATAAAAGTGGCGAATGTGCAGGGGGGGAAAGGCGAGCCCAAGCAATTTCCCAACCCCTGAATCCGGTTTCTCCCCCTTCCCCCCGATCCCGCATCACCGTCATAAACAGGAGAAAAGAATTTTGGAAATAATTTAGAATGGCCGGTTAAAGATGGAATTAACCCGGGGAAAAAAGGTCTCACAAAATATTTCTCTTAAAATTTTTCGAAAAAAAAAAGAAAATTGCGCAAAAGTAAAGACTAAGCGGTAACAACAACAAATCAAAAAAAAAGACCCCCCGAAATGATGTTAAGTCCCCGGGGGTGACCCCGAAGAGGCGGGTCAAGGACTCTCTTACCCTGTCCGCGGGGACGAGGCGAAGTGGGGAAAAACAAAATGATGATGTCCCTCTCCTACGGGCCCGACTGCGGAATTGAAATTTACTGACTGTACTCTCGATGTATGGTAAAAAACCAAGATGGGCGGGGCCCCCAGAGACATCTTCCGCTCGAGTGAAGAGAAACCTCCCCCACAATGGGGGCCCAAATGCCAGCTGCGTCACAGGTGGCATACTTAAAAAAAAAAAACGAAGACGTGGACAGGAAAAAAAGACAGGGAGGGGGCCGATAGACAAAATTTAAAGAAAAAAGGTCCCGGCCCCCCTGAAGCAGGATGAATAGCCGGGCGGTGGAATTAAAAGGGGAGGAGAGAGGAAAGCAACCAAAGTTGAGCTGAACATACAAGGTGAAAAGCCCCAAAAGCCACAAAAGGGGAGGGGTACCGAAAAGCTACGCAAAAAAAACAAATAAGTAATTCCGCCCCCCTAGGTGGGGAACTCGTGGGCCTGTGACAAACTCGTAAAAAACCCCCCTTCTAAAGATCTGTTTCTTGGTACAGTGCCCTTTTAAACCCTTGGCATGTGCAACTTACAAAATGGGACCAAAAACCCAACTCTCTGTGACGAAGGTACAAAAAATCCAATACAAACTTTCCCCACGATAGAATCACCGGGAAAATCATAATACTAATTTTTTAAAACAACTAAGAAAAATTTCCCAAACCCATGAAGTAACAAACGAACCTTTGGGTGATTCCTCGTTAACCCATGAAGTGAACTGCACTAACCTGATACAGAGCCCAAAAAGGGGATAAAACCCCGGGTTTGAGGGGGGGTCCTTGATGATTTTCCAATAGCTAACTAGGGAGTGGCAAAGATAGTCAGCATCCGTATTCAGGAACCCTTGTAGACGGAAGTGAACGCATGCTCTGCAGCTCCAGCCTAACTCTGAGTCGATGAGAGGGCCGGACCCCGGTCCAAGATGGAGAGGATGATGATCGTCCCCAGTACAAATTTCGGCCGTACTTTTTGGGCCCCGTGCGCGTAAAATTTTCCCTGAGGTTTCAGCAACTAGGGGCATCGTAGTCTAAGGGGAACCCTCTGGGTATCGCTCGCGATTTACCCTCCCGAAGTGTAGCGGTGACCGGACGGAGGGGGGATTATGGGTCCCCCAGTCGACCCCAACCTTGTGAATCCTCCCCAACCAGGGGCATGACCTGGGGGAAAACACGCTCAAGCGACCCCTAGGGTTTGTCCGCGGGGCAGACATCGCAATGCGGCAGTACTGCCTAACCTGTGATTTCACCCCGGCCCCAAAAAAAAGTCTTGTTTTCCCGCTCGAGAGTCCGTTTGAGCCCATATGACTGCCCTGGGGGGGGAAACGTGGGCTGCCCGGGGAACAGTCCTCTCAAGCTTTGGGGAAAAGACAAATGCTTGGCCACCGATTGCCTGAGTGGAAACCCTAAAGAGGATCCCCCTTTTGGGCTTGAAGCTCACTTTGGGTGTCGGGCAGATTTAGCGGGCGATCCACCCGTTGTCGCGGGTTTGGGAAACCCGTCCCCCGGCTGAAAACGGATAATGCTGGGATCGGCCCCTTTCCAGAAAACCCGTCAAAGGGTCGGTGAAGAAGGGCGCAAATTTCCCGTTCCTGCTTTTGTTTGGGCGGGTGGTGACTCCCACACGCCTGTATGGGCAAAACCGTGAAAGGATGGGTCCCTTGCGAAGGTATAGTTTTTCCCCCATGATAAGGGAAACGAGGGCGCTCCACCCCGTGGCCCTACTTCGCCACAGAAGTAGGGGGTGGGATAGAAATAAGTACAGAGGGCGGGTGGAGGTAAAAAAACCCGCCTCCAACCCGCACCATCTTTAAATGCGCCCCGCGGGCTTGGGAAACTAAATCCTTATCCACAAAGGTGTTTTATGCTCCCCAATCCCTGATGGTGTCGACAAGGGGAACCAACAACAGAAAGAAACACGGGACTCTGACCCCAGAAGTTGGATGGACCCCCGTTAGCCCAGGCGCGAGGGGTGGAAAGAACTAGCCCCATGATACGCCTAGGGCAAATTTTCCTTATGTGGCCGGGACGACCACAAAGAAAACAAAATCGGGTGCGAGTCCCCCATGAATGCCTGCTTTTTTCACCCCCTAGGGTTGTCGGGCTTATTCTATTAATCTTGGAGGGCTTCCTTCCGTATCTGGGCGATGCCATAAAACCCTGCGACTTAGAAACACCCCAGTGTGTGAATCGCACCCCGAATCCCGAGGTGCTGTCTCGCCTTCCGGATCCCAACTTGGGGGCACAGTGTTGGTGAGCTGTTCAATGAGGGTCAGATCCTCCAGTCCAACTTTTCTATGACCCAGTTTCCCCAGGTTTGCGCAGTATCCCCAAAAGCACGAAGGTTCATCTTTTTTTTATGGACCTAAACTTCCCCTGTAGGTCTTGGGGTAAAGGGGGAAAAGCTTTCGCAGAGCCAACTGCATGTTGCATAAGACGCACCTTCATTAGGTGAGCCCCCTCCCTTGCAGCACCAGATAATCCGAAAAGGTGATAGCCTTTTTTCTCCCCAGCAATTGGGTTGAAAAAAGCACCCTTTTCGAAATGTTAAGAACATTCTGTCCCCATGGTTTTATTGGGAAACTTTAAAATTTGGGCCCCTTAATCTATACCTGCTGGTGATTTAACCCCCCGGTTTCAGAGGGGGCCTGCGAAGAAGTTTTTCCCTCTTTCCCGCGCAGAGCCCCTGTTGGCAGCCCCTCTCTACGTTGACCAACTTTCCGACGGAGGGGAGCCCCTCCCTACGTGAGCCTCCGTCTAGCAGCCTCTCCCTACGCTGAGCAGCCCCTCCCCACGCTGAGCCTCTGTCTGCAGCTCCCCTACGCTGGCAGCCCCCCCCTACGCTGAGCTCCTGTCTAGCAGCCTCTTCTCGGCAGTGCCTTTCCCTTGCAAAAATCTCCTGTTGTCCCCCCTCTCCCCCTCTGCGCAGGCCTCTGCTAGCGGCCCCTTCTTCGTTTCCCTCGCGCCGCTCCAGAAAAAAGAAGGAAAGGGTTCCTGAGCGGGGTTCACCACCCCGACCCCGGGAGGATGTCCGTTGACCCCCCTTGGGTCTCGACTTTTTCCCTAAGGAAAGTCTTTGGGGCATGCCCCTTCGAGGGGGGAAACCCGGGGGAGAAGGTTTTGGTCTTGCGACTAAAAAGAAGCCCCCAGTTCTCTTTCTTGACGCTTCCGAGGAAGTGCGTGGGGTCTGACGGGAGACCCCCCCGCGAAGAGGGAGTAAAAGTCTACTGGGTACCCGTACGCCGGAAATGGGAGAAGTACCCTAGTCGAAATACTGTTAATGTAGGGTACAGTAAATTTTGAATACCCCTTTTTCTTCGACGCCCCCTCGCCATACCCAGGCCGGACGTCGCCATGACAAAAATTCCCAAGTTTTTTCCAAATACAGGGAAAAAACCCCCAATTTCCACTAGAAAAAAAAAAAAAAATTTTTAGGGGCGTGTGTTATGTGTGTATGTGTGGGTGCGTTTTTTGGGACAAGTTCCGGGTGTCCCCCTTGGCAACACCCCGCTCTCAGACGAGCAAAAAGGCGGTGGGGTCCCGAAAAAAAAAACAAAAACAAAAACTATGTCGGCTGCCCCCCCCTTTTGGGAACACCGCCTCCACAGCACGGAACAGTGCGGTGGGGTGGCCCGGAAAAAAAAAAAAAACAAACTGGGAGCGGAATCCGGAGAGAGGGAAAAAAAAAAACACTAACGTCCGATCAACCCCCCCGTACTCAAAAAACCCGGTAGAGAAAAAAAAAAAAAAGAATTTGGCTAAATACAAAACGGAAAAGGAAGACTGAGCGGGAAAAGAAAGGAAAAAATTCGGCCGTACCCGCGTGAGGTACCCGGCGGGAAAGGGGTTGGACGCGGTGACCCTGGTCTCACCTCGACTCCGAGTCACACCCGGGTGTTCCTAGGCCCCAAAAAAATCCCTTCCGCTAGAGTCACCCCCCCAACCACCCACGAACAAACACGACAAACTGACAAAAACATATACAAAACAGACAAAACTAAACAGGTACTCGCGAAACGAGGAGAGAGACAGCCAGAGCCTTCACATCCCGGGACGACCCCCCACAGTTGTCACACGACCCCTGGAGGTCTGCCCTGACAGGATCGGTCTGGTGGGAGTGAAGGGAGTGACTGACCTCACCGCTCCGCAAGAGACCACACAATAAAGATTCGATACAACACCCCATTTATTCCCCCAGCAAAATAAACATTCCAACACAGCCCCATGCACGATCACCATAAAGCACTCCAACGCACAACATGCACAATCACGATCAAGCACTCCAACGCGCACAACATGCACAATCACGATCAAGGCCCCCAACGCGCACAACATGCACAATCACAATCAAGCACTCCCACCCCCACAACATGCACGATTTTAAAAAAAATATTTCGCCTTTACGACGTACACGATCACAATTACATCACCCCAGCACATAGGGACTATACACAATTATAAAGGAATATTCCCAGTATCAATCCTTTCTACCCCCTGGAGGCGTCCACATCCCTGCCCCTGTCAAGTCCGCAGGGAGCACCCCCCTGTCGCTAGGTGCTCCGAGCCGGGTGGTTCTCGCAGGGAGTCGCCCAAAGCCGACACCCTCGACCCCCAAGCGGGCAGTGAAGAGAGTTCCCGGGGGGGGGGGGGGGGGGGGGGGGGGACGTAGCTGTTACTGGAGGTCCTGGCGGGGGCCCAGGCCGGCAAGTCAAGACGGCGGGCTCTTCTAGCAGTCCACGGTCCGACCAAGGCGTGGCCTCGACCAGCGCCGTGGCACCACCCCGCCCGTGGTCTCAGCCAGTACGTGGCTCGACCAGCACGTGGCCCCATCCAGTTCGTGCTCCAGGTGAAGCCCCGGGAGGGGGGGAAAAGACGTTAGCTGGGAGGAGAGTCGGAGAGGAGGAAAAAAAGAAGGAAGGAGGAAGGAAGAAGGGAAAGGGAAGGGTACTGGAACCCTCCCGTCTTTACCGTTGACCATTGCTGTCAAGTCTTAACAGCCACTCGCATGATGGGCGAGGGGAAGTGTATTAAACGCACACAGTACACCATGGAATCAAATTTCCACACGTGCAGGTTTAAAAAACTGCATTAAATCAAACGGTTATAAAAAAAAATATGAATTATCTTCACCCTTCTCTCACTCACGCTTAACGTTTTCCTTCCTTAGGAAATAAATCAACACAGCGACTATCGCTTAATAACTGCCCCACATTTGCAAATATAATTCAATGGCATAACTGTCACATTTTAAAAACATTTCAAAATAACACAAATCTTCAACCACGCATCGAACGACAAATCATGCGTACGCACGCTCGTGAACATAAAACCGTTCTCCTTGCACACAAAACAGCGGTGGCCGAAGGATAAAAGTCCGGCCCAATGTGACAGGGGCGGACGAGCGAGACCAGCAAGTTCCAACCTGAATCACCCGGTTCTTCCCTTCCCCACCCACTACCGCATCACCAGATACATAAAGGAGAAAGAATTTTGGAAATAATTAGAAAGGCCAGGTTAAAGATGGAATTAACCCGAGAAAAGGTCTCACACAATATTTCTTTTCATTTCGAACAAAAAAAAATTGCGCAAAAGTGAAGACTAAGCGGCTAACAACAACAAATCAAAAAAAACAGACACGAAATGATTGCTTACAGCTACCCCCTGGGTGACCCGAAGAGGCGGGTCAAAGGACTCTCTTACCTCTGTCCAGTCGAGAGGACAGAGGCGAAGATGCGGAAACAGAAGTGATGATGTCCCTTCCTACAGGCCGACTGCAGGAATTGAAAGTACTGACTGTACTCTGATGATATGGTTTAAAAAACCAAGGGCTGGAGCAGGCGCCCCCAGAGACATCTTCCGCTCGAGTGAAGAGCTAACCTCCTCGCAATGGCGGCCCAACATGCCATGCTGCGTCACAGAGTGAGCATACTTCAAACTAAAAAACCCAAGCACGTGCGGGCAGGGTAAAAAGGGAAGGGCGAGAGGCCGATAGACAGAAAGTTCGAGAGAAAGGTACCGGCCCCCCCGTGAACTTGCAGGATTTAATAGCACGGGCGGTGGAATTAGAGAGAGAGAGAGAGAGAGAGAAAGCAAACCGAAGTTGAGCTGAACTATACCCAAGTGCAACCCCCACCACAAGCCACACTAAGGGACGGGTACACGACAACAGCAACGACAATAAACAAATAAGTAATTCCGCCACCCTAGGTGGGTCGAAAGTCGTAGGCCTCGTGACAAACTCGTGACAGTCAGTGTAATGTTACGTGTGACCATCTCGTTTGGAATACTCAGAAGCCTGAAATGGTGTGAAACGAATGAATGTGTGAATGAATGAATGGATAAAGGAATAAACGAATGAATGTGTGAATGAATGAATGGATAAAGGAATAAACGAATGAATGTGTGAATGAATGAATGGATAAAGGAATAAACGAATGAATGTGTGAATGAATGAATGGATAAAGGAATAAACGAATGAATGTGTGAATGAATGAATGGATAAAGGAATAAACGAATGAATGTGTGAATGAATGAATGGATAAAGGAATAAACGAATGAATGTGTGAATGAATGAATGGATAAAGGAATAAAACGAATGAATGTGTGAATGAATGAATGGATAAAGGAATAAACGAATGAATGTGTGAATGAATGAATGGATAAAGGAATAAACGAATGAATGTGTGAATGAATGAATGGATAAGGAATAAACGATGAATGTGTGAATGAATGAATGGATAAAGGAATAAACGAATGAATGTGTGAATGAATGAATGGATAAAGGAATAAACGAATGAATGTGTGAATGAATGAATGGATAAAGGAATAAACGAATGAATGTGTGAATGAATGAATGGATAAAGAATAAACGAATGAATGTGTGAATGAATGAATGGATAAAGGAATAAACGAATGAATGTGTGAATGAATGAATGGATAAAGGAATAAACGAATGAATGTGTGAATGAATGAATGGATAAAGGAATAAACGAATGAATGTGTGAATGAATGAATGGATAAAGGAATAAACGAATGAATGTGTGAATGAATGAATGGATAAAGGAATAAACGAATGAATGTGTGAATGAATGAATGGATAAAGGAATAAACGAATGAATGTGTGAATGAATGAATGGATAAAGGAATAAACGAATGAATGTGTGAATGAATGAATGGATAAAGGAATAAAACGAATGAATGTGTGAATGAATGAATGGATAAAGGAATAAACGAATGAATGTGTGAATGAATGAATGGATAAAGAAATAAACGAATATGAATGTGTGAATGAATGAATGGATAAAGGAATAAACGAATGAAAAAAGAAGTGAATGAATAAATGAATGAGTATATTTGTCTCCGTTAGACACGTGCACGCACGCGCGCGCACTCACACACACACACAGGCGCGCGCGCACTACACACACAGATATATATATATAGTTGAGACAAGTATTAAGAGGAATGTTAAAATTATCTACAAATTTGTTTCTAGCGCTTGGCTATCGTCAGGACGATAGCCAAGCGCTAGAAACAAATTTGTAGATAATTTTAACATTCTTCTTAATACTTGTTTTAACTAATGTTGGTCCCCAAGGGATTGAGCACTTGTAGAATTGTTTTAGGCTTTTTAACCATACTGATATAATATATATATATATATATTATATATATATATTAAAACAACTAATAAATTCAAGGATAAGTACCGCGCACCGTTCAGCAACTTACAGAGCAGCTTGGTGTTGCAATGACTGCAAGAAATATTGAATTATAAACAAAGCTTGCTCTTATGTCTTAGATTGAAGAAATAGGGGGAGATAAGCATTCATATCTGCAGTGGTAGATGATTCTGCCTAACTAACAGTATGTGCTTGAGTGGGTGAATGGGGGAAAAAAATAAAATAAATGCTTCTCACAATGAACCTTCAGCAAGTTTATAGTCTCCAAGGGGGGGGTGGGGGTGGGGGGGTGGAGACACCCTCCAATAGGGAGGAAAACTCACTAACATATATAATCCTGGGTCGTATACCGATATTTCGAAACTTGGTGGTTTCTCTCAGTGACCGCGGAAAGTGGTTAATTTGACTCCGCTGCCTTTTCAGTTTTAAGAGAATGCAATCCAGAAAAGGCTGGTGTGCAATACCGTAGTATGTTTGTTGAGTTTTCAAAAAACCAACCAAAGGAGCCACCTAAGAAGCAAAAGAAAATCATGAAAGAGCAAAACAAGCTACATTTTCTTGTGAAAAGTAGAAATATAAAAAGATATCCTCTTAAGACACAAGTGCTGAGGGTCAGTTCTTGGAATGAATCCCCAAGGGACTAAAATACAACAAACTAATAAATTCCAAGGATAAGTACCGCGCACCGTTCCAGCAACTTACAGAGCAGCTTGTGTTTGCAATGACTACAAGAAATATTGAATTATAAACAAAGCTTGCTCTTATGTCTTAGATTGAAGAAATAGGGGGATAAGCATTCATATCTGCAGTGGTAGATGATTCTGCCTAACTAACAGTATGTGCTTGAGTGGTGTGAAACGGGGGAAAAAATAAAAATAAATGCTTCTCACAATGAACCTTCAGCAAGCTTTATAGTCTCCAAGGGGGGGGGGGGGGGGGGGGGAGGGACCCTCAATAGGGGAGGGAAACTCTAACATATAACTCCTGGTATATACCGATATTTCGAAACTTGGTGGTTTCTCCTCAGTGACGCGGAAAGTGGTAATTTGGACTCCGCTGCCTTTTCAGTTTTAAGAAGAATGCAATCCCAGGAAAAGGGTGGTGTGCAATACCGTAGTATGTTTGTTGGTTTTCAAAAACCAACAAAGGAGCCACCTAAGAAGTGTCTCCCCCCCCCCCCCCTTGGAGACTATAAGCTTGCTGAAGGTTCATTGTGAGAAGCATTTATTTTATTTTTTCCCATTCACCCACTCAAGCCACCATTACTGTTTAGTTAGGCAGAATCATCTACCACTGCAGATATGGAATGCTTATCTCCCCTATTTCTTCAATCTAAGACATAAGAGCAAGCTTTGTTTATAATTCTCTCTCTCTCTCTCTCTCTCTCTCTCTCTCTCTCTCTCTCTCTATATATATATATATTTATATATATATTTATATATTATATATATATCGTGCTGGTAAGCATATGTATGTGTCCTGTCTCTGAAACAATTGGCTCAGAACTGCCTTCGTTAGACGTAAGATTAGAGAGGAAAAGGTGTAAAGTCCACAAACTAATATCCATCTGTCATCATCCGTTTTAGACGACTTATCGCCAAACTGAAACAAATCAAAGAGGAGGAAGAAGGAGAAGGAAGTAGCGGGGGGAAAGGGGGTTGTGGGGGGGGGGGGGGGGGGGGGG
>CM031595.1:140146803-140276111 GCA_018398815.1 Conus ventricosus | reverse complement strand
TATCGAACTACGGTCTTGAATTTTAAATTCAATCGTGTGTGCGTCAATGTAATTGAACTATAGGAACATGTGCACGTACATAACTTTAGGTCTAAGCCTTTTGGGGAGACTGCATGGGTATGTTGATAGACACTCAGAAGAATGGGTGGAGCCATCGCGAGGACGTCTGGACCCTCTGAAAGAAAAACAAACAACAATTCACCACACTTGATGATTGTTTCACTCAAATAATCATAGAACTGAGTGAAGAGGATATCTGGTGGCAGTTGCAACTGTACCGAGGTGTTGATTTATCACTGTGTATATTGTCCCAAACTGTAGGTGCGGAAAGGAACTGGCAGGAGCTAGGGTGGGGGGCGGGGTGGGGTGGGGGTTCGTTTGGCCAGACTTGGAACGCAAACTCCCTGTCTCTAACCATGCACCACAAGACAGAGGAGTTGCAAGTTTTAAGCTGCTCACTCAGAACTGGAATGGGAATTCAGCTTGCCCATGGGACTCTAGCGGTAGATAGTCGGATCAAAAATAGTACGCCCTACGCAGTGTACTATTTTTGGTCGCATGATCATGGACAAGGACTGAGTGGCATCGTCAGTGGTGGATCACAGGGCCGTGCCCAGCCAAACTTACATGGTGCTGGATAACTGCGGGGAGAGGACCAGCGTGTGCGCTGATTTGCTGCATGACCTAGTAATTTGTCTTGTGTGCGCTGTACTATATGCTGAGAAAACGTCTTCTAAGGCTTTTGTTATTTTATCATATCAGTTTTAGGCTTATTTAAAGCCTGGAGTTTTAAAGTATCGTTTTAAACCCGCCTTTGCCTCTTGTGTACAACAACATAGTTATGGAACACAACGAAATAACACAATTGTGATGTTATGAAATAGTGATATTTTCGGTGGCTTTACCTAAACTAACATACATTTTATAAAGTATATTCTTCTAATTCACAGAAAGATTGAAAAGCTGCTTGACAGGATAGACCTAGAGGACCCACCTCTAAAGTCCATCATTACCTGTCCACTTTTGCACTGTGGAGGGACATCGAAGATGGAAGGGTCTCTGATACCAGGCGTGACGTCAGACACATCCAGACTGTACATCGCTCCACTGCCAGCCTCGGAAGAGATATCCAGATAGGTGATATGCACTGGCAGGCACCCTGAACACAGACACGTAAGAACGATGATTCTTGCCAATTTTTTTTTTTTTTATAAACGGCAGAGCACTGCTAAGCTTGTGTTGGATTAAGACCTATGTGTTCGTCTGTCTGTCTGGTCTCAACATAGCTAAAAAAAAAAAAAGAACAAATTGGACGATACGCCAGCTATTCTATTCAAAACCCCTCTAGATAAAATTTTTCAACGAAAAATTATTACTGAACCGCTAGACAAAGGGAATTTATAAATTACAGGACACAACACGATGCGTTTCGGCCTATTAGGTCTTCTTCAGGCAAGATAAACAACATTCAGGGCAATGAAAACGAAGAACGAGTAATCATTTACTTCTCAAATTCGGAGCAAGACGGGCGTTGAATCATAAAATTTTTCATTTGGGGAGGCTTCTTTCGTTTAGTATTCGGCCGATTTTTGAAACTTTTTTGCCTGTTGTTTGTTTATTTGGCATTTTGTTTCCCAAAGCCGATTTAGTTGACGGCCGGTTTATGTTTTAAATGATTTTCCCCAGCGAACTTTTTAACGAGGTTTTTAAATATTTGGGTTTGACTTTTGGTTGCAACCCCAAAGGAAAAAAGGTGAAGAGGTGGACCTTCTCTATGCGTGGCGAGAAAAGAGAGGAGAGAGGGGAGGAGAAGAGAGAGAGAGAGAGGAGGAGAGAGAGAGAGAAAGGTGGTGGGGGTTTTCCCGTTGGGAAACGTAGCTGGTTTGGGAAAGGGGAAAATTTCTGCGGTGAAGCAAAAGTTAAAAACCGGAAACCTTTTTCCCCAAGCCCCCTGTCCCAAAGGTTGACCCCCACCTGAGAAAAAAAAGGATGGATCAGGTTATGAAGACCTATTTTTAAAAACGTGAGCTTAAATGTTAAATCATAAGTGTAATGTGTCGGTAAATTAAAAATGAGTGTGTGTTTGTTTAAAATATGTAGGGTTTGTGTGTGCGTGCCCCGGGGGCGTGCGTGGGTGCGTGTGTGTGTGTGGTTCCATAAAAGAGAGAGGAGAAGAGGAGGAGGGGAGAAGAAGAGAGAGAGATGTGCACACACGCATGAGCTTGTATCTGTGTATGTGCCATTATGTCATATGTTCACGTGTTTTGCCCGGTAACAGACAATCGTAAATTTTCGGGTTTGGTCATTTTAAAGGCGTTTGCTTTTTACATATCTCTGTTTCAATCGCGTTTCGAAAAAACTTTTTTTTTAAGTGTTAATTATGATTTTGTCCCCTTTGTCCCCCCCCCCCCCCCCCCCCCCCCCCCCCCCCCCCCCCCCCCCCCCCCCCCCCCCACCCCCCCCCCCCCCCCCCCCCCCCCCCCCCCCCCCCCCCCCCCCCCCCCTTCCCCCACCCCCTTTCCCCACATAGGGCCTAAAAAACATACCCCTTCTTGGGGCATTCTTCCCCCGGCTACACTATACCACCCACTCCCATTTTCGGCGGCGCAGCCCCTTATAGCAATTTCAGGGGGGCTGGATCTTTTTAGGTCGTCCAAAAGGGAATGCAACCCCAGAGGTACCCCACGATCCGAGTCACTTTGGGATGTTCAGTGTTACCGTTTTGGTTTTTGCAAGCGCCTCCCACTAGCCCCCCCGATGACAACAATAATTTCTCAGCGTGGAAGCCAGAACAGTGCGGAGTAACCCCCTCTTGGAGAAACGCACGACGCTATCCTGAAAGTCCGAAAAACTGACCTGACACCTGAAAAACATTTAACGGGGGAAAGGGCGTGAGGGGGATCAAAATGAGTACCATGAACAGGGGTGAAAAGCAGGGATGAAGACAGGGAAAGAAGAGGACAGAATTTAAGACTTTTTTTGTTATGAGGACTGCGGGGGAAGATCAAAACCCCCCAAGGAACTTTTTGTGCAAGACTACACACAGGGCTGTGTCACACTTTCTTTTGATAGTATGACTTCAACAGGCCGGGATGAGCACCTGCCCCCTTTTTTGGGCACTCCCCCAGACACTTCCAAAAAGTGGATGAAAATCCACTGTGTGGTTTAAATTTTTCCTCTGGTCCCAGCACATTCAGCTTTGGGGGGACGGCGGAGCCCAAAAAATCCCCCAAAAAGATTGCCGTATTTAGCAACTTTAGTTTCGAACAAAAAGAACACTAAAAAAAAATAAAGACAATAAAAACAATGGATTTAACATTTTCTGTTTAAATTTTACAGCTATTTTATGTATGATGACAGAAAATATAAATTTTGATTTTTTTCTTTGGGGTTAACCACAGCTAATTACTGGATGCAGTGAGCTTTGAGTAGATCCAGTCTGGTTTGTCACACTTGTTGCTGGCCGCGCAACTGAATTTTTACCTGAAAGAGGAAGAGAGAGGAGAGGAGAGAGGAGAGGAAGAAGAGAGAGAGAGAGAAAAAGAGAGAGAAGAGAGAGAGAGGGGGGGGTTTATAATATTCATGATCTTTAAAAAGGGGAAAAGAGTACGACGACGTTTAACAGACAAAGACGCTACGGGCACGCACAGACACACACACACTGAGAGAGAGAGAAAGAGAGAGAGAGAGAGAGAGAGAGAGAGAGAGAGAGGAGAGAAAAGAGGGGAGGAAAAGGGGAGAGAGAGAAAGAGGGGGGGGCAGAAGAGACAGTGACAGTAGCGGGAGAGATAGAGAAAGACGAGGAGACAGGGGGCAGACAAGAAGAAAAGGAAAAACATAGGAGACAGACGACGAGACAGGAAGACAGTGAGACAGAGAGGACAGAGAGAGACATGGACAGCAAGAAGAAGAAGAGAAGAAGACGATGGGGAGGGGGGGAGACGGACAGACAGACAAAAAGAGATGGAGAGAGAGAGAAGGAGAGAGAGAGAGAGAGAGAGAGAGAGAGAGGAGAGAGAGAGAGAGAGAGAGAGACAGGCAGAGCAACAGACAGAGGGAGGACAGAGATACTACAGACTGACACAGCAAGGCGAAAGGTTATTCCTTTTCAACCCCGGGAAGAGAGACAATTGCCTCGTTTTTATCACACGTGATAATGTAAAAGGGGGGCGGGGCAGATAAAAGATAAATGTAAACCACAGGAGAATGAAGACAAAGGGTGGCGGGACAGATAGAGATAAATGTAAACCACAGGAGAATGAAGGCAAAGGGTGGCGGACAGATAAGAGATAAATGTAAACCACAGGAGAATGAAGGCAAAGGGTGGCGGGACAGATAAGAGTAAATGTAAACCACAGGAGAATGAAGGTAAAGGGTGGCGGGACAGACAAGAGATAAATGTAAACCACAGGAGAATGAAGACAAAGGGTGGCGGGACAGACAAGAGATAAATGTAAACCACAGGAGAATGAAGACAAAGGGTGGCGGGACAGATAAGAGATAAATGTAAACCACAGGAGAATGAAGGCAAAGGGTGGCGGGGACAGACAAGAGATAAATGTAACCACAGGAGAATGAGGCAAAGGGTGGCGGGACAGATAAAAGATAAATGTAAACACAGGAGAATGAAGGCAAAGGGTGGCGGGACAGACAAGAGATAAATGTAAACCACAGGAGAATGAAGGCAAAGGGTGGCGGGACAGACAGAGATAAATGTAAACCAAGGAGAATGAAGGCAAAGGGTGGCGGGACAGACAAGAGATAAATGTAAACCACAGGGAATGAAGGCAAAGGGTGGCGGGACAGACAAGAGATAAATGTAAACCACAGGAGAATGAAGGCAAAGGGTGGCGGGACAGACAAGAGATAAATGTAAACCACAGGAGAATGAAGGCCAAAGGGTGGCGGGACAGACAAGAGATAAATGTAACCACAGGAGAATGAAGGCAAAGGGTGGCGGGACAGATAAGAGATAAATGTAAACCACAGGAGAATGAAGGCAAAGGGTGGCGGGGACAGACAAGAGATAAATGTAAACCACATGAGAATGAAGGCAAAGGGTGGCGGGACAGATAAGAGATAAATGTAAACCACAGGAGAATGAAGACAAAGGGTGGCGGGACAGACAAGACATAAATGTAAACCACAGGAGAATGAAGACAAAGGGTGGCGGGACAGACAAGAGATAAATGTAAACCACAGGAGAATGAAGGCAAAGGGTGGCGGGACAGACAAGAGATAAATTTAACCACAGGAGAATGAAGGCAAAGCGTGGCGGGACAGACAAGAGATAAATGTAAACCACAGGAGAATGAAGGCAAAGGGTGGCGGGACAGATAAGAGATAAAATGTACCCTGTTGGTTCTTCTTCATCTCCCCCCCCCCCCCCCCCCTTTCGACGTTACCTCTGAAAAGCGACAGATTTCATCTCAACTTCAATATTATCCCTCTTCTTCTTCTGCGTACGCAGGCTGACACTCCTGCGGACACTCCCTGTATAGACAGGCAAGTGTTCATCCCATCTGCCCAACAAAGGGAGTGGAGTTTTGAGTGGAGTTTTCGTCATACACAAAAAACTCCACTCCCTTTGTGGGCAGTGGGATTAATACTTGCCTGTCTATACAGGAAGTGTCCGCAGGAGTGTTAGCCTGCGTACGTTGAAGAGAAGAAGGATAATTGTGAAGTTGAGATTAAATCTGTCGCTTTTCAGAGGTACGTCGAAGCGGGGGTGGGGTGGGGGTGGGGGCGGGGAGAAGAATGAAGGAGGAGATGGAGGAGGAGAGGAGGGGGAGAAAAAGAAGAAGGAGGAGGAGGAGAAGTAGAAGAAGAAGAAGAAGAAGAAGAAGGAGGAAGGGGAGAAGAAGAAGAAGAAGAAGAAGACATTAAAGAGAACGATGATTAGACATCGTTGTCTTAAGTCCAGTAATAAACCTGACAGAGACAGAGAACTGTACGTGGTAATCAGTTACAACACAGCCGTGACCGATGGCATGGCGTCACGAGTTCTCACTTCTGAGAGTATTTTGATGATCAGTCATATTTGTCCGGTATTAGTGAGCCCCTTCTCGCTTAGGCCTACCCCTTATTCAATTGATAATTTTCATTAGATGAAATACGAGACAGAAAGTATATTTTGCAGTTTCATTTTGCCCGGCTTTTGTAAAGCCGGATTCAAGATACTAGTCGACCGTTGATTTACATGTATTTCACATACCGAACGAACATTTCTACATACTGCAAACTTTGGCGACTTACATCCTTGTAGTCTCTTATCAGCATGGTCTGTTGCATAACTGGCTTCGGCAGCAGTGGTGATATCTGCATCACTGTGGCGTTATGAAGGTGCGTCCATTGACAAAATCGTAAGCTGTTTTTACGCTTCCGTTGATGTAGCTGACAAGCGTGCCAACGCCAGGATCCAGTTTAGGCCTACCGGACAGATCGTCGAGAAAACAGTTTCCGTTGTCCCAAAACATGGTAGCCTCCCACTGGTCCGGTGTACAAGATGTTGGGGGTTTCGAGGAGCATGTAGGCCTAATCCACTCTGTTGTTACAACAAATATCATAATGACAATATCACAAAGGGAGATAGATAAGGAGAGAATATAGATGTTTTGTATTTAGACTTTAGAAAAGCATTCGATTCAGTACCACATGAAAGACTTTTAAAGAAATTAGAGTCTTATGGATAATAGGAAATATACTTGGTTGGGTTAGAGACTTTTTATTCAAAAGAACTCGGAAGGTAAGGATTGGTAGCTCCTTCTCTCATAGTGCTGATGTTATTAGTGGGTACCACAAGGTAGTATTTTGGGACCATATTATTTACGGTGTTTATAAATGATCCCCCTGTAGAATTAAAGAGTACATGGAAAGTCTTTGCAGATGACACAAAACTGTATAACTCCCCAAAATTACATAAGGAATTACAAAGGATATTGAAACATTAGTACAGTGGTCTGATACTTGGAACCTATTTTTTAATGCAGAAAATGTAAAGTACTTCATATTGGTAAAAAAAAACCCACAAAAGGAGTATATAATGAAAATTGGGGGCAAGGAAATAAAAGTATCTAAATGTGAAGAAGAGAATGACCTAGGTGGGGACTTTTGACAAAAACTTATTATTTGACAATCATATTGTAAAATAGTATTAATAAAGCTAACAGAATGATTGGAATAATAAAAAAAACCCTTTACATTTATGGAAAAGGACACTTTTTTGCAATTATATAAGACACTAGTTAGACCTGTTCTTGAATATGGCAACACTGTATGGTATCCAATGCTAAAGAGACAATCAGAAGCTCTAGAAAGGTACAAAGAAGAGCAACCAAATGATTCAAATATAAAAGATTACTCATTTCAGGAAAGTTTTAAATATTTGCAACTTCAACACTTAAGGCAGAAGAATATGAGGTGACTTGATTCAGGCATACAAGATATTTAATGAAATTGATGATGTTGATAAAGCACGCTTTTTTTGTACTCCGCAGAAGAATGTTACAAGGAACAGTGAAGATAAGATATTTAAACAATATTCTAGAACGAATTTAAGAAAATTTACTTTTTCTAATAGAGTAACCAACTTTTGGAATTAAACTAACACTTAACATCAACGTGCACCCAGTATTAATGTGTTCAAGAACCTCATAGATAAACATGAATTATTAACAAAAATTAGATATGAATTTGATGGATAATAAGTCTGAGCTAGCCTTGACTGGACCAACGGTTATGAAAAAAAAAAAAAGGATATATACATACAGAAGGGGCGTTAAAAACCCTAAATAGGCTAAGTTGTATTGATACAACGCCCCTGATCCTGATCCTGATCCTGATAAAATTGTTACCTGTCTTACCCATTTTATATGTTCTTCGGTTTTCTGTTTCTTTCTGTATACAGTTTGTTAAACCTTGAAATTCACACCACAGAATCCCAAAGAGATCCCTTGCATGGGATCAGTAAAGGGTAAGCTGCGCCTGCACTTCCAGTCTCGAGTCTCAAGCTTTGGACCACAAAAAGACGCTGAAATATCTGTTGTAACTTACGCGCTGTGCATGCTTTTGTCACATCTACAATGCGAACGGTCAATTAACACACTGCCTTTGTACTCATGATAGGTATACAACTGCGGGATATCTGATGTGATAATGGTACTGGCCAATGACACTGTCCGCCAACACTGCTTGGAAACCTGTATCACAAGATATCGGGTGGGAAGTGATAAAATCAAATCACATTATTGAACAGGACAGCTAAGCTAGATTGATATGTAGTGCAGATCAATGAGAAAGTCTCTCTCCCATTGTCCCGATCCGTGTGTGTGTGTGTGTGTGTGTTGTGTGTGTGTGTGTGTGTGTGAGAGAGAGAGAGAGAGAGAGACAGAGAGAGACAGACAGACAGAGAGAGAGAGACAGAGACAGAGAGTTTGTACTGTATGGTGGGAGGGATGAGGATGGGGGTGCGGAACGGGGTGGAGAAGGTTGATGTTTTAGAAAGTTGCAATAGAGATTACTTAAATATTTCGTCTGTTTACATTAAAGCACTTTGCCCTCTATGATTTATGGCTAAACAGAAATGAAGAATGAACAGATTGGACCGATATAGTAAGACGTGTGTCCGAAAAATAATCCAACATAACGTAGAAGTTTAAGAGAATGAAAGTAGGCCTACATAAGAAACACATTTTACACTTCACTATAGCTTAATCTGAAGAAGAAGAAAAAAGACAAATAAAAAAGGCATTTTAGCTGATGCGAGATTCAACCATGTCTCGGAATCTCAATCGATCATTCCACAAACAAACAAAATCAATTTGTATGTCTATGTGTTGCATGGGAATAGCAAGATAACCGTATTCATATTCGTATTTGGCATAATTCACAGCGATCGATGTTTTTTTTATAGACATTTCTTAAGTTTGGAGGAGAAAAAAAAATATATATATATATATATATATATATATATATATTACTATAGTACCAATGCAGCCCTGATGTGGCCCCCTGCGGTCGGCTGGGCTATAAGCAACATTATCTTATCCTATCTTATGTAACATCTTTAGATGTAGCAGTCACAGTCGCGGCTTATAGTCCGAACTTTACGGTACAATCAAAGTTGGAAAGCATTATCATGATCACTGAGATTTATATATTGTAATTCACAGCTTGAAGCAGATGTAGCTCATGTCCTAATGGAATATCAAAAGATCATAATCTTTGAAACAAGTTTATTTCAAGTACAAACTTGAAACCAAATCAAGTAAGATTTCTTTTTTTTTTCTTTCTTATTTTCCAGCCTTTTCAAAGCAGTCCGGGGTGTATGTTTCAACTTACGCAAATTTATAAGATGGAAGAGAGGGGGTTAGTTACTGCCAAAGACACAGACAAACATAGCACAGGACAAGACACAATGCATTTCGACCTCTTGGGTCTTCTTTAGGTGTCCTTGGCGGTAACCAACACCTTCTCTTTCAAATTTTTGCTTCATTTTCCGTCCTCAGTCACTCGGTTTTGAAACTTATAAAGGTAGATAAAGTAATGATACAATCTGTTCCTTTTTTAATGCAGTCTGCCGGATGTTTTCATGACGTTACTTACACCTACTGTTATCTGCCACTTACACCTACTGTTATCTGCCAAGTCGCAAGTTGAAAATCACGATTGTTTTAGAATTGATTCCCGTTTTGTAAAGCAAAGTTTGTTGTTGTTTATCCTCCATGCCCCAACTGGAAAGGGGTCAAAAGATTAGACTACATTGATTCTTGTGTTGATGTGTGTGTGTGTGTGTGTGTGTGTGTGTGTGTGTGTGTTCATATAGATAGATAAATGTTGTGGTCCATATCCTTGCATGAATCATATGAAGCTGAATTAAAGAGTGTTTTGTGAGGATAGAATTCAAATACAAGCATTGTTGACTACTGATCAGAAATCCTTCGTCTGGTGCAACAATAAGTTTTCTGCCTCCCTCTCTGTAGCAATACCCTGAGCTGGACAATTACTGTGCTTGAGAAAAGTAATTGTTACAAAAGACGGCTGTGTCAATTTCAGACAGTTGACACATGATGTTGTTATCGATGTTTGTTGATTTTTTTTAAAGAGCGAGCGAGCGAGCGAGCGAGCGAGAGAGAGAGAGAGAGAGAGAGAGAGAGAGAGAGAGAGGAGAGAGAGAGAAGAGACAGGGAGGTAGGGGTTGAAGGGGTGGGGGATTCTCTCACTGTTTTACTTTTTCTTAGGTAGAGGGGGGACGTAGGAGGGGGTGGGGGTGAGGATGCATTTGAAGGAATCTGCGACATCCATGTTTCATTTACAAACCCCAAATGTCAATGTTCTAGTAAACATCACATTAAAGTGTGCATGCACATGGTATAGTGTGCATATGACAACAGATCTGTCTGTGAAATTTGGGTTGTTCTTCCCAATGACTGAGAGCCCTTCACCATGTAATTGCCTGCGTAACGCCACTCATAGTTTGTTTTCCACTTGCGTTTGGTTGTAGTATTGTTTACCTGTCATGGTCATTTTGTTTTGTAGTTTTTATGAGCTTCACAAGGGACAATCCTCTTACTGATTGTGTGTGTTTTTTTTTGCTTTTATTTTGTTTTTATTTTAACATTTCACCTCACCCGAAACACTGGCTTTTGCAACAATATTGGCTGACCCACTTCGACCAAGACTTACTTGAGACTCTGCTGGCATTAGATCAGGTACAGACTCCTTGACTTGTTGAATTTGAATTAACACACATGCACGCACCCACTTGCACACGGTGTCACCCAAGCGCCCCACTCACCCACTCACCCAGAGAGAAAGAGACTGAGACAGACAGAGAGAGAATGAATTTTACAGCAGAGATTATGCATCATGCTGCCACATATAGCAACAACACATACATCAGAATATGCTGTGTGTGTGTGTGTGTGTGTGTGTGTGTGTGTGTGTGTGTGCCAGTCTTCTTTCCACCATAACCATCTTTTTCATATGCACATGTTCATCCATTTCAGCACATACTTGTCGGCATAATGTTTGTTAAGTACCTGTGCTTATGTCATTCTAAATTTAATTTAGGGTTTGGATGCTTTTTATCGTGTGATGTGTCTGAGGCAAGTCAAACCAACGCAATTTTCAGTATAATATATGCAATTCATATCCCTCATTTTGATAGCAAGACCTTCAGAGAACATTTGTTTAGTTGTTCGTTTAAAAGCATCTGTGGAAGAAGCTTCCTTTCTCTCTTTATGGTTTAAATTAAGTCATCTCTTGAGACCACACTTTCTGCTTACCCACAGCCTTGTCCCTGAGTGTATGTGTGTGTGTGTGTGTGTGTGTCACAGGTTGACAGAACCGTGGCATGTTTTGACTATTTTTTTCTCTTCCTTCCCTCCTTTTCTTGGTGGCGGCACGGTGAGTGTCCCGCATTCTAGGCGGAGCACGTGTTGCAGGGTCAGTTCAGCTCACCAGAACCAGCCCACGTGACGGTAGGCGACCAACCACTACCCAGCGATCGGGGGTGTTTTTGTTGTTGGTGAGCTTTGCTTACGTCACGAAGGTGAAGAGGTGGAACGAAAGTGTTTACGAAGTTAGAGAAGGGACAGCAGCCGAGGGAACAAGAAGAAGCAGCCATCCAGGAGGCTCACCACCTCTGTGTCCTCCGCCCTCGACGTCATCGTTGAGCCGAGGGTCAGGCTTCGTTGCTGGAGGCATCTGCGACATCCTTCGATGGGTGGCGGGGACGGGGTCCCCGTTTAAGGATCGCCTTCTTCGATGAAGGCACTATACTGAACATCACGCCCACCTAGCAGTACCCGAGCTGTCCATACCATTTCCCCTCCCTAGTTTGGATGAGAACTCCCCATCACCTCCAGCTCTGCCGTCACTACCGCCGCCCTTCCCTTCAGTCCTGGTGGTAATTCTGGTGGCCAGGTACCAGCGTCAGCGACGACGCTACCCGCAGCCGTCGGCATGGGGGACAACCCGTGAGGTCGAGGTTGCCGTGGCCACCAGAACTCCTTATTTCACCGGCTGTTGAGCAGTGTTTCCAGGGGCGGATCGTCGGCACCGGAGAGGAGCACCGCCTCTTTCACTCCATCCCTCTTTGAACTCGGGCGTTCCTCGGACATCGTGGAACATTTCCAACCGTACCCTCCAGCCCGGGATGTGGACATCGTTAAGTTATTGATGTGTGGCCTGAGAGGCGAGTGCATGTTGTTGTGTCTTGTCTTGTCTTGACCTTTCTCTCCTGTCGTTTTGTTCTCTTCATCATCGTTTGGCATGTTTAGTTTGAAGATTCTGGCCCCTACCCTCTTCCCACTGTATCCCCCCTGCCCTTTGACTTATCGGGTTTAGGTGGTAAGGAGGGAGGGTGTAGTTTGGGAATCCTTTTCATTCTAGACTAGTTAGCTTACCCTACCCCACTCCCGTTTCGTTTTCTTGTTTGTCGTATGTTTGAATAAAGAAGTGTGAATGTGAAATCTTTGGTCTGTTTTTGGCGCGTTCGCGAGTGTTCGAGACAGCCTTCCCTTTTGGACCCCTAGACCAATGTGACAGTGTGTGTGTGTGTGTGTGTGTGTGTGCACACATGCATGTTTGTGCAGGCACGCATGTGTACATTGATATGCATGCATGTACATGAAGATCTTTGTTTTAAGTTGTTTATAGATTTAGCACCAAAAATACATGTTATTACTATTACCATACAATGTAGGTCTTGATTGTACGAGTCATATGTTTCCTTAAATTAGACCAATCCATGCCTAAGTTACAGAAACCCATTTTCATTCTGAAAAATCTCCCACACTCAGAAGCATACAGATTTTGGTGACACCCACATGTTCCAATTTTGAACACGCACACACACACGCACACACATGCACACACACACACACACACACACACACACAGACACAATCTCGACACACCCATATGGAAAACGGAACCAATATGTTCATAAAATTTATTTTGACAAAACTAATCAAATCACCATACCTTGGAGTGGGAGGATGGAGACTGCGAGATGCAGGAAGGGATGAGGATGGAGACACTGGGTAGACAGAGACACGGGTGAGTTAGGGTGTGGGGTGTGATGGCAGTATGGGAATGGGTGAGAGCTGGGAAGTGAGAGTAAGGAGGCTGAGGTTGGGAGATGGCATGTGAACAAAGGGGAGGAGATGGAGTGAGATTCTTCATGAACAAAGTGATTAAAACTTGTTACAATGCACCAGTGCAACACTTCTCTTTCCTCTCCTACTCTCATGATGGATTTCAACAAAACAAAAACAATGCTCTGGATGAATTTGTGATTCTCATCTTTGTATCCACTACTAGCTCAACTGTGGTATAAAATCTGCATTACTACGAGTGGGAAAGCAGTCTTTCATTATCTATTCAGTATTTGTACTAATTTACTCATTTTAAAATAAATGTCTTCATTCTGCCTTTCCCCTGCACTATCAACTGCAAGTGCACTTCACTAAAGTTTTACAGCTAGAAGACATCCATAAAGAATGTTAGTACCCACATTGCAGCCTAATCACATCCACCATGGTCCTACTGGTGTGAACATTGTCCTTTACATTTTCATGGAGATTATATTTTTGACAGCTACTAAGTAAGATTCCTAAAGAACAAAAAAAAAACAAAAAAAACAAACAAAAGCACCATACATGATTAGTCCACGAATTTAAGTTCCAGCCATTATTCTTTCAGCTTTTATCTGGAATACACATGAAGGCATGTTTTGTAAACTATATATCCATTTTTATTACTTACAAAGTCCAGTCCGGCTTTACCCAGTTCTCAAGAATCATCCATGTGATCAGTGATGTTTGTACAGATTCATGTTAAGTTTGCTGCACAAAAAGAAGCAGTAATACATGCAGATAGTATATTACAAGCGGACAGAAGGACCACTGTCCTCATCTCTAACTGCACAGAGTTGGATAGTTTTTGAACGAGAGTATGCTGTGCAGCATGTGCCTGACTTTTAACCACCACCACCTTTCCCTCCTCTCCTCCCCATGTAAGCGTTCTTGACTTCATTGCTCTTGTGTTTTCTTATTCTTATTATATCCTTAAGTCTTTGACAGAAAAATATGTCATTTGATAAAGAATATTGTGCATTAGTAAACTGAAGAAAATAACATAGAAGCTCTTTCATAAGGGAGACACTGGCAACATAGGATAATGAATATAATCAGAAAATGTGGAAATTCCTTCAATATTCTCTGATTCAATGGAATATTTGAGTCAACCACATACGCATAAACTCAAGCACACATGTCCTATGGACTTCAGTCTTGAAAACCCTGATAAGGTCTCCATTGTCAGCTGAGCTCTAAGTAATAAACATAGCAATGTCCCGGTTAAGAGGCCCCCTTTTCTGTCCTTCTCATTGATTACTGCTCTCACAAAGAGAAGCTATTCTTTTTCTTGAGAGCTCCAGTCAATGATGTTGACACAAAAAGGATACACTAATCTAGGTCTTTGCCATTGACATCATTAGATAGTAACCCTGTGGTAGTGTGTCCATATTTCAGATACAGTAGCCGTCATCCTATGACTCTGAGGAAGGTGACTACAATCATCTTTTATGACGGCCACTGTCTCGACTTGATCTCATTCTAGCTCTGCATCACCTGAGATCTCACTCTAGCTCTGCATCGCCAACATGCCACGTTTACAATGTCCAGTTGAAGGGTGTGACTGGGAATCTCAAGACCTTGGAGAGGCCTTTGCGGCGGCACTTAACACGGCTCTGCAGATGCACAACGCCACAGTGCACACCGCCCCAGACCCAACCCGACCAAATCCACAACCTAAGCTGAAGCTAGAACCGCCCTCAATAGCCGCCGGCTGTGATCCTGATCAGTGGTTGCTTTCACCCGACAATGGAGTATGTACAAAGTTGGCATGGCTATCAGTGATGCCATGATTGCCACAGCGCTGTTCTACTGCTGTGACTCGGATTTGCGCACTGACCTCATGCGTGATATTCGTGGCAACGTCGCAGATATGGCAGAAGCTGACTGGCCGCAATCAAACGGCTTGCTGTGAAGGATGAGAGCACTCTAGTCCATCGCATACGTCTCAGTAAAATGACCCAGTCGCCAGGCACAGGCACAATCATCTTTTAGACATGACATATCTTTTCTTACAAATTGACAACATAAACAACATAAATTAGATACAGTCAGCATCAGAACAGACCGAATAGTTTTTGTATTTCAATGTAATCAAAATGCTGCTAAAAAACAACTAACAAACAGCCATTCCATCTAATTTTTCACTCTCAGATTACACACATGTTTTAAAAAATTCATGAAGTGCAAAATTGTACCACAGAAAGAAACATAAAAAGGGACATAGACAAACAATATTTGTTTTGAACAAGTGTCAAGTGAAAACAGGAAAATGCATTGTTGTGGGCCATTACCATAAATGTGGATCCAACTGTGTGACACAAAACCAAACACAGCAGCAACAAAAAAAGCCATATGTGAATGATGAAAATGTTGTCTCATAAATTAACACTGACATAATATGCAGAAGGCAGCAATTTCTTATTGACACACACACAAAATTGTAAAAGACATAAGAATGCAAGGCGAAATCAAGTGCACACACACACACATACACACTCACACACACACACACACACGCACACACACACGCACACTCGCACACACACACACTGCACACACACACACTCACGCACACACACGCACCACACACGCACACACACACACAACGCACACACACACCACACACACACACACACACAAGTTAAACACACACACAAAATCTAATGAGAAGTACATACATGTATACATGTATCATGTATACGTCTGTGTGCTCACATGCAGAATGAATACAGATGCACTCATAAACACACATAGTTACACACAAAGTTCTGTTCAGAGTGAGACATAACACATTCATAAGGTCTTCAACCACTGACTTCAAACCCAAACAAAAAGACCTAAAAGTCACCACTTTCTTCTCTCTCGTTTCTTTTCAGCTTGCTGAATTCTGAATCGGCAAAAGTATTTTTGGGGATCAAACTGTGTCCACAGTCTCTCAAACTCGTTCTGATAAGTGCGGACTACCTTGTAGTGGTTGGTCACAAATACATTCTCCTGGTTGCCAGTGATGGCGTTGCGTGTCCAGTTGAAGGACCCGTTGATCAGCAGGCGACCGTCCACCAGGACAAACTTGTGGTGCATGAAGAAGGAGGAGTGGTCCGTAACGCACGCCGATTCCTGTTGACGGGACAGAACAAGTGATGCAGTATGTTTTAACACTTAGTCAATCAAGAATCCTGATTTCAGACATGTGTGACTGTGTGCGTGTATCCACACGTATATTTGCATACATGTGCATGTATGTGCACATTTGCATGGCCACTGGACTAAAAAATTTTTAATACATTTGCTGAACTCTACTTAAAACAAAATTCAAAAAGTATTTCTAAAAACATAGACAAACAAACTACAACTAAGACAAAACAAAATGAACGAGCAATCACTTAAGAGAACAGTATTTTTACCAATCCTGGCTCACTTGCTTCACCACCGAGTTTTTGGGCAAAAGTGGCCTAAAAGCAGCCTTTTCCGTGGCCGGAAGAGAGAGAGAGAGAATCACCGGCAGACAGACAGAGAAGAGAGAGACAGAGAGAGACAGACAGACAGACAGAGAGGCGGGCGACAGACAGACACACACAACACACTCTTTCTCTCTCAATTAAATGGCATAAAATCCGCACACTTCTTCTGACTAATTTCCCACCTACAAACTTTGTACACGGGGCTGAAATCTGATCACTTAATTTACGGCTCGCGGCAGTTTGCACCTAGCCTGTGCGTTTAAACGAAACACACTCAGTTGGGTTGCACCACATTTGGAAAAGTCTAGATTCCCCATCAGATCGAGGCTGTCGACGTGGCACGACCGGGGCCGTCATTGTGTTGGAGCTACTGCACAAAGAAGGCTGTGTGTTTCGTCGGCGCTCTGTTGTGACCACTGTGTTTTTAATTGTGTTATTTTAAAATGGCTAAAACGTTACTGAAGAACAGGTTTGTTATTCGAGGCCATAAGTTTTATTTTAACTGCGTGTTAGAGTATTTGTTGGAAAGAATTAGTTGAGTTAGTCAGTGAAGGCAAGCCAACTATTCACATGTTTGCCCGCACAGCGTTTCATTTTTAAAGGCGAAGGTAAACAACGGCTGATTCGTGACTTAAATTGATTGTTAACTACAGATTCAGTGTTTATGGGGCAAGCTGATTTGTGTATTAAGATGTGTATACTTTTCTACGTCTAACCAGTTCATCGCCTTTAAGTGTGCACTTATGCAACTGAATGGCGATTTTAAATGTTCTGGCAAACAAACTAGATAGGGTTAGGCAGACCTTAGTAAAATCTACCAGTATGGAGAGGAGTAGTGTGTGGTAGCACTATCTTCATTTAAAATGCTTCAAATATCAATGACGGATGTACTACAACCTACAAAACTATGTGTAACAGATAGGCTGACACAGCGAGACGCGCGACCTTGTTCACACAGCGCACGGCAAGCGACCAAAAAATCAATAAAGCGAGAGACTGGGCTTGCCAGGTGAGGGGTGGGGGTGGGGGGGTGTTTTCATTTAAGGTTGACAGCGCGCCGGTGTCGTTAGCGCGGGTTGTATTGTCATTGAGGTGTGGGGTTTGTAGTGAGAAGATATTTACCGGTTTGTGCAGGTTGGTTTTGTTTATATAATATTTTGATCATGGCAGAACAAAGATATGGGAGATTTTTAAGCTGACAATACTTGACGAGCATGTTGAGTACCATGCACAATTTGTTGTGCTTTGGATGAGTTTGAGAGCGGCAGGCCCCTTCATATTCTCGCAAACTAAGAGAGATTGCTCGTTTGTTGAATCCATATGCTAAAAGGTTTTTCTACAGTTGGTCTTTCTTTCAAGAAGTCTACTCTATGAGGAAGGATTTGTATTTAATGTTTTCAAGCAGTGAGGAGATTAGAAATTATTGGACTACTCCCGCACAAGAACCAATTCAACTCCAAACAAACTCCTCTCAAAGTCCGCAGCAGTGAGAGAGAACTAGCGCTTCACCCTGAGCGGTCAAAGGTCACAGTGGCAAGCCGTTTCTTAGCGCTTTACCCTGAGCGGCCCAAAGGTCACAGGGGCCCAAGCCGTTTCTTCACTGAGGGTAAGATTATTTTTAGATCCGCTAATGCAGGAGCGGTCGGGTTTGTTTAGAGTTGACTGCTTTAGCTAACAGTGCGCGCGCCCCTGTAAGAGCGCTGAAAGCACCCAAGCAATACTGGGTCAATCAGGCGAGTTTCCCTGTTTAACCTAGAAAGCGCACGAGCTACCACTGACGTAAGATCTATTTTTAGATACCGCTAATGCAGGAGCGGTGGGGTTTTTGTTTAGGGGTGACTGCCTTAAATTTTCACCAAGAAATTTCATGACTTTGTATATATTGCTGTGATTACTGGCTTCACTGCTTCCTTCAACGTCCTGCTTCAACTTTTTTGGCTGCCGCACACACACGCACGTCCCCCCACCCCACCCCACGCACGCACGTCCTCCACACCCCCACCCCACGCAACGCACGTCCCTCCACCCCCCCCCCCGGGATGTCTATTGTGTTTTGTTGTTTGTTTGTGTTTGTGTTTGTTTTGTCCTGCCCCACGCATGCACACCCCCCACCCCTACCTGCCCCACCCCCCACCCACGCATGCACACCACTCAAGTTCCTTCTAAGTTTTTAACAAGTTATTTTTAAAGTTCTTACTTAAGTTACTTCTAAGTTGTCCTTAAGTCATTCTCAAGTTATCCCCAAGTTCTTACTTAAGTTACTTCTAAGTTTTTAATTAAGTTGCCCCAAGTTTTTAATAAGTTCTTAATAAGTTCTTGATTAAGTTTTTAATTAAGTTCTTGATCAAGTTCTTAATAAGTTCTTGTTTAAAGTAAATCCTTTAAGTACAACCAAGTTCTTATTAAGTTATCTTATAATTATCAAAAAAATACAAGCTATGCTTTTATCTTAAATAGTAGATGTCTTTTATAGTACACACCACGCCTCAAAAACGTGTCATCGTTGAGTAGTCTTGCTCAGCGTTTTTGCATAGATTTTAAGGAAGGTCTTACATCCGAAGGCAACCACATTGATTTAAAATTTTCTGGTCTATGGAAATGTCTTTTATAGACTCCAGGTCTTTATTTATTGACTTCATCATTTTATAATACGCCATGATCTATTTTTTAAAAAAATTTAAAATTTTAAATTTCATTTCAAATGGATCAAAATAATGCTTTGTTATTGGTGGTTTTGGCGTGCTGGTGTCTTTTTCTGCATTTAGTGGCTCAGATTTTTTTGATTGCTTTTGTTTCTGTTGCATCGGTTATATATTTTATAGCCGCAATAACTGCCCCCAACAGCAGCAATGGCGCCAAAAATTGGCAACAGTTTTAATTTCAATATTCCATGAAGATTTTGGTGCTGTAGGTCTTGTATCGCATGGAGTTTTATACCCGGGCATTGAACCAACCCTTGTTCTGGCGCTGGCGGCGTTATGTTTTAAATGATGAGTCATATTCTGTAACATTAATTTTTTTGTCTGTTCCACTCTGCTAATTTTTTTTCCTGCTTTAACACCGCCAGGATGAGGATTCTTTTCACTGGCCCCCACCTGGTTCATTGTTTTCTGCTGATTTTTTCTGGCTTGGTTTACTTTCTCACTGATCGATTCTGATTGATTTTCAAGTCGTTCATTTTGAAGGGAAATAAATCATATGTTTAAAAGTAATTAATCCCATGATTAAGGGCGATAACAATGTTCCAAATCTGTAATATAAATCACACCCTAGAGATCTAATGTCTTTTTAAAAACTGGATTTGCGTTAAATCATACGATAGTCTTGTTCAGAACAATGGGAGCCAAATCTACTGACTAGTTTAGTGTACAAACTAAGAGCCGTTTGCCCACACTTTTTACCTTTAAACCCAGGGGTCATACCTGTTATGATACTTTATAATGTCTTGCGGCGGCATCTGGTGAACTGTTCATGCTGAATTCAGTTCCGAGGACTGTTTTGTTTTCACCATGCTGGCCAAAAGGGAAATACAGCTCCCCTTTTTTGGGCATAATAGTTGGCCATCAATTTGGTCATTCAAAGTTCAGGAAGGTTTAGGCCACCTTTTTAGCTGTAGTAGATCATCACTGTTCAGTTTTTTTAATAATTATAATTATTTTATTTCTAAAAATAGCACCGAAAAACTTTCTAACCTTGTTATACCATTCTGCTGTTATTGGAGGCCTAAGTGTAGGATACTCAATGCTTGGTAAAGCTTGTTAAGAATTAAACAGCAGATCTTGGCAAACTGACTTTGAGGATTCAGCAAAGCTGATTGCTATCATTGCAGCTTCGGTTGCCACGAAAGATTTTCTAGTCAGCAAGGAATAATTCCAGAAAATATAAATTTTTGTAAGAAAAAAAAATACATTTATAAAAAATGGCTTCACTCGCAATAATGATAGGCGGCGCTGTGGTGAATGCGCTTGCTTTTAGCGGCAGTAATTTTGCATTTAGTAAACTGCGGGATGACGGCGAGAGAAAAAGCATAACAAAGCTATGGAGCAACTAGCAGCTGCACAAGACGCCTATGAAAGGCAGAGACTTGAGAAAGTTAGATTTTATTAATGACACCCTGAAAGAACAGGGGCATGCAGCTTACACATTTAAAAAATTTTGACCAAGCAATAAAAGAATTTATTATTAGTAACAGGCAAACCAGTCCAGACATTGCCCCCACCAAAATTCAGTGACTTTTATCAACCATCAGAAAAACAAAAGATGCAAGAAATCGGGTTTATTGTCGTTGGTATGACTGTCGATGTTATTTGTTGCGATAATATTGGCTGAATAAAAAATGAACAAAATCTATTATTCACCCAAAGGATTTTGGGAAAGGGGTATCACAGCAATACAAGCAAAGCCCAAGGGCAGCTGGAGTCAGTGAACAAACAGCAAAAGAATGGTTATCTAAACAAGCGATTTTGGCAAATTTTAAATTTACCTGCCCCTAGCGAATACAGAGACCGCACTTTGTGAACACAACTCCAAACGACACCATCAAATGGATCTTCTATATTTACCCTCTGATAGGATTAGACGAAAAAGTTTTAAGTACGCACTTACAGTCATTGACATAGCTTCAAGATACAAAGATGCGGAACCTTTAAACCCACAAAAGAGTGCCTCTGCTGTTGCTGTCGCTATACAACTGATATACCAAAAGAGCCCTTTTAAAACTTAATCCTCGCATGATTCAAGTCATGATGGAAAAGAATTTTAAAGGGCAATTTGAATCAATTATTGTTTAAAAACCCATAGAGTTACCATTAAAAGAGGCATTCCGGGAGTTCACAGATCAAGGCTTTAGTTGAAAACTTTAACAAACAGTTAGCTGAAAGACTTTTCTCCTACCAGTATCAAAGAGAGCTTATTGCAATTCTCGCAACACAGAATGGGTTAGAAGACTGCCCTCAGTTTTGCGCGCAATGAATAATGAAGAATTTTAAAGGGCTAAAACCAGTACAAGAATCAAAAGGAAAAACAATAAATGTTGCTGAAGACTCCAGTAAAACCCAGCAAACTATTACCGTTTGGTTTGAAAGTAAGGTACCTTTATTTCCCGGGGAAAGAAGCGGAAGGGGACACTCGCTCAGGGCAACCGATCCAGTTTGGAGTGTTGACCCGTATGAAATAAAAAAAATTTGTAAAGATGAATCCGCCCTTTTATTATTTACGAGAAACTGACACAACAAAAACAACCAGCTCCTCAAAGATCTTTTGTGAAAGAAGAACTGCGATAATTCCGCCAGACACAGTTCCGCTTTAATTAATTTACGTAAATATATTTGAGTTTAAAATGGAAGCTCAGAAGGAAGTGCAGAACAAAACAAGAATGGTAAAGGAAGAGACCTTGAAAATGATACGGGAATCTTTCATGCGTGTTAATGCTTTTAAAGGGAAAAACATTTTCGGGGATTAATCAATGCATGCTAAATCATCCAGATCACCTACAACTAAAACCCCCCAAATTGGGAAAAAGAATATCTGAAATAATAAAAAAATTCGAACCGTCAAGCAAACATGAGAAAAGATTTAAATGAATTGGATGAAGCTATGATTGTTTCTTATAACAAAAGTTGATGAAAAATATAACCCCCCCTGTTTATGCGGTTCTCCAGTGCCCGATTGCATATGAAAACTCTGGATTAACAAACACCCGTTTTGTGTTTGTTCTATCTAATGACTTCTTTGTTACAACTGTTGTGTTGATCTCATGTAGATTAGTTTCGCAGTTTTACGTTGTCATGATGAAAAGCCCTTATTGCCAAACAAGGCTTCTTTGTAGTTTTCATGTGATATGTTTGACTGCACAACGCTGCGAGATATTCCCTTTGCTTTTTTAAATTTGATTTTCTCCGGGCTCGAAATACTGTACATTTTTGACCTTAACCCCACATACTCCTTGATTACCTTTCCAGAAATTCATCCTTCATCTTTCCTAAAACCTTTTTGTTAGTAATTGAATGCAAAGGCGAATCTTTAGGGAAATCGGACGTGTCGTACCATCCACTCGTTTTCCTTTAGCCACTTCGATTTCCATGTCTTTATAGATGTCTTCAGTAGGAATATCTATAACAAAACTATCTGTATCTGTGTAAAGTACTCTGGACTCAGGATACGGGGGCCCTTAAAAGTAGTCATAAAGAAATTCTAACATCAAAAGCTTTGATAATTCTAAAACAGTAAACCCGATAAAAACAGGTTTGTCCAATTTGACTTTTTTTTTTTCACCCATTATGCCAAAAAGGTGACATGAAATCTTCTAAAGTCCGATAATTAGGTTTTGAAGTTAGCTTAATTGCTTCGTTCTCTTTGGTGACCAATTGACATCTTTACGCTTGTGCGGATTCCCCGTCTTTCCAAAACAGCTGTTGTTCATCAGCTTGAAAAAGTCTTTTTCTGAAGCATCTGTGGATTTGGTTCTGAGATCAGTTTTTCTTCATGATGTATGGTTTCATGAACTGTTTTGATCAAAAGCAATTATGCGATGAACTGCTGTCAACTTCAGCCCATGTCTTAAATAAAATTGTAGAAGTCTGTAATGACAGACATAATTTTTTTTGCCGCGAAGATTAGGCACAAGTTTAGGCGGCTCCTTGGGTCCATCTTTAGACTTTTGCTGCAAATGGATAGTCATTATGCAGGTCATGGAGTTCATGAGGTTTATTCTAAGTCAACTTCTAGAATGAAGCCACGCGTTGACCCGGCATCAAACGGGCTCAACCACTTTAATACCCCTTGAATATTTTCAGATCGTCGTATGTTTTCATTTTAAGTTGCCGAAAATGGAAGCGATTGCCCCCATTGCCCATCCATACAGATTGTTTGCATCTAAATACATGAGATAGTTAACCTTTTACTCGGATCATAATGATCCAAGTATTTGTTGTTTTGCTTTACAGTAATGATGCGACGCCATACTAATTCCTCCCCGCAATCCGTTTCAATCATCTGTATCATTGGTAGGTCAGACAATAAATCAATCTGTACTCCAGTAAACTTTAAGAAAGCGTCCCAGCTCATCCCAGGTGCAGAAAATAATGCGCAGGATCCAAACTGTAATGTTTCATGCAGGTCTTTCTATAATTTTCAAAGACGTCCGCCAACAAACATACATCTGCCATTAAATAGGAGTCATGATAGTCTCCCATCGTTTTACAATCTAACTTCTGCCACGCATCTTGAGCTTGCTGGTAATCAGAATCACTGATGTCCTTTCCTCTAAGACTAGAAAAGAACGCGCCTTTAGGCGGAAGTGAGTCTTCATCAAACCTTTCCCAACTGTTCATGTACTCATAAGGGTAAACACCCTTTCTAACGAGAGTTGAGTCAAAATATTTTTCCGTTATTGGGCAGGACTTTAAGGACATAGCCAGGCCTCAAATTGAGCCCATCATGTGTTGCATAGAGTCGTAGAAAGACATGTTATTTAAAGTGAAACACATGTACTTTTCTGATGACTGTGCAATGCATGCTACCCTGAAGGCGCTGGTTACTGCTTGCAATATAAGATGAGAGTCGTAACCTCGCAAGTTATGAAAGAGATGGGCAGCTTCCTGTCTTTGGTTCAAACTTTATTTGGGAAGATTGCATTTGTTATGCGCAGCTCCTCTGAACTTTCCGCTAATGTGATCATGGTCTCTTACTGTTGGATTCGCTGCGTCTGATGAGAGGCCTAAACCACAAATCAACAGTGAGTTGCTGAGTCTTTACTGTTGTTGACTTCAGGAGTCATTATGATTTCAGATAAATTCAGATTATTAGAACATTCATTACGCACTTGCTGCATGCGTTTTAAGAATGTTTCTGCAGCATCTGGTCCTCTAATAATTCTGGTGCTGAATGAGCGCCATCCGACCTAAACAATAATGAAGGCAAATGAACAAATCTGATGATTACCTTTTAAGACTGTTTTTCGAAGTTTTTGCGGTGCTGGCCCTTCATAAGGAACAATAAGCCTCGAAGTCTGCGTAAAACTACGTATGGACTTGTTTGCATCCTTTTTCCAGTTCTTAAAACAAAACTTTACTGCCTTCTGGGGGCGTAATTAGTTCTGTATTACAGTCAACTGGGCCGAACAATGTTTCTTATGTTCGCTTGCGGCTTGAACAGATGGCATTCTTTTAAACAATTTTCTGCAAAATTCTTGTTTGTGCCCATCTTTTGAAGTATGCTGCATTAGTTTACTCATTGTTCGTATCAATGTGTAATGTGGCAGCCCCCTGGTGAAAACATTAGTAGAAAGTCAACATGATTTTTGTCTGGTTCGCCAATCGTTGGACTGTTCTGGACACTTTAATTGGCACCAAATCTGTTTCCTCATCCCATGTGTAAACATTAACAGTTATGGTTTGTTTTGTTCTTCAAACAGATCAATGGAACCCACGCTAACGGGAAAGGATATTCCACTAAAGTTAAGATCATTGATGTAAGGGCGATAGTTAGACACTCTCTCTGCGTTCTTGCGGGCGTAATGCAGCCTTGCAAGAACACACCACATAAAACATTTGTTGTCTGTTATTCTTTATGTTTAAAAACTGCTTTTTTTGCGACTAATGCTGGAGGTAGTGGAATGTGAACTTGCCACAATCGGTCAATACTTAGACTGTTTTAATCTGATCTCTAGGACTTCGCCCTCTGACCAAACCCAGAGCCTCTCATTTTGGCTTCTTCACACCCAGCGTCAAACTGTGCAAGCATTCGTCTTGCCCAACCAGACGTTAAGTCATTAGAGGAAAGAATAGTCTGCTGTTTAGTTGAGACCCAGACTTCTAGATTTTCTTCATTTATTGTTACATAGTCAATTAAAACAGCTAACATTACTTAAAATGGGGGGGTCTATTGTTAGTTTTTCTTGGGACTTGAGAAATAGCATGCCAACACTTGCCCGTAACGCTTGCTGGATCAATGACTTCTAAATCAATATCATTCAGTGCTCTTGACAAATTTTCTTGCAAATTTCTTCAAAAAATTGTCTTGTCCTTCATATATCTTAGCCATGTTGAGTCTCTTTTCTAACTCAAATTTTATTTAAATTAAAAAAAAATACTTAAATCAGAACCAGTATCAACGGTCTTTTTGCGGCTTGGACTCATAAACTAAAGTATAAACGCCCTTGGCATTGTTAATGTGAGCTGTTTAGAACAGAGTTTAATGTTTCGTTTACTTTTTTAAGCATTCCTTTTTTATCTGCCTCGGCGTCTGGCTGTTGAGAAAAACTTGTCCTTGCCTTTCTTTGAAGATCAAACTTTGTCTTTTGTAGTCATCAAAAAACGGCCCGTAACGATTAAAATCTTCATCCGTGATGTTTGAGTCAGCTAGCGCTTTATTTATTGTCAGTTTAAACGAACTAAGTTTAGCCGTTATTAGTTGAACCATAGCTGTGTGCTTTGGATTTAGTTTTTAATTTTTTTTCCAGCAGCACCCACAGCTAATGAACACAGGCCAAGAGCTAAAAACAAAACCGCCTAGAGGTAAAAACTGCGGGTGCACCTACGCCTGTTTTCTAAGAGACCTACACTCGTTCCTGCTGATAAGACACTTATAGTCGATGCCCAGTATTAACATATGTAACAGCATTAAAGGCAGCAGAATACCTTCGTTTGGGTTTTGCTGTATTTTGAAAGGTCCCTTTCTCTAATACTTGCTGCATTTGCGTAATGTTTGGTTAATCTGAAGGTTTTTACTTCAGGGGTTTTTATAACAGCAGAATTGCCTGCTATCCCCTTCTTTTGGCGGCGCTGTAGGCACATTTGGAAAAACCCGAACAGACATGCCTTTTATAAAATAAAAAAAAAATTTAGTATAGTACATCTTTTAATCTGCTACCTTTAATAGTCAGCGCGCATCTATATTAAAAACAAATGTACATTAAGCGGTTTTATCGGCCCTTCTTCTTCTTTATCAATTTGAATGTTTATTACGTCTCTCACAGTTCCCCGCTTCATGTAACTGATTATCCTCCGTTGACCTTAGGTCAATCCATAAACCGTATTTTGTTGTTAAATAAAACATCAAGTCTTACACTGTGAAGGTGTAGATCTTTAGCCGCAAGGTCTGCTGTTGGAAATTCTACCCCCCCCACCCCCAAAAAATTTTCTTATTTCGTCAAAATGATGTAAGGTCTAAGTCCGCTAGCATAGATTTGGTTAGGACTGCCCTCAAAACGAACATTGTACTTTCGTTATTTTTGGGTTAAAAAACTTTTCAACTTCCTCTTTTGAAAGGTTCTTCATCTTCACACAGCAATAAAATACCTTTAAGCGATCTTGCTGAGACCTAAAACTAAAATTCCATATAGTGTCTGCCCTGCTTCAGGATATGTTGTATGATGACGCACGTTTTCGTAATATATATGTAGTTGGGACTTTATTTGATTCCAATCAGCTTTGCTAAATCGGGGTTGCAACAACGTCAAACTCTAACGAGAAAGTCAGAAATGCTGTACTTTGCTTCGGTGTCTGTTGATTTGATAACACGTTTGTATTCATTAAAAGTTAGTTCATATGACAATTTGTCTTTTAATGCTCCTTGAAAGTATGGGGCATGCCTTTTAAAAAACTCAAAATCTAGGGGAATGGAAAAGCGATTACCATACGCATAACTTGCAGCTAAAGCCTTTTTGCTGCTTTTAGCACCTGAGGCGAGTTCGGCGCCTATTTTAAGTTTTAGTGCTTCTTCATTGCCGATTCCTTTGGGAAACGCAAGATCTTCCCTTTCATTCGCGGTAGCCCCTAGATCAGAATAGGTTAAAAATTTTGTCTGCATTGTTTAAAGAAAATACTTCTTGCCCCTCAAGGGTTTACAGAAATTTTCTTAACGATTGCCGTCCAAATTGGGACAATTTTCTGGTTTTCTGTTTGAAACTAGTTCTATTTTTTAAAGGAGCCGTGCAGAGCTGGCACGATCAAACATCGCTCTAGGTCTGGAAACTAACGTAAGATTTGATCTGCATCAATAGTAGTGATTTTTGGAACAGTAAAATCGTTTATTCCCTGCACGCCAAGGGGTTCTTCAGCTTTCTAACGGGGGCCCAAAATCGGCATATGCTTGTGCCATTTTTTTATAAACAAAATAAAAAGTAATTATTAAACTGGCAGGAATTGAGATGAAGAAGTTTTGATGTTTTTGACCCTGGAGCGATAGGGAAATGACCTTTGACACGGGGATCGCTCAGCGCTCTCAAGCGACGTGAATTACAGAAGTACGGTGGAGCATTTTACAAAGTTTAGGTCAAGAACCTCCGATTTTTAGACCAAATTTTTTGAATTAGAAGATGGTCTTTTGTTTGTAAAGAGCGATCAAGGGAATCTGTTTGGCTTACAACTAAACCAGACCCATCAAAGTTTTTTGAAGAGTACAATTTTCAAAGACTTAGTGTAAAGATCAAAATCGCCCTTTGGTCTTGTTAGCCAAATTAGATAGGGAGCAGTTGCTAAAATTCAAAACACACTGCAAGAACTCCAACAGATAACCAAATGCAAAACAGGAACTAAAGAATTTTAATCATTAGCAGGGGGGTTAATAAATGTAATAGAAGCAGAATCCAGTTTTTCAGAAGAAACGCCGTTAAAGACTATAACGACCCGCCGCTACCATGCGAGAAATAGAGGCCCTTGATCAGATTAAAGATCAGAGGCGAATTAACAAACAATTTAGCAAACTAGGTGAAAGATGGCATATAAAAAGAGAAAAGAAAAACTCGTTGAGGTGATGACGCCCAACTTAGGGCCCTGAAATTAAAGAAAGAATAAGACAAAGAAATAAAAGAATCTTAAACAGAAAGATAAAACAAGAACTAGAAGTGACGACTACTAACCGGGACCAATTACGAACTCAAGTGAATAGGAATAAGAAAACTATCGAAAAAATTTAATGAAGACACAACATAGCAGAACGGGAAAACGAACGAGGTTTTGAAAAAGCATGGAGCACATTAGCAAGCGTTATAACGGCCCTTAAAGGGTTTGCAATAAGTACACTTGTGATGGCTATTAACAGGCGGTTTGGTGGAGAGCAAAGTTCATGCCTCCGCCGCCCTCCCTCCAAAACCCGAAAAAAATCATGGGATAAAAAAAACAGCTGTCTCTTGGAATTTATTAAAAAATTAGCTGTAAAGCTATAGACGCTTTACCAGGAATATTGGGGAGTATTGTCAGCTGGCTTTTGTCTACTCAAGCAAAGAGTGGCTTTAGGACCGAGACTTAGGACATTAGTTCTCTTAATAGTTGGTGTAATATTTAGTAAGATAAAGACCAAGTAATCCTAGGCCAGTATCCAAGAACAACGCTGTCTTTAAAATTTATGGTCATCGCGAACAAGTCCCGCGAGCTTTGCCGATCTTTAATTTGACTTTTGGGTTTGAAACTTCGGGATTGGGATGATTAATTTGGGTGTTCTTTTATTGTTTGTAATATTATGGCTCAGAATTTATGTCGTTTTCCCCCATCCTTCTGTTCATTGCCTGCTATTTAAGAATTTCATAATTATAGTTTTTTATTATTCCTACCTGGAGTCTGAGGTAGGAAGGCAGCATGTTATAAACCAGTGCCAACAGGCAAGTCTACTTTCGATTTGCGTATTGTAAAACATGTTGGTACCTTTAATACTTGAAGGTAAATCAACTGTAGAATTAATGGGGTCCTCTAAATTTGCTAAGTATTGTTTTTGGCGTCAAAGCCAGTGAAGGATCAGTTATGCTTGATCTTGCCTTGCTTGTGGAAACTAGCAAAACACCAAACGTAAGTGCGAATAGAGTGTTTATTCGTTCTATTCCCCTCTAGTTAGGGCCTTAGAAGTGTCTAAGATAAATGTTGTCCATGCTGTTTTATGCTCTTGCTGTAGGGACCGGGCTGAACAGTTTTGCCTGAAAAGAAAGTTTTGAAAGGAGGATGCCCGTCATAGTATACTTTCTGTGCGTGCCCCGAAAATAAAGGTCGCCTAGGCCATGAAATTTTGATCCAACTTTTGTCTAAAGCCTGTCTTGATGTTAATATTGAATTCGTTACAAATCCTTTCAAAAGCCTTCATGTCTATTATGTTGCTAAGTGGAAATTTAAAAGGTTTGCATTTGGCAAGGCGCTCGCAGTTCAGTCAAAAAACGTCTGAAGGTGTAATAGAAATGAAATCTGTACACTGACCTCACCAAAGGATCATGGGGATTTAAATGATCAGCATACGCCACTCCCACCCAGTTGTTGCACAAACACAGCAAAGTTTAACTGGTTTAGAAAAAAACTGCATCGGATGACTAAACCACGCTTTCTGGATGTGCTCGTTTTCAATAGGGGGGTTTAAGATATCTGCTTTAAAGGAGTACTCACCTTTTTATGAAAAGAGGCGTCTGGGTCACAGCAATGTCAAGAGTATCAGTTGCTATATTTTTAAGATTGTTTGTGCGGCCCAACAGAATATTTTGCCCTCAGTATATTTGAATGCACTCATTTTATTTCGTTCAAAAAATGTTTGTAACAATAACAACCCAAGACCGTCCTTCGTTTTTAGAACATGCTATTTATAACGAATGCGGAGCCCAAAAAAGGTTTTCACTTCATGAATATTCTACAAAGTCGTATGGTTTAAAATAAGCGAAGCCAAGGAGAATAATAAGGTTCAAAAGTTGACAAAACAGGGGAAAAAAGTTAGCGAGTTAAAAAATACCTGATGGTTATTACGGGTTTTGCCACTAAAAAAAGCAATGAGTAACTTTGACATTACTCTCAAACTTAACAATGCAAATCTAAAAACAATGTTTAAAATTCAAGCCTGAAGAAGAAGGAGGTTACTATTTTGATAAAGAGCTAGGGTAAAATTGTTAGGCTTTACAGCTAACAATTATAGATTTAAGTTACACCAACCAAAACTACTTATGAGGGGGAAAGTCCGCTCGATCTTGCATTACATTCATTACTCTATGTTCATTTGGATGAGCTGAGCACTGATGAAAACTTATATGACGGAAGGCCCTCAACTGTTTTAAGAGCTCTTCCAACAGGGAAAGCTGCATATTGCGATTATGAAATTATACAAATTTCCCCAATTTACAGTTTAAAGGATTTAGTTTGTGGGAGGGTCGGATCATTTAATATAAAGATCAAAGACAAAACGGGAAAAGTTGTAAAATGTGATAACCTGCACATTTTTTGGAAATAAAATAATGCGTTACTAAAAAATAAAGTCGCGTGGGGGCCCGAAAACCAGGAGGTTACATTAGCGCCTGTAAGGTGTATAACTTTAGAATTAAAAGACCTTGCAGACGTTGCGGACTTTGAACAGAATGGTGAGATAGGCGCTTTGTATGGTTTTGAGTACACTAAAGAGGTGATTATAAAACCAAAGAGGTTGGCGACAACAAAAGTTTCCTAAACTAGAACAGCTGCGCAATCTAGAAGCAAATAAATGTTGGTCAGTATGAATATAAATAAATTCAAAAACCTGACCTCAAATGGCACTTAGAACCATATTTAGAATGGGACCTAAAATTTGAATTCATAAGCCCATTTTCATATTTTAAACCGTCAAAAAAGTTTCAGAAAAGCATTCAACTCTGGCCCTTTACATGTAAGTCTTATGCCAGATGACAATAGTCGGAAAGAGATTTAAATAAAGCCGTATGGGAAAAAAACAGTACATCCTCCACAGAAGAGAAGCGGTTTTAAAAGATGCTTCTACAAAATTACAGTTCATGCCGCCCAAAAGAAATTAGGGGACGCGTTCACATAATATTTGAAATTTCTGTCTTAAAAGATAAGGAGAGGGATGGGGTTGTGGGCGTTAGTGAGTCCTTTTTAAAGGAATTCTAATTAGCTGGCAAAACTTAGACGTTGACAGTCTTAAAGTTACTGTTGTCATTCTTCACAATGGTGAGGATATTAAGGTCCATAACAACAAGCAACAAAATCAATATTAGTCTAAATAGAAACAATCTTACAGGCACTGAATTGGATTAATCTTACACATTTAGGCCTTATAGGATTTTAAAATACTGAACAAGTTTTGACAGAGAGCATGATAAAAACAATAACTGGATTTGATTAAATTCTAGTTATAAAACTATGGAGCATTAAACTTTATGACAAAAACCCTCATTGTTCATTGATTTGTGGACAGACTGGTTTTGGAAAAACAAAATTGTCCTCGACCTATACAAACAGTTTATCGTTATAATTTAATCATATTGTGGTTTTCTGCCAACACTTAAATGGAACAAAGCATATCATATAGAAGGTTTATATGGACTGATATAAACATATTTTTAGTTAATCCTAGCAATAAACTGAGTTTAGTGTCTAGAACAGTTTTATAGACTGTGATGGAAAAGCAGACACTATTATTATAGATGACTGTTGGCAGAAAGAGACATAGTAAAAAGAGAAACACTTTGTCGAACAAAACTTTCAGTGGAAGACATGCGGAATAAGTGTGTGGATTTTATGCCAGAAATATAACTCGGTTTAAAGACTTTAGAGAACAGTTAAAGACTGTAGTTCTATTTCACATGAAAGACAGAGACTCATTTGAAGAATGTTTGCGCGGGAAAAAGATGTTATTGAAAACGATCAGGGAAAAACACAGGATTAAGCAAAAACTGAAATCTGAAAACTTTAGTAAAATTAGTATTGAAAACGGATAACCCTATACAGTAATATTTGGTTTGTAGGGTCGTTATTTTTTGGTTACTTGTCAGAGAACAGGAATAGGCGGCTTTTAGGCCACTTTCGCCCAAAAACTCGGGGGTGAAGCAAGTGAGCCAGGATTGGTAAAATACTGTTCTTACTTATCTTCATTCCATCGATGCAAGAAAGGGCATTCATTGTAATTGTCCTGAGTGATGTGTATCTTGCCTGAAGAAGACCTAAGAGGTCGAAACACGTCGTGTTTTGTCTTGTGATTTGTTTGTCTACGTTTTTTGGCAAAGCCTTAAAAATACTCTTTGAAATTTGTTTAGAATTCTGCCTGCAGTTGCCTCACTTTGTAAAGTAGATCATTCTCTATTTAGACCAGTGAATTTAAGCAAACTTCACAGTATTTCCTTTGTATCCCCCGCATCCAGACATGCTAAAAAAATTACATCTCTAAAACCATAGAAGTACTATTATGAAATTGTAGGCATCTTTGAAAAAATTTTAAATTTTTTCTCTTTCAGCAAGTTTTAGTGTCTGTACATCAAAAGGAAAAGAGATCATCAGTTGCATCTTTTGAAAGATGCACTTACAATGAAGCCCAGATCCTGGTGGACCTGTATTGTAACAACAGTAATCAGATACTACAACGCATTGAGTATCTGTCTTGCTGGACCTACATCATCAAAAAAAAAAAAAAGAAAGTAAAAATACAAACTCTTGAAAAGTCTTCAACGAATATGATTCACCATATTCACCATGACTGACAACATCTGAATAGAAATTCTTAAACAAGGCAGGGAACAGTAAACAGCAAATAACCAAACAAGTAAAGGCAACTCTTGCTCCCATGATGAAATAAATACACACCATAACTCCAAACAAATTTCTGCTTTCGATACCTAACCACCTAGCAGAAATGACAGCCAGAGCACTCAGATTAGTCAGAACAAACAAGGAGATATTCCAAAAAAGGATGTTCCAAGCCTGCCTATAAAATTATAAACATTTGACATCTTTCAGAGCAACAACTTGAGAAATAAAGAAACACAAATTAACTTTGTTCAAGACTGGTACAGCCTTTTCATCTTAAATATAAATCAAAAAAAAACACACAGATGAACAGTAACAAACACGGATAACCTCGGTTTGACTACCAGTATGACAGGAAAATTTAATTGAGGTTGGGAACACTAAACGGCAAATAGCAAACAAGTGAGAGAGAGAGAGAGAGGGTCAGTGTGTGTGTGTGTGTGTGTGTGTGTGCGTGCGTGCGTGCGTGCGTGCGTGCGTGCGTGCGTGTGTGTGTGTGACAGACACACAGAGAGAGGGACACACAGAGTCAGAGACAGAGATAGTGAGAGACAGGCATACACTACAGATGGACAGAGAGACAGACAGAAACAGAGAGATTAAGTAACATACACTTCTGTTATTACTGTCACTGTCAGTAAGTTTTGGCAAAAGTACAGGGTAGTGTCAGAAATGAGGAAAAAATGGGTCAGTCAGACAATCCCTAAACACTTTTTTTCATCTCCTAATTTACAAAAGTGAGTGAGCTCAAAGTAGAAACTAACTGATGACTACAACAAGTACAACATGTGACATGATAATTATTGTATTAGAGCCTAAGATTAGGTATCGGGGATAAATAAAAAAGAAGAAAAAAAAAAGAAGAAAAAAAAGGGAAAACACTCCTGGTGGAAATGAAGGGTAAATTTGAAAAAAATGCAGATGGTTTGCTATTATTCCAGCAACTTCAGACTAGAGCAGTTGCCTGCAGACACAGCAAACACACCATCCCTGGCAGTCTTCCAGTCCAGGGTGGCCCTCCTTCAGTAAACTTACGCAATAAGGGTTTTATAGGTAGCTTCTCTCTCTCTCTTTCTCTCTCTCTCTCTCTTAACCTGTATGGGGTACAGTGTAGCAATTTGTGCACCTGGGCACTGTGCTTGGCTGTGGCTGGAGCTGCACTATGCCCCTGGTCCAGAGCTTGGGATTTTTAATTTAAATAATTGTGCCTGTCAGCAGCTGTACATACCATGGAACTTTCCTATCTAGGCAATATACCTTTTTTTCTTTTTCAAATGGGGCCCCTCAGCTTAGTGTAACAGATCTATCATGATGCTGACATTGGCTGCCTGTCAAAATGAACAGAATGCTGTAATGCACTGCCACTCAAAATGTTTAGACTCGGTGCTCTGCAATCTCCACTAATTAAATGGTAATGGTGACTCAGCACAAAAATAACACACTGGCTGATTGGTCTGTGTCCCATGGGCACATCTGGTCAAATTACCATGTATAATCAAATAAACAAACAAACAAAAACAAACACCAAAGGCACGGGCATACCATTACTCTGAAGGTCTTATGTACATTTTCCAATTTATGCTTGATAAAGCATTGAGCATGTGTTACTGACCCCCAGATAAATAAAGAAATTTAGAACTGTAATATTTAATAAGATTTTATGAATACAAAACACATGCATACCTGCTCTTCGAAGGGACCAAATCTGTGACCCTTTAATATTTTCTTGTTCATCATCTGTGATGACACGAACTATTACACCACGATGATGCATGGTAAGAATGATGCTGACGAGGTCGACACAGGTCATCACAAACACACACACGTCCATCGTTTTCCTGCAACTGCTCAAATGTCTGTACAACTCACTGAGGGATGTCTTGCCATGAGAATACTGGCAATTACTTTTAAAGCAACGTGTTTCACTGAGAAAGTGGGTTTTGCAGGCAACTTCTTTATCGGGAAAGAAAAACACTTCCATGATTTCACTCTCGGCTTCATGTTTACTTTCGGTTTCATTTAAACCACGGCGCTGACGCCAAAAAAGGTAAAGTTTGTATGCCACTTCCGAAAGAATAATCACTGCAAGTGTCCCAAGCGATCCTTTCAACGTTGGTCCCATAGTTATTACTAAAAGAGAACACGTGAGGAGTACTGTTTGTAAAATAAATGAACATACGCGCAACAATCAAACTTCGCACTCCCAAGATCGATCCTCCAAGCATCAACCGGATGATCATTCAAACGGAAGTCAACATGCAAGTTGTAACTATGTAGAGAGTAACCACGATTTTCAAGTTAACGGCTGTGCGCGCAAAGAAGTGGAGTCGACAGAACGGCACTGACTGCCGACGATTCTGCTCTGTTTCCCAAAATGATCTTTTTTCTGGGAACGTAAAAAGATTACCCCGCAAGAACTGCCAAAAGTACCGTAAGGAGCTGCCTGCACTGTATGGGACCCGAATTCCGACAAGCTCATCATAACCCTTGAGAAAGTCCAGCGAAGGGCAGCCAGATTCGTCAACTACTACCGCAACACTTCTAGTGTTACAGACATGCTGACGTTACTCGAATGGCCTACGCTCCAACAACGACGTCGCTGCGCCAGACTCGCAATGCTCCACAAGAGCTTCAACGATCAAGCTTGCGTCTCCTGCGCCGACCTCAAGCGGCAGCCTCGAAGTGGTCGTCGCAGCAACCACAACCAACAGCTGTAAAGAATCCAATGCCATACTGACTACAGGAAGTATTCTTTCTTTCCCAGGACCGTTGTCGACTGGAACTCCCTCCAGCTGATGTCGTCAAGGCTCCCTCCTACAATGCCTTCTGCTTGAAGGCATTGAGGGCCCTCCAGGCACAGTAGACCCCCCCCCCACCACCACCACCACCACACACACACACACACACACACACTCACACGGTCTTTCACTTTTTTTCTCTTTTCTCTCTTTTCTGGTGGTTTGACGCGTCACACCCCGCCCACCAACCTAGGTGGTGCGAGGGCACTTCTAACCTCCAGTTTACTGGTGGGACATTAATGACATACGGATAAGGGCCATGAGTACGAAATTCGACTAAGAGCACACACTTGCACTTCGCCAAAAATGTTAGTAATGGTCTTAGTTATGTCCGATGAACATTAATGAAAGAAGAAGAAGAAGAACTCCAGATGTCCATGATTCTGAGCATGTGATTACATTCTTGCCGTGGCCAGGATAGTAGTTCGTGTGCCTTAACTACTTCACATGCCTCGATTACTGTGGCTGAATGTTCATTCTATATCTTCCTGCAATTAAAAAAAAAGTCGCTTCATGATGATTTAGAATATTATTATATATAAGGTCAGTTCATACGTTGTCACGACAGGAAGAATAGGATTTGAGAGATTCTACTGGAAGTAAAGTGGTTCATGGCTTGCCACTCATCGAGTGGTAGGATTGATGAACCCTTGAAATATGCGAGCCACGTGAATCACTACCTGGGTATTCTGAAGACTGCTCATTTGCTGGAGACGGCAAGACGAATACCGTGCAGACAAGCGGCCCTTTGACTCAGATGGCTTTGTACACAAACTTCAGTTCGAGGAGCAGGAAAACATCAACTTAGCATTCAATCAACATTTGCGCACAGATCTAAGAACAACATTTTGACTGTATTTGCACCACACGGCAACTGTTTAACTATCAGGAACCCTAGTCTGAGAACAGCAAACTATAATGATTCTACATGCAAGCTGCTGTCAAATAGACATGTAAACTGAAAATTACCTGCATCCACAATTACCACAAAAATAAATGAACTGTCAAAGATATCACAAAGTATGCAAATCTTATGCCTCCGTTCAGTGATACCTGCCTGTATGATGTCTTAAACAAAAAAGTGACTGAGCTGTCCTATATGTCATGCAGTGTATGTCTCCCTTCACCTTTCGCATTTCACTTCATATTTTCCTATTGGTCAAGAGCTGGATGCAAAAAAGAAAGCATGAATTTGCTTATCTGTTACTCTTGTTAACAAAGAAATTGTCTCTCACTGACAAAAAAGGAAAGAAAAAAAAAAGAAGAAAAAAGGAAATTGCTGATTTCACAATGTCATACGAATGTATTCGTATCATGTTTATCAAAACAGATAAGGCAAGCATACTGTGCAGAAAATATAAAGAAAAGTTATTACATGCATAATTGCAAAATCAAAGTCATATGAGCTTATTTATTTCATATTTGTTGAAGCAGACAAGTAAACTTATTACGGTAACTGATCAGAAAAATGAACAGTTGACAAACTGAGAACTTCGACTCCAGCACAGATGTTGCTTGACACAGGAGGCAGACATCTGGAATTTGAATACCAGCTTCAATACAAATTGGTATTTTCACATACCTATTTTGATCAATGTTCTGCAGTGGTGTCGGTGAAGTACACGGATTAGATGTACACCCTTTCTTTCTAACTCTGCTTTGATGGTTAATTTCGTCTGCCATATCCCCCTCAGTGGTGTGAACATTTAACCTTGAATTTGTTAATTACAAAACATTAGATCACCTTATCTGAACTCTTCCCTTGTTCGTTTTTTTGGCCAACTTCTCAGAATAACTTTGATTTATCGTTTATCTCGTTGCAGATATGTTAAACTATAAAATGATTATTTGTCATTGGTCCAGAAGAAACAGACAATTTTGATTTATTGTTTACGTCATTGCAGATACATTATAATATAGAATAATTACTTGTCATTTGATGGTGAATTTTCTACCCCATCTCCCACACCAGCAGTTCTTGTTGAGTCTCATCAGAGTTTATCGTGGCCACACTATGACAACAGTTGCCAAGGCCAATGGCCTTCTGTGAGATCACCAGCATGGATCCGGGAGGGGGGGGGGGGGGTAGGGCTCATGTGAGACTCCATTTATGGGACTTGTTGGACAGCTTTAAGGCTATGTAGAGAAATGTCTTCGTAATGGATTCTATTCAATCCATCAATACTCCATTCAAACCAGCCCCAAACTCGCCCACAAGAACAGCCTACCAATCCCATCAGCTGAAATAAATCTCCTTCGCGCATGTATGCCCAACTTCAGGAAGAACTCATTCTTTTACCATCGATGGCTAGGATTATTTTTCATTTGAGGCAATCACCGACCTCACCAAAAATAAAAAAATTAAAAAAATAAAATTTTCAGATCTCGATTTCGTTTTATGTTATTTTATTCTACTTTTTAACATGCGCGCTGGTGACCTACTCGTTTTTGAGTGAACCAGTATTTTAGGAAGAAGAAGAAGAGTCCTCACACCATCCCATCCAGTCGATTACATCCCACTTCTCCCCATCCATCCACATCGAATGCCGTTGATCACAGATCTAGACACACCCAGCTCACCACTGGCAGCTCCATACCCAGATTATACAATGTCAAAAACATCAACATGATGATAGTGGACAGTTCATGAAAGAAGGAGAAGAGGATGGAGAAGGATGAGGAGGTCGATTTCAAGCATGGCGGAGATTTTGTTTTATTATAAAAAGGTGATTGCTTTGTGTTTCAGTTAGCGACTGAACATTTTCGGGAGAAGCAGTCCCAGTTAATTTCTGCTGTTTATGCCATCCGGATCCATATACAAGTCCTAAACTACTTTTTGTTTTTGTTTTGTTTTCGTTTGTTTGTTTGTGTTTTGATGTGAAAATCAACTACTCATTCTTAAATGAAGAGAATTGCTGTGTATTTAATTGTTTGTTCCTTAAAGCACAGTTTACGTCTTTATAATCAAAGAAGTCCACGTTTTAGAATCAACATGGCAGAAAGCAGCAGTGTGAGTTTGTTTTGTGGCGTCTCTATGCGTATCTCTTTTCAGATTTCTTTTATTGGTTTGACTGCTGCGTCATTCAGCTTTTCTCTTGAATTCAGTTCTTGAGTTTATTTGGTACTGGCTTCGCCCTAACCGGCAGCTGCTGAGATGTGAGACGAAAGCTGGGAAAAACTAGCGAACTTTGTGGCTACTGAAGCAACTTACTATTACTTTGCCTAACTGGTCTAGACTTAGCCTACCTCAGAGGCTTCCTGTTTTAGAGACTCTCACCCTTCTTTTTTGTCTGTCTGAAGCAAGAGTGCCCGTTCATGTTTCATCATGGGGGTTGGTTGGAAGGGGGGTGGGGGGTGGAGGGGAGAAACAAGAAGTGGGAGGGGGATGTGGCGTGGGGCTGTGACATAGGATTTTGTTTATAATGAGTTTACAATTCTTGAGTGACACCTGTTGCCACAGTCACTCACTTATAAGAATGATCAGAGAGTGAGCCAGTCCGACTCTGGCTCTTGGACATTCTACCAAAGTTGAAACTTTGATTTAAATGAAATTAGAGACAAAAGCACTTTGAAGGCACCCTGCTCCCTCTTACCCCTCTAAATCCTCCCCTTATGTTTTCTTTTAATCACAGAATAGTCTCTATTAAACATGCACATAATTTTAAGTAGGAAAAGCCATGTACATTGAATGTCTGGCTGAGACTTTACCTAAGATCCGTCCACCCACCCTCTCCCACCCTCTTTTTTTTGTCTGTTCTCTCCTTTCTTTCACCACATGTGCACATGATTACAAACACAAGCATACATGCACATGTATATATATGTGCACTCATCTCTTTGTTTTTAGAGCTTATTCCCCTCTGTACACACAGACACACACACTCGCACACTTGCTCATTTACACATACACATGCACACACACACAACACACTAGATCTATTTGCAGAGACAGGTAAATTTTTCAGATGTCTCTGCTATAGCAGTTATCTGCAAATAGATAAAATATTTTGAACTAGGGACATGAATAGACTTTCCTGATTGCTGTCTGCAAACTTGTTGTCAATCACTTTGTTAGGAAGTTTGAAATCAATGTCTGCAAACTCTGTAGGATGTATGATAGGTAGGTAAGGTGATGTTGCTTATAGCCCAGCCGACCGCAAAGGGCCGCATCAGGGCTGGGATGTATGATACCAAAGTGTTGTACTCATATAGTTTGTAAATGCTTTCATGCCTTCCATGTCAGGCCAAGAAAGATGTATTTCATTTGTCTAATTACATCATAGTATAATATGGTAGATTGTCCACCTGCCTCTGAAACTGGAATCTTGCACACTGGTTTTGGTAAAAACACACACTATTTTTATATTTTTATTTTTTGAATTTGAGTGATTAAGAAGGGTGCGCAGAGTGATTCTTTGATGGCAGTTTCGTTTTCCCACTTTGGGTCCTCGCTTCTTTTCGTGAAAAATGAAGAGGACTGAATACAGCGAGACAATGGCTGAGATAAGCGACAACCAGACTGAAGGAAGAGTACTAGAGAATGTTGAAGTGAGCTGGACTTGAGGGTCAGTGATGGGACAAGACTGTCCCCACAAATCTTCAAGACATGGTTCGCAGGCTGCCTGGTCATGATGCTTTGTCAGAATCTTTACTTTTTTTGTGACATTGAAAGCTTGGTCATATACAATTGGTCTGCCGTAGTCTTCACCTTTGTTAATGCAATTTCTTTTTCAAGATCTAGTAAAGATTGTCTGAATAGTGCAAGGAAAATGTATACCTTAACCTCAGCATTGCTTGTACAGCGAGCCCCCCCCCCCCCCCCCCCTTTATTTTTAAGGGGCTATGGCCATGTTGTCTTGGTGCCTTTGTCTATTGAAGACAACACTGATCACAGTCACAGCTAAAACCTCATAATCTGTCAGGTTTACACGCACAATGATTTGGAATATCTCTTGATTTAAGAAGAGAGACCTTGTTTTCAGAGGCTCAGAAATGATTATAATCTTACTATCTTGTTTCAGAGTATTATGCAAGAGTCTGATGATGTTACCTTGAACTTTGGTGAGGAGGATGAAGTGGACCATCAGAGACCGATCAAGTGAGCTCAATTCAGTAATGATACAGTGGAGTGATTGAACGACTGCAATATAGAGAAAGAGTTTGTGATTGTACGTGTATGTGTGTGTGTGTATATGTGCATGTGCACATGTGCATGCATGTGTATGTAGTGGGTGTGTACACTGTATATATGCATCTGTATATGTATTGTGCTAGTTTACATTTTTGTCATGACAGATTTCTCTGTGAACTTTGGGCCGTTCTTTCAGGGAAGAGAGCTACTAGTTGCAGTCCAGCGTGTGCGTATGCGTACGTGCGTGCATATGTGTACATGTGTGTGTGTACATGTGTGTGTGTATGTGCATGTGTGTGTGTGTGTGGCTTTGTTCATGTTTATCAGTAATTGTCATGTGTGTCATATGGACCACTGGTACTGCGTACAAATTTAACTTTCACTGGACCATGTGTTGGCAGTGGAAAAGTAGACTGTTGTATTCATAACTTTTGAATTTTACTTATTGTCCATGCCAGGTTTACTGTACTGTTTTTAAACAGTATTTTGTACGACTACTGGTGTATGTGTACATACGTGCATGTGTCATATGTGAGTTTCAAACAGTTTTGTAGTCCATCTATCTCTGCTCTATATGTAGTGTTGTCTTGCTCTCTCTTTATCTCTGCATCTCTAATTCTCTTTGTCGAATGGTCACTCTCTGATGCTGTTGATTCCAATAAGTCTAATATAGGTTGTTTTGTTCTAGTGTTATACACATCTCATTGTATTACAGCATTGTGTCATCACCATATGATTCTTTTTGTGCTTGTATTGTACATATCTCATTGTATGACCAGCAGTTTGTCGTCTCCATCTGAATCAGTTTTGTATGAGTATTATACATACCTCCATTATGAATTACATTTTGTCATTTCTGATTCTTTTGCAATATGTTTACATTTTCACTCTGTTCTCTTCAGGTGTTGTCTTCTCCAAATATGCCTTCATATGTTACTGTTTCCCTGTCATTTTCTCTCCAGAGTTTTCTGACCATCTGCACCTCTCTCTTAAATCTCTTGCTTAAAAACGAAACAAAACAAAACAAAAAAATCTGTTCCTTTTCTTTTTGAATTGACTGTCTCTCTCTCTCTCTTTTTCTCTCTCTGTCTCTCTCTCTCTCTCTCTCTCTCTCTCTCTCTCTCTCTCTCTCTCCTCTCTCTCTCTCTCTCTCTCTCTCTCTCTCTCTCTCTCTCTCTCTCTCTCTCTCTCATTCACTGTGAGTTGATTTTAACGTGGTGACAGCCCTGATGTGGCCCTTCGCGGTCGGCTGGGCTATAAGCAACATTATCTTATCTTATCTTATCTCTCATTCACTGTCATTCACCCACATACACAGACACACACACACAGACACACACACAGACACAGACAGACACACACACACACACACACACACACACACACACACACACACACACAACACACACACACACTTGAAAAGAATGGGATGTTTAGATGAGTACAGGTAAAGAGAGGTAGATACAAATATAGTCCTTAGACTATATTCTGATTCTGAAAGCTGGGGGTGGTTTATTAAACAGAATGGTGCAATGGCAAGTTGGATATATGGCAGTAAAGTGATAAGAACATTTGCTTCTATGCTGGTAGTGCTGAATGGGTGAAGTGTAGCGAAGGATTTTATCCATCTCCTTGGCCAAGGTTGACACATGTATATTTTTGGTTCCTGAAGCCCTTCGTGCGAACACCCAATGCAGAAGATCACATAAGCATGTTAAAGAATAATAGTTCATGTCAGAGTTTGGTAGTTTTTGAACACACTGAAATCAAAGCCTGGCATGCACCTTGATAGTTGGAGAGGAGATGGTGCCATCAAGCATTCTCCATTGCTCACTGAAATGTTGTGATGAACATTTTGATAACATTGTGTCCAGATCTGTTGTGGCACCCCAGTGTTGGGTATGGGAATAGTGTATAATGAAGTTAAAGGAAGAAAAAAAAATTCTGGTCTGTATGTTCTCTGTTTACTCATGCCTTTCAGTTTCAGTTTCCTTTGGCTCTTCATAATTGATTTTTTCTACTTACTGCAGGCTTTGACAGTTTTTGTTTTTCTGTAGTGGACATTTGTATCATGGCTTTCCCTGAAGATGGAGTATGGCTGCCTTAATGGCGGGATAAAAAAGGGTCATACACACAAAACTCCACTGCCTGGCTATACAGGGAGTGTCCGCAGGAGTATCAGCCTGCGTACGCAGAGGGAGAGAGAGAGAGAGTATCATGGCTGTTTAGAACATTTAGTGTTGCGTGGCAGTTTTTGAAAACATCTTGATTTTCTTCAGAACTGATGCTAATTTTTCAAAGTTTTGTCTGCCATTTTGATGTGACCAAGTGTTCAGATTTTTTTTTAGACCAACATGATGAAAACACTTAAGATGACAAAGTCTGGTTGTTGGGGTAGTTTTGACAAAGAAAATATTAGCCATGATAACAGCAACAGGTGTGTTGTGATTAGAGGTCATTTTGCTTGTTTGATCAATAGTACACAGTTGTTCCTTTTGTGATCAGGCAAAGATGTGGTACCGATTGAATGTCAGCTTATGTTTATACTTACAGGCCACCAGCTGTGTGATGTTAATTAATCAGCACCAGCTGTGTGAAGGATCAGTCATAACAAACTGATATGAGTCTAGTTGCACATGTTCATCTAAGTAGGCTATACCCAGCATAGGTCGTTGTTTGCATGACTCGCTTTTTGAAATACATTGATCGAGTGAATAGTATGCTGCTACAGAATATTTGTTTGCAAAATAACTCTTTCATCTGAAGAAAAGGAATCATATAAAGAGAGCAATCAAGATAAACGTAGCAATGGACTCAACAGTAGAATGAACAATAACAGGTTTAAAAGTATGAATGGTTCAATGGTTATGTATGAACAAAGACATATTGCTCATTCCATGTTGCACATTTAGCATCATCCCATTTATACGACTGTAATTGATATCGACAACGTAAAAAAGCTTTTAAGGATTGAATCAACAAGTCAGAGGTGTGTATATGTGAGACTCACAGCTCATGCTTGTGTGTGTGTGTGTGTGTGTGTGTGTGTGTGTGTGTGTGTGTGTGTGAGTGTGTTTTTAAAAGCGTACAAGAGTGATGAGTTGATTTGTACATGTGTGTGTGTGTGTGTGTGTGTGTGTGTGTGTGTGTGTGTGTGTGTGTGTGTGTGTTGGTAACAAACATTTGGCCTTGTGTCTTTTTCTGTGTTGGTATGCCAGTGTAGTCCCACGTCTTTGATAAGCGGTTATTTGTCGAAATCAGTTTTTAATACACATTTATTGCAGTTACCAGTGTATGTTACATATATTTATTAATGTCTGCATGTCATGAAGATGTGTATATATTGTAATTGCACAAGAGACTGATTTCTAGTTGCCACCTTTTTACTTTATCAGTAAGCACAAACACAACAAAAACTTACTTTAATTACTTTAATTCTTTCCAAGTTGTCTGCAGATCACATAGACTCCTTTATATGTGAATTTATCAAGAGAAGCAATGATTTTTGTTGTAAAAAAAATGATGATTGACTGTACTTGTAAATATTTTGTATCCTTCTTTCTATGTCAAAACTATCTTCTTTGGAAGCATTCGCTGCCTATTCTGGGGATTTTCATTTCTTTTCACCTTGTTTTTGACATGTCCATATGTACACCTTATCACTGGAATGCAAGCATGATTGTACTACATCTTCCATACTTTTGTGTTCTTGACTGGTGTGTGTGTGTGTGCGCGCGCGTGTATGTATGTGTGAGTGTGTCTGTGTGGGTACATATGTGTGCATGCATGTATTTCATTATTTGAGACCTAAAGAGAAATCTTGGATGATAGTACATAAAATTGTTTATTAAGCATTTTGTTGATGTTCATTATGCGTATGATAATGGTGTTTGGTCATTTGTAGATGTTGAACAAAAACAATGTCATTAATTTAACCATTTACTTAATTGTAGATGTTGAACAAAAACAATGTCATTGATTTAACCATTTACTTAAATTTAGGTAGGAAATGTTTGGCAGCATCTGTATCTTTTAATCAGACTTTTCTTTCTTGTTTTTTTTTGTAAGTAAATGGAACAGAGCAAGGAATGTATGAAATAATTCTTTTTGGTGCTGAATTGAATGCTGTGTTTTCAGGCATAGGGTGGCAGTCTTCTTCCACATTTTCTTCCGAGTGGCAGCGATCCTGACCTACCTGTTGTGCGAGTTCTTTAGCTCCAGTTTTATCACCAACTTCATCGTCATCATCCTGCTCTTGTGCATGGATTTCTGGACCACGAAAAATGTCACAGGTTTGACATTTGTTGCTCATGCTTCCTGGACTGGGAAAACAGCAGAAATTTATGTGTTAACTCATCTGGTTTCTGTGATCAAATAGACAAGAAATGGAATACAGATGTTTCAAGGTTAAATGTTTCCTGTACTTAACTGCAGGTCAGTTTTTGTTGTTGTTGTGGTCATTTTGGGATTCAGATTTTGTGGTAGAAATCTAGAGTAGGGAGAGAGAAGGATGTGTGTGTGTGTGTGTGTGTGTGTGTGTGTGTGTGTGTGTGTGTGTGTGTGTGTGTGTGTGTTTGTTGTGTGTGTGTGTGTGACTCGAGTGAGTTTGTGCACAAGCATTGATATGTGCGCACATGCATGCTAATCAATTTATCCTAGGACAGAGAAGTTTTCTTTGTGGTGTTTTCTGAAAAATTATCTTGACAGTGATTATCCATTAAAAAATATGGGATAAAGTGGGTTTTCTTTCTTGACAGCAGGAATATCTGGCATGAGTTATAAGAGAGAGTGTTGTTAGCTCATACATGTGCTTTTTGCACTGTAAAGTTTGTTTAACTTTGCGTTATAGCAAATGAAGATACAAAATTAGTTGTGAGTACCACTTTTCTGCTTCCATGTATTCCAGGCCGATTACTGGTGGGTCTGAGATGGTGGAACTATGTGGATGACAAAGGTGAAAGCCATTGGGTATACGAGTCCAGGAAAGTAAGTTGACATACTTTTGTGGTTATGATTATTGTTTTTGCTGTGCTCTGAACATTCATTGACTGTAATGTTATAAAGACCAGATGTCTTTTCATCATTCAGAGAGAAAAGTCACTGAGGTTGTGTGTCCAGATATGTTGGTCGACATGATTGTTTGGTTTGTCCTGTTTTTCTTATGATGCCCGGAACACTAACAAAATGTAAAGATATGAGTGTCAAACATAGATTAACAGGTCAAAGTCCTTCGATTTGTGCATCCAGGAAAGAGGGTGGATAGGTTTTTATTATGATGCATCCTGTGTTTTCTGTACCTTGAACATCCACAGAATGTGCTGCCAGCAGTCCACTAGCAATCCACAGGGGGCGGTCAGTGTCAGGTCATCATCAGGCACCCCACCAGAGGAGACACTGCATTGCTGCCATGTCACTTTGGTGGTATTCAGTGGTGCCTTTTCTGATCCAACATACACAGGACACCACCTACAAAACCCTGTATTGACAACAGTGACCGCTTAATCCCGAAGCCAGCATGAGTGAGCATCACCTCCCGGATAGTTCCCATGAACATACCAAAACTGGCAACCGTGTCATGAACTCACCAAGGGCATAGACACAGAGAGGAAATTGAATCTGAAGTCACTATGAGAGCAGGGCATGAAGGGCCACAGAATTTTAGACTTTTTGTTTTTAATGCTGATCGATGAGGATGATGAAGATGATGCTATAAAAATCCACTCTGGGTCTGAGACAGTATGACAAGGATGTACTCTACATTTGCTTTCATGATATATTTTGGTGTCAACCGGGACCAGGAAAAACAGACAGACACATGCATGCTGGTCAAGAATTTAGAGCGATACTCTTGAAAACACATCCATTAAGTGGATGAAACTTGACTGTATGGTTCTTGTCTTCCAAACTGAGCCCAAGCTAACTCGGCCCTGGAAGGAGCTGGTTAGGGCAGAAAAATTCCAAAAATAAGTGGCTCTGATCAGAATCTAACCCAGCCGGGAATCTGAGAGGCTTACCACTGCACCACGGTGGCTGGTTTGAATATTCAAACGACAGATAGTTAACACACATTTTCATAATGAATGTGTTTTGTGTGTGTGCATACATTTGTGTTTGTGTGTGTACAGATCCTATAAAGGATTGTTTTCAACTGTGTTTCTTATATTGTATTTAAAAGGAATGTGAACTTATTTTTGCAATAAAGCAATTTTATAGCCAGGTTTTTGTAATTTAATATTTGAATTTTTACTTAATGTTTTAATGTTTTTTTTTGTTTTGTTTGAGAGAACTTGAATGTATTTTCCCTGTCTATGTATGTGTTGTCAAATGACCTACAACTTATGCATTTGAGATGGTGATGTTCTAGGGTACCCCAGGTAGCCGTAGAATCTCAGCCATGGAGTCACGGATTTTCTGGCTCTCCATGGTGGTCTCACAAGTTTTGTGGGTCTTCTTCTCCATTGCTTCCCTCTTCCGCCTCAACTTCAAGTGGTTTGTAAGTGTTGAATGAGAATCATGGTTTTCTAACACCTGTGAAAATGGTCCTGTTTATGCCTGACCATGCTGTGGTGGATATGCCTTCAGATTGTTTTAATTTTGCTTCATGTCAGAAAAATGAAACATGTTTATTTTATCTAGGCTGCTTATGTTTATGTGCAGAAGAATGCATTTGTTTTGAATCTGCTTCATATCTGAAATAAGAAAAATGTCTATCCTATCTATGCTGTTTATATTTACAGGCAGAAGATTTGTTAGATAGGAAGAAATTACGTATGCATCTTACATGGACATGTAATTCATGTGAATTCAGGAAGATGAAAAGTCTTTTCTTGCCTTAGTGGATACATAATATAATTCACTTGTTCATACACATTAATTACACACAAACTTTACACACACATTTACATTTGTGTTAGTGACACATGTGTCATTGCATGAGTGCATAGAGTAATGGTTGATAAATTATTAATATGATTTATTTGTGTTTTAACAAAAATTGATTTCCTTTGCTTGCACTTTCAGATGGTGGTGACAGTGGGGATTTTGATGAATGGAGCCAACCTTTATGGATATGTCAGATGTAAATATGGCACCCGGCAGAAATTCACTTCAGTGGCCAAAAACGTTATGAGCACACAGTTCATCAAATCAGTAAGTGGTTAGAAGTTTAGTGAAATTTTAAAACTGTAAGTGCACTCTTTTATCTCGTGGTTTTCGCCCACAGAAACTGAATAAATTCCTTTTATTGAGCAAACGTAATCTGTTGACTGTCTTTTCTAAATAACTTTAAATCACCTCCAAGGAGGAGATGAATTTTACACGCGTCAACTCCTTGGTTGGTTGGTTAGCAAGATTACACAGGTTTGTTTGTCTGTTAACAAGATTACACAGAAGGTATGTTTGTGTTAGCAAATTACACAGAAGGCACTGAACCCATTTTAACTTAACTTGGTGGAAAAGTAGAATGGATCCCAAGGACAAATCCGTATCTACAAAGTAAAAAACTTTTATGGAAACTTCAAAGAGTCGTGTGAAGTGAACATTGATATATTGTATTGTTTGCATGTCAAAAAGAAAGAAAAGGATGTAACAGGTAACTCCAGTGCGTTCCATCAATTATTTCCCATGGCAAAGAAGAAGAAGAAAAAAGGGAAGGTCCAACATTTCTCCAATCTTGGCAGAGGTCTGTGCTCTCTGAAGTGCACTTTTAGATTCAGTTATTATCTGTTTAGTCAGCGGTTCAGAGATTGAGCATGTAGTGTGATATTTGAGAGTTATAGCTTTTATTTTGAATACATTAGATGAAAAAGTTTGTTGACTAGTGCATATTTGCTCTATTAAAATTTCCAGTTTGCACCCTCAGATCCTAGGAGCTGACATACCAACATTGTTTCCAAATATTTGTGTGTGTTTGTTTTCCAGGTTAAAGTTTCAGAGAATGAATTTTAATTTCAGAGTTCTGTTGTGGTACTTGTACATGTGTATATGTGTATGCATGTGTCTGGCAATGAGTTGCTTAGGGACATTAATAGATGGTTTGTTGTTTATTTCTTTCAGATGTTTACAGGAGGTTCAGCCAAAGGCAATGCCACAGAAGGCAAGACGGATTCCACCCACCCAGAGGCTCAACAGTGAAGCTAAAATCATGACTAATTACTTGCTGAAATAGTGTGAATGCATGACATGAAGTTCTGGTCATGTCATGCATCAGTTGTCTGAACTGACCATGGTCTTCCAGTGATGGTAATAGACTTGTTTGGAGAATGTTTAGACTGTGTGTGAGGGACTTATATATGTGCGTGTTTATGTGCGTCTACTATTTGTTTCTATGATTTTAATTCAGAGAGGATCTGATCCCCATATTGCCTCACTTTTTTCCGCTGTTATTTATTTCGTATGTGAAATATTTTTTTGCCTGTGTCGGAGTGATTGCCTGGGGAGCAACATGTTTACTTGGGAAGCAAGAATGTTCCAGTCCATGATTCCAATCTTGCTAGGTACATGTCTTTCTCCTGTGCTTAACTAGACTGTAAGTGTTGGTCAGAATGGCAATCATACGAATGAAAACATAAACTAAGGAGCTGTGTGCATCATTTTCATAACACATCACAGCAGTAAAGGAGTTGCTGTCCCTGACTAGATTCTGTAAATAAATTCACTTTGATTGGTAAACAAAAAGTAAGCAGGCAGAAGAAAAGCTAGACGGCATCATACACATGCGACACACTCTCCTCAGGGTGAGGAACTGAAATTTCAATCGGGAAAATGATGTTGGACCCATAAAGTTATACAGTTTATAGAATTAAAACATTTTAAAGCATAGTGTCCCATTCTGCTGTGGGGTGTGTGGAGATCAGTTAGGGCTCAAAGCAGCAGTCAGTTCATGAAACACATTGAGAAGATCTCTTAAGGGTTTCTCAGTACTTTAGGTCATTTGATTTACTTACACCAAAATGCTATCTTTGCATCCTCAGTTAAGCTGCAAAGTGATCAGCAGGATTGGAGCTGCCTAATAGAATGAGTGTGCGTGCTTGGGTTTTTAAGTGGATGTTATTGATTCTTTCTGAAAGGTTCAGTCCCATCTTAAATCATCAAAGCATAAACCATGCTGATTATGATTCTCGAAAGCAATTGAATCATAACCAAATGTACATAATTAGATTTTTAAAAGTTTGGAGTACTGGGGTACCCATTTTAAGGCCATAACATCTTGACTGCCCATACATGTACCATGTAGGTTGCATTTTTGTATCCTCAGACCCCTAATATATACCTCATTTGTACTAATTTTGTTACAAGAATTTGTTAACAAAATAAAGCTGGCAATTTTCCAACACAGTTCAGTTAGCTAGCTTCTTCATTTACATCAGTTATACATGACCAGTGAAACCCAAATGCAACGTAATTGAATCCTGTTGGTGATAGAGTTCCCCCCCCCCCCTCCCCCCCCCTTGTGAGTCATTCCAAAACATTGGCCACAAGCCAGTGGCTGTATGGTCAAAAGTCCTGTAAGGCTAGCACACTCAGATTGGATGTTTCTAACAGTTTTTGCTGTGAAGTTAAGTTCATTGACAGTTAACTGACATGTTGGTCGTTTAATCTTGAATTGGTGTTTGAGGAGAGGGCTGGAAGTGTGGTAACCCAAATGAGGGAAGGGAATGGAGGGCATGATGCAAGCATGTCTTACATTCACTTGCCACATGGAAGACAAACTTGTGGAAGTGCATTGGTTTTTGTCACATTTCTTGTCTGCAAGAACGTCTCAGTTCTGCCTGCGAAAGGCATGGGTTGGCCTGTCTTTGGTTGTCTCTAAGCTGTTCTCACAGCAGTGGGGTCAAATAGAAATTTAGATTTTTCTCTTGGATCATAGCAATAGTAAAGGGCAATAATTTTGTGGCAAGCGTGGGTTACAAGTCTGTTAAAACAGACTTTGGTGTGTAAAAAGTTTGTAAATTTGATGTTATCCCATTGGTAATGAATAGGTTTTTCAGCTTGGATTTATGAATTAACAACAGGAACATTTCAGTGTTCAGAGATACTTAGGAAATTGGATCCAGCTGACAGTAACATCATGGTGAGTGAATTCTTTTAGTGATTGGTACAGATAGCTCCCGCTCTGAAATGAAGGTAACGTTATATATGAGCATTTGCTTTGAGTGTGACTCACAAGCAGTCTTTGGCATACACTGATTTTGGAAATTTAGTCTGATTGGCTTTTGATTTTGTTACAGTCTGTAATTTTTTTTGTTAATTAAAAATCAGTCAGCGAATTCTCACAACTGACAAACTACCACTCGGTCTTTCAAATAAGCAGGCTCAGGCACACAGTTAGGCACATAATTGTAAATGAAGACACATAATTGTAAAAGAAGACTCTTAATTGTTGATGAATAAAGTTGCATGGAATAACCGTTGGCCATTTTTAAAATGTGTAGGCTCAGTATGTATTGGTAAACAAATTGTTTATCATAACAACAGTTCGAAAATACCTTGGTGTTTGTATAGTATTGAAAAAAATCTCTTATATATGTGTGAGGAGGGGTGAGTGTGTGTGTGTGTGTGTATGTGTGTGTGTGTGTGTGTGTGTGTGTGTGTGTGTGTGTGTGTGTGTGTGAAATAAAATCCAATATTTTAATTTAATGTTATTTATTCATCTATTAAAATGTATATATGAGATTACATTGACTTTATTGGATATTGGTCATGCACTGAAGGAGGAAACACAGGGGGTCTGGCTGTGTAAGAAACGAAGAAGAGGCATCTTAGGGATGTGATGAGATTGACACAGATTCTTGTTTGGGCTTAGACTTTTGCATCTTCATTCTGGGTGGATTTTTTTTATACATTTCCACAGTACACTGACCCACCTACTGTAGAAACTATGAAATAAACTGCTGCTTCATTTTCCCCTCTAGTCATAGTGCTGTGTCGGTATGTATAATTTCTGTTCTTTTTTTCAATTTTTCTCCAGATACTTAATGACATTTGCCTGTGCTTGATCAAACTGTATCACATGCTTTTAATAATTCATTGCCTGTGAATTGTATTTTGATGAAAGCTTCTCTGACTTTTTTGTCAGTCTGTTGTTGATCAGTTCATGCATTTGATGATAACCAGGTCAGACTGAAAACACACGCTGAGTTTTGTAGATTAAAAACACACACTGAATTCTGTAGACACACACACTGAGTTTTGTTCCATCAGATATGTTTAACTTTGTGGGTTCTCCGGAATGCACAACTTGAGTGAGAGTGATTTGTTTCTGCAGGACCTTTTTTTATATGCTTGCTTTAACATCCTCATAAAACGAAAATAATCTGTCTTACTCTATACATTAGGGTAATTGTTTAAGGCATGGGGAACTTTCTGTCATGTATTTGTTAATGAAAAAAGGAAAAGAATTGAATAATACTCTTACTGAAGAAATCCTTTAAGTTTTTGTTTTGTTTGTGGAACTGGGTTTTCCTAATGTGTTAGATACAGAAAACCCAGTACAACAAAAGAATAAGAATGTATGACTTGAAGCAGAAGATGGCGTCCTGTGTATGTAGGACAGAACAGGCATCACTGAATGTCATCAAAGTGACCCAGCAGCACTGCAGTTTCTCCTCCGATGGGTTGCCTCATGATGATTTGACATTGACTCTCCTTGTGGATTGCCAGTGCCGGGGCAGTGACAAGAGAAGCAAGATGTGACTGTGGTCCGATAGCTGAAATGAAGGTCATTGGGGTAATGCCACTGAAAGGAAGTTGGGATGACAAAAAACAAAAAGCATGAGGGAACAGGAAGTAATTCTTCAGGAGTTAAGGATGTCTGCATTGTTCATCTCTACAAAAGAAAGGGAAACAGGCATTATTGTGAACACCATAGAGGAATATCTCTCCCGCTTTTCACTGGCAAGATTCAAACAAGAGTCGTCCTCTCCACAGCGTGATTTAGCATAATGAAGATGGCCACCGGGCAGAAAGTTTGTGTAGCTTTAGAAAGGGCCATGGAACAGTGGAGATGGTGTTTGCCGCACACCAGCTTCAGGAGTGCCAATAACAAACGGGGACCTCTACACAATGTTTGTGGATCTTACAAAGACCTACAACACACTGTTGTGCGGCCGTGGAGAATCGGGGCAAAATTTGTCCATGTAGACAAATTCATTACCATGGTATGCCAGCATCACAATGGCATGCTTGCCAGAACACTGGATGATGGAGACACCTCCATGCTTTCCCAATTACAAACAGAGTTCATCAGGGCTGTCTATTGGCACCCCCACTGTTCACCATAATGTTAGTCACTTTAGGCAGTGATGAAGACAACAGCAAGATCAGGTTATGGATTGATGGCAAGTTCTTCAACCAGCAGAAGCTTCAGACCAAGACCAAAGTGGAAGAGGAGTCACTGTGCAACTTCTTAATTGCAGGTGCTTGAGCACTCTGTACTGCCAGTGAGGTTCCAATGAAGCAGACCATGAACCACTTCTCAGCTGCTTGTAATAGCTTGGGGCTCACAAACAATACTGAGAAATCAGAGGCTTGTGTGAGCCTGCACCACAGAGGCATGTGAAACCAGAAATCACTCTCAAAGAGGAAACCCAGGAAGCTGGTAACAGCGTCATATAGCTTGGCAGTACGCTTGCCAGATTTTTAACATAGTTGATGAGGTCGATACATTGCAGAGTTCAGCTTTCGAGCAGTTACAAGAAAGTATGTGGGAAAGTGGAGGCATCAAGCTGACCACAGGACTGACCACAACAAAGCCATTGTACTGCCCACACTGTTGGGAGTCTTGGACATTCTAATAGTACTTTGCCGAAAAGCTTTGTTAATTCTTCAGAAACTGCTTGAAAAAGCTGCTTGAAATCGCTTGGAAAGACAAAGTTCCAGACACAGTGGTTCCCTCTTGAGTTGATCTGCCAAGCATCCTTACTGTGCAAAGAAGAACACACATTAGAGAAGTGGCTACCATGTACTAATACCTGATATGCATCTGCCAAGGGGGCTTCTCTACATTAACTGGTGGAAGAAATGGGAGAAAAAGTGCTGTAAGGATACACTCAGGGTCTCACTGAAGAGTTTTGACATTGATCAAGGCATGGGGAAACAATGGTGCAAGACCACCTCGCCTGGCAAAGCTGCATCAGCAAAGATGCGGATTTTTATGAGCAGTAAAAGATAGCCATCCTCTTCATCTTCAGAGCATTCAAACCACTTGTGCCCAATATTCAGCAGACTTTTCCGTACCTACATCAGACTGATCAGCAACAGTCAGAAACATTGCACCCAGTCCTCCCTGGCATTATATCTTTGTTCGTCAACTATGATAGACAAACATCATTTCTGAAATTAAAAAAAAAAAACCCACAAAACTATGGAAAGACTCTTTTTGGTGCTTGTGTCACAGAGTTTAGTTCCTGGACCTCTTTTGATAGCCACAGCCTAGATAAACTCTGCACCATTTGATTGAGACACACACATCTGTGTAGCACCCACTCATGTCTTTTTCAAAATATAAAGTAGCCAAAGGCAAAAAAATACCCCCAAAAAACAGCAATGAATGAACAAAATTACTTAGTATTTTAAAATTGCAAAAAAAATTTATTTTCTAAATTCAGTTACTGGCTGGCTTCTAGACCAAATCATCAATGCATTCATCCCCAGCCCACCCCCTTTTTGTGGAAGCAGACATTAAAACAGATGTATTTAATAGTAAATGAACCTATTGTGCTATCTGAATCAGAATAAACTTGCTTCACATGCCATGACGACTGTGCTACTGTTGCTTTTGGTGTATGACTCATCTGTGGTGCAACTCACAACTTTTCACTTTCATAGTGACCACTTATACACTGATTTTTACCAGAAAATGGGCTTTAAAAGGTGAACAGCTGGACAACAGTGAATCTAGAACAAGATGGTTGTAACTAAATGAAAATGAGTCTGAATTTTGAAGGTTGCCAATGATGGCCCGACATTATTACTCCAAACACAAAACAATGACTGTTGTTCATCACACTCTACAGGAAAGCCACAGTTGTGGATCACACTGTAAGAGTTGATTTATTCAAGTGATTACGTATTGCCGAGTCCTATTTTTTGTAGCAATTTATGTTCTTTGGTTATAGTGATTTTCTGTTTACTTTTTAAAGTCTTCGTGTGTCTTAATCCACTGAACATGTATTATAAATGCCTCAGATACAACTCGCTCCTATCACTGCCACCTGTGTGAGTTGAAATCTAGATGTGTGAGAACTAAATACAGTTGCCAACAATTAATGGTTGTCATCCAAGAGAGATTTAAATGAGTGCCTTTGGGATTGGGGTGGAGTTGTTTCTGAAAGTTTGGACGTTCAAGTGTAGAAGGGAAAGTGTGTGTCTGTGTTTGTGTGTACGGGCTTTGCAACTGAGTAAAATTGTCAGAGTTTAAGTATATGTTTTGTGCTAACAAGCGCCATGGAATGATGAGTTTTGTGTCTTGTTTAGATCTATTTAGTAGTGAACACAGAATTGCATTCTGTTCTCTGTTCTGTTTGGAATGGAGGGATAAGATTTGATGCCGGACGGCAGCCTTCATCAGTGCATCTGGGGTTCCTGTCTGAGCGAACGACAAAGAAGAAGAATATTCTGATTCATTCACATTCTTTTAAGAGCTGCTAGTTGTACTGTCTAACACTACAAAACTCTCAGAGTCACAGTTACAAACAGGTGCACACAGCAAATGGAAAAGCAGCGAAAATTTGCCAAGAAGCAGCTTTTTAGCAGAAGGTCATGAATATCCTTTGTCCCATTCATAGACAAAGAAATAATATAAGTGATAGGTTTAGTTGTTTTTCGTGGATGAATTCAGAACACGTTACATGGGATGTAAGTGTGATAAAAGAAAGGTAACTCCACTGACTTGGCATCATGGTCTGAGTGACGGTCAAGTTTCTCATTGACAGTGGAGAGGTAATACCAAAGGCTTAGTAATATTTATGATTGGGTGATAGTCTAGTCCATCATTGACAGTGGAAGGTGACCCCATTAAACATCACCAATTTCTTTCTTTCTTTCTGCGTACGCAGGCTGATACTCCTGCGGACACTCCCTGTATAGCCAGGCAGTGGAGTTTTGTGTGTATGACCCTTTTTTATCCCGCCATTAAGGCAGCCATACTCCATCTTCGGGGAAGGTGCATGCTATGTGTCACGTGTCATCCATACCAACGGCCAAACTGGCCTTCTCTTCCGAAAGTTGGTGATGGGATTTTACGTGTGTGCAAGATGTTGTGCGTGCGTTCACACACGGAACCTCGGTTTATAGTCTCATTCGAAGGACTGTGTGGGGAATGGAGTCAGAACCAATGTTAACTCCGAGGGAAAAATCCCCCTATACCGAAATTCGAACCCGCAACCCCAGGATCACGAGTCCGGCGCTCTACCAACTGAGCTATCCGGCCCCCCAAACATCACCAATAACCAGATGATAGTCAATTTTGTCATTGACAATGCACGGGTAACATTATTGATTTATGATTGGGTGATGGTCAAGTCTCTCATTGAGAGTGGACAAAAAAAACACCTCAAACCTAGCATCATCTATAGTTAGGGTGATAGTCAGGTCTTTCATTGACAATGGAAAGGTAACGCCTCTGTCTTGGTGTCATCTATAGTTGTGTGTCGGTCTAGTCCTTCATCGACAATGGAAAGGTAACACCTCTGTCTTGGTGTCATCTATAGTTGTGTGTCAGTCTAGTCCTTCATCGACAATGGAAAGGTAACACCTCTGTCTTGTCATCTGTAGTTGGGTGTCGGTCATCTGTAGGTCAATGAAAGACTGTAGGTTGGTGTCAGTCTTGGTCATCTGTAGGTGGGTGTCAGTCTAGTCTTTCATTGACAACAAAAAGGTAACACCTCAGCTCTGTCTTGGCGCCAATCTGTAGATGGGTGTCAGTCTAGTCTTTCATTGACAATGGAAATATTATACAGCTGACTAGATGTGATTTGGGTGACGGTCTAGTCTTCCACTGACAGTGAGAAAGCAAAAAAAAACTGACTTGGCATGATCTGTGGTTTAGGTGATGGTCTACACTTTCATTGATAATGATACACTTTTGAAAGTAAAAAAAACAAAAACAAAATAAAATAAAGAAACACTTGCACAAAGGAATTTTTTTTTTGGGAAGATCGTAGTTGCACACAGATTAAAATGGCTAGGGCAGAAGTGCAATACTTAATGGCAAGCTTGTGTTATGTGAATTGCAGTTGATCATTTCATAGATAGGGTTGGTGATGCGGCTGCACTTGCAGATCATGTTTGTGAATTGCGTAATGTATTTTACCAGATTTTTTCCTTCCTTGTTTTACTTGTGCAATATTTGTTGGGATCTTATGGCTCTGCCTGTCTCACTTCATCCTCTTCATTTCTCATTGGCATGCTTGTCTTCTTTGTAATGTGAAGAACATGAGGTTGATTTAAAACAGTTTGCTAGTTTGTAATCTTGGTGTGAAATAGAATTTGTGCAACAGTAAAGAGTGATTCTAGTTTTGGATTTAAACATTTATGATTTTGTTGTTGACACTTTTTGAGATGAGACCTGATTTCATAATGACAACAAATGCAATTGCTCAAACTTCATTTACCATTTCTTTGAAATTCATCATTTTTGTTGTTGGTTTCTTTTGGTAGCAAATTTTCAGCTTATGACAGCATTCATTGAATTGAGGAAGAGACAGGTGAAATATCAAATTTGACAATTTCTTTTCAGAGTGCAAGATGTGATTAAAAAATAGATGAATATTGTGCTAATAAATGCTTCTGTTCAGTCATTCTAAATTTTCATTTCCTTTGATTTTTGGTTTGTTGTTGTTGTTCAAATCTGTGATCTGACAACTTAATATACTTATATTCGTCACAGGTGACTCACACATGGTTTTCTGATCCCATTAATTTTTTATTTAAAAATCTTTTTGAATTGATATTTTGTAACTGTTGTTGTTAATTTTGTTTGATTTGTTCAAGTCCCAGATTTATTCTGCATTTGTTGTATTTTCTTTCCTTTTTCTTTTGTATTTTTTCAACATTCCAGAAGAGGGCATGTTACTCTGATAACAGGTGTGTCAGAAACAGTGATTTGGGCCAAATGTATGTATTTTGATTGACCTAGCATAGCTTAGTCATGTTTTAGTGTTGAGTTTTTGTGGCATCCATGAATACTGTGAATACTGTGTCATCTACTGTTTTCCTGCTTTTGTGACCGTTCTCCTGTCTTTGTTCTGGAAATTCTTCTGGACCCATTTTGGTAATTACTCATGACATGCCAGTTTTCTTTTTTTCTTTTTTTTGTAATCTGGTAAGTAGATTGTGAAAATTGTACACACTGTCCTTTCTGCAGCGTCTGTTTGCCCATATGATATGTTTATGTGCGTTTTTTGTTACATATAAATGTTTTTCAGCAATTTTTGACTCATGTGTAACAAGTGAGTCTGTGTTCATACCTTCTCATTTGTCTTTCCATGTGTGCATTTGCATTTGTGTTTGTGATAAACTTTTATTTGGTAAGCATGAGTGTATTTAAAATTGTAAAAATCAGAAGTATTGTTAAATCCTTTCCAGTTAGTGCAAGTGTGAAGATGTCATTTAATTGTAACAGTTTCAATGTTACAAAATTGTGATTTTCTTACAAACATTAATTATTTACAATTATTGTTTAAGACACTGATGAAAGACATTTTGAATTATATGAAAAAAGAAAGTCTGTACAAATGTTCAGAGAAATTGTGTCAAGATCAGACCATTTAACGCCATTTCTAACAGAGGCGGAGATAAAAATTAATGTATTACTAGATATAGAACTAAGCTAGACCACATATACACATATAAACTAATGCACGTCACATAAAAATATAACATCATGTTGATGATGCACGTTTCAATTTGTAGAAACTGAGTCCACATTGTCAGACAGAAATAGATGACTGAGATGAACATTCCACTGTGAGAGGTGCACATGTAGTCATTCCGTCACTGGCAGAGAGAGCATCAGTAATCAATGTCAGGACATTTCAGAGTGCTGTAGTGAAGAGGGGAGGGGCAAGTGGCAATTAGATGAAATGAGGGGTGGAGAGAGAGGTGAGTGGGTGATAGCGCTTTAAAGTGCTGAAGAAATAGTGAAGAGGGAAGAACTTGCGAAGTCATTAGATGAAATGAGGGGTGGAGAGAGAGGTGAGTGGGTGACAGCGCTTTAAAGTGCTGAAGAAATAGTGAAGAGGGAAGAACTTGCAAAGTCATCTGCAAGAGTTCATGCCCTTCTCCTTTTTCAGCCATCCTGTGCCTTTCAGTCTGCTGTTGCATGTATTCAGTACATGCAAGTTTAATGTAGGCAAATTCATCTTTTGTTTTTTTACCTTGTCATGTTTTTTTTCCTTTAAATCTTGGAGTGAGTAGTCAAATGGAAAGACTAGCATTCTCAGCATGCATGGCTTACTTTTATCCATCGTAAGGCTGTCAAGAATGTTTAGCTACCTTGTCATGAATTGCTTTTGTTGTCATTTGTTTTGTAGGATGTAATTTTTTTTTTGTCTTGATGTGACCTGTGCAGGACGTTACCTTTTTCCTTGTATGAGTTTGAAAGGCCTAAAAAGGCACTGTGAGGTTGGTTGTGCTGCAATGACTAAACAACTGTTAAAGAAGTGTAAATACTGTATTTTGTATAATGGTTTTCTTTTAGATGCTCCCACCAGCCACTGCCTGCACAAAGATTTTTTGTGCTATTGACATTTTGTTCAGGGGATTTGTTTAGATGTCATATGTAATGTATTTTTTAAAGTCTTTAGGGGAATTTGTAGGGCGGAAATATTTTTAGTTTCTCTCAACAGCAGCCATGGCAAAATGCTTCGCATCATGGACTTCCGGCTGGGAGATTGTGGGTTCAATTCCCATCAGAGCCATTTACTTTTAGGATTTTTCTGCCCGGCTGGCGTCTGCCTGGATTTCAGTTTGCTGTGGGCTCAGCTTGGACGATGGAGACCACACAGTGGAGTTTCATCCACGTAATTAATAGATGCATCTCTGAAAGTGTTGCTCAAATTTCATGACTATCACTGGTTGATGGTGAGATATATTATGAAAGTAAGTATAGAGTACAGCCCAATCATATAGTCTCAGAATGAAAATCCACAACACATCTTTGTCATATCCTCATCCTCAATGATCAGCATGAAAAAAGTCTCAAATTCTGTGGCCTCATGTTCTGCTCTCATGGCAGTCTCAGTTGGGATCACCGGCATTGGCAAATTCATGGGGACTGCTGTTGGACAGACCTAGTGGCACCTTCTGGAGAGAGAGAGAGCTCATGCTGGCTTTTCAACTAAGCAGTTATTGTCATCAGAAGGGGGCTTAGTAGGTGGTGTCCTGCTTATGTTGGATTAGAGCAGGTGCCACTGAACACAACCGAAGTGACTGGGCAGCTGTGCAGTGTCACCTGTGGTGGGTTTCCTCATGATGACTTGACATTGACTGCTCCTTTGGATTGCCTGTGTGGGGGCTGTAGCAGGCAAGCCAGGCTGTTGAAGGCTCCCTTGGATTGCCTGTGCGGGGGCTGTAGCAGGCAAGCCAGGCTGTTGAAGGCTCCCTTGGATTGCCTGTGCGGGAGCTGTAGCAGGCAAGCCAGGCTGTAGCTGTTGAAGGCTCCCTTGGATTGCCTGTGCGGGGGCTGTAGCAGGCAAGCCAGGCTGTTGAAGGCTCCCTTGGATTGCCTGTGCGGGAGCTGTAGCAGGCAAGCCAGGCTGTAGCTGTTGAAGGCTCCCTTGGATTGCCTGTGCGGGAGCTGTAGCAGGCAAGCCAGGCTGTAGCTGTTGAAGGCTCCCTTGGATTGCCTGTGCGGGGGCTGTAGCAGGCAAGCCAGGCTGTAGCTGTTGAAGGCTCCCTTGGATTGCCTGTGCGGGGGCTGTAGCAGGCAAGCCAGGCTGTAGCTGTTGAAGGCTCCCTTTGGGATTGCCTGTGCGGGGGCTGTAGCAGGCAAGCCAGGCTGTAGTTGTTGAAGGCTCCCTTGGATTGCCTGTGCGGGGGCTGTAGCAGGCAAGCCAGGCTGTAGCTGTTGAAGGCTCCCTTGGATTGCCTGTGTGGGGGCTGTAGCAGGCAAGCCAGGCTGTAGCTGTTGAAGGCTCCCTTGGATTGCCTGTGCGGGGGCTGTAGCAGGCAAGCCAGGCTGTTGAAGGCTCCCTTGGATTGCCTGCGGGGGAGCTGTAGCAGGCAAGCCAGCTGTTGAAGGCTCCCTTGGATTGCCTGTGCGGGGGTTGTAGCAGGCAAGACAGGCTGTTGAAGGCTCCCTTGGATTGCCTGTGCGGGGGCTGTAGCAGGCAAGCCAGGCTGTAGCTGGGGACAGAGGGGCCAGAATGAGTGGTGTGTATGCAGTGACACTGAAGTGGCACAGAAGATGAGACGGCAAAGGAAGAAATCTTTAGTTTCACTCCCACACATTCTTTGTGTTAAATTTGAATGCTTGAGAAAAAAAACAACAAAAAACCTCATCTTTTGTTCAACAAACATGCTTTTTTAAAATTTTTGTAGTAATCTCGCTGTGATTCTTTTTACTTATTTCTGTCTTGGCTTTTGTTTCTGTTTTATTGTAACACTGCAGTTTTATGCTTTTTTCATCTCAGGATTGTTTCTTCAATTGTGGGATTATCCTTGCTTTTCATGCATGTGTGTTTAGATTCAATGTCTCTACTAACTTTTTTTTCATTGTGTCTTTTTGTTTGCGGGGCGCATGTACAGTTGGGTCTGCATTCAAAGAAAGTCAGAAACTATGCTAAATGAAGAGAAACTTCAACTTGTTTGAATGAATGTGTTGCAGCATTTTTTCTGTGAAGAAGATTGCCATTATCATGCAGTAAAAATTCCTTTATTCCCATGTATTATTATCAAATTTTCTCCCAGTCCCTTACATCATCAGTCGAAGACAGGGCTATATCATATGTGTTTTCCTTCAGAGATTTGGACAAAGCCCAGAATTTTGTTATTTGTGTAGTGACAGCCTAAAGAGGGCCCTTTGTAGTTCAGGTAGGCTTCACATCTTAATTACATTGAAACGTACTTATTCAGTCTTTCTAAATGTTGCCTTGTTTTTGTTCTTAAGTGATGAAAAGGAAACCTCTTGTTAAGCAAGAAATCTGCACTAACTGCTGGAGCAACACGCTTGGTTCTGTTTTTTTTTAAAATAAATTTTCTTCAATATTGTAATCTTCTAAACTGATGATGATATATATATGTTCACTAACATGCTTCAGTGCCTGCCAAGAGCATACATAGGCCTAGACATTGGCATCACTTCATGTTTCCCCATTTCAGTTTTTGACTTTCAGCATTCCAGTAGGCACCAAGTGAAGTGAACAGTCTGTTCATTTTCGTTTTCAAGAAGTATGGGTTACGTATACCTCCTTGATATTGTTTACATGTAATTATTACCATGTACAGCTAAAAAGTGGTTCGGTAAATAGACAACAGTCAGAATGATACATGGCATGAGAGATTGCGAAATGATGTATTTGTAGTTTAATTCAAAATTGTCTGCTCGGTTTGCACTGAAAGTCTCATTACCTGCTTTTAGAAAAGTTTTGTAAGGCTGGGTTATAACAAAAAAGAGCAAGTAATATTATCTGCCGAGAGGGTCATTGGTGTGTCTTGTCTTTTCTTGCAAAGATCTGGAGCCAGTTTGAAAGAGAAGTTACTGACTGTAGTTGCTTAAAAATAAATAGAAGCAAATTTTTTTCTTGTGATGGAGGAATCGTATTGAAATGACAAGAGGGATGCAAGTGCATGCATTACTATGGGTTATGTATACCATATTGTTTTTCTTTCCTCTTAATGTTATAATTGTGTCAAGTGAACTGCAGCCCATTGCATTGATAAATGAAAAGAAACTGTTTGATCCTATTACATTCCTGTTTTGATTTTGCTTTCAGTGATAGTGATACTTGACAGATTTTTTCATCTGACCCAAAAATGATGACTTTCATTTTGTGCATTTGTATTATTACAATTTATTTTGCAGACTGACTGAACTGCTATGAGAATATATTTATTTCATTTCTATTCAAAATTCCGAGGTGATGCTGTAAATACATTTGGTAATCAATTTTCATGTGTTGCAGTGCATATTTGTGTGCATGTGTGAAGGGGATGTCCGATGGAAAAAGAGTATGAGAACTCAAGACTGAATATCTCATGAAGTGTGCAATTATGTATAATTGCCAAAGCCAATTATACAAAAATAGTCTGTCCCATAAATATCGAGACAATCTTTTGCAAAGGGAAGCACTTGCTTCTTTTATATACTCCATCTCACTTATCAAAGTTGGTCTCCAGGTTTCACAAACTAAACTGGACACCTCTGTCAGTATGTTCCTATTATTGCAGCAAAGTCACAAACTAGCAGACCACACAATCCCAGTTTTAACAGACCTTTTTCAAGATTTGTGGCCAGGGGATTTTGCTGAGGGATGCGACCAAGAATTCCAAGTATGAATGGAGCAAATATAAATTAGCCACTATTGCCATTTGATAAGCTAGCAAACATTCTACACCAAGTTTCATGTATGTTAGAACAGTAACAGAACCCTCAAATGTAGGTGGTGTTCTTTCAATGGAGCCAAATATTCCTTGCCTGTCATATTCGGAGTCGCTCTGAAAACTAATCCAAATAGAAAACAAGTTCAAAATAAACTGAGTCATGTGCCACACTGATTACAAATTGACACCTTTTTCATTATGCCCCCATTTTTACAAAAATGATTGCAACGCTAATGAGTGGTGTTTATAATTCTCAATATCTTTCATTAACAACTAAATGCACATTCGTGGAAGAAAACAGATCCCCTGCCCCTGACCATATGGCAATGTACAGATCCCCTCTCCCTTTGAGCTCCATCACCTTCCACACATAACACACAGTGTACAGCATTGATTAAGCAAAAGCTTGATGAAACGTACCAAGGCTATTCAAAAATTGGGCAGAGATGAGATATTACTCAGACTAGATGGGGGTTATTTGGGGTAGGGAAACAAAAACTTTATTTTCCCATGATCCTCATCTTGGAAGTCTCATGTAATGATATGTGCTGAACAGAACAATTATGGCGGAAGTGATCCATTAAAATTGTTGAACATGAGAACTGCAACCCAATTTTTTACTGGCTCCTTAAAGAGTTACTGGGAGCCAGTAGAGTTCTTTTAGCCGTGGTTGTTTTTTCTTTCTCCCAGTAATTTTGAATTCTTCTCAAACGGTTAATTTGTTATACTTTCATTGGTCAATGAAAAGAGAGTTGCAATAATCTTACTGGAATATTATGAAGGTGGTGATGAATGTGCAACAATGAGTTACGACACAAAAATGATCTAATTCAAGGAAAAATATGCGACAGTCACTGCTAATGTGCACTTGCATTGAATTAGTTTGATTCAGAGATACACTGCAGATGTTTTGAATGTAATATTGCTTCCACCAATATCTGCAGACTCGCATACAACAGGTTTGATTCAAAATCGAGTGCCAATGAGCCATCTATGTAGTTTTGTCAGGGTTGAATATCAATTTGTTACTGTTCATCCTGAGCTAAACATCATAATGCATGACAGGATATCTGTTTCTCCAGAACAAAAATCTTCCAGTGAAGTGTTGTTACACAGCTCAGTGTCACCTGCATATGTGTGAAAATTACATTTTGAGTTGATATTGCATCTGACAGTGGCTGCATATTCAGGGCAAACAAGAAGGGTCCCAGCACTGATCCTTGGGACAAACCACAAATAATGGGGATTCGGGCAGATTGAACCTGATCAACAATGACCAGCTGAGTTCAATCACTAAGGTATGGCAAGAACCCCATCACTGGGTCATCCAGGAACTTTTCTTCTAGCTTCAACTCTTCACTTCATTCTCTTCATACTGTTTCGTTATCTCTCCTGTTTATGGAGCATCATTATTTGGCCAGAGTGTTACAAATGTGTAGACTAAGATCAGATTTACTCTGTTCACAGGTTGGAAAATGGACAGAACTCATCGGCTCTTCTGTTGTGTCCCTCACACCTGGAAAATGCTGCTGAGTAGCCTTTGTACCAGGACTTTAACACACTGTAGATTGACACAAGACTGTGAGTGATATGGAGGAAGAGATGGAAGTAGGAGGAATGACATACATTGTTCAAACTTACGATCACTGCTTCCTCTCACCTGCTTGTGTATGTCTCTGACATTGTTGATGCTGGGATTTATTATGAAAAGGGAGGGTAGAATACTACATCCCTGTTGTATCAGACCAAAGGGAAACTCTACGGTGCCATTCCCATTGATAATTAATGCACACACACACACACACACACACACACAAAATGTGGCCATTCATGCCCTGATTTCATTTTTTGAAAAAGTCTGTGCCTGTCGCGAGTATGTATCATCTTCTGTCTCGGCAAGCTCAAGGGGATTATTTTCAGATAAATGTAGTGGCAACCTGTGGAGAGAGTTGTTCACTAATGCAGGCTTGACGACTGCACAATTAGTGTCATTACTATTCGTACATGGTGCCATGTATATGTTGGATCAGAACAGCCACCACTCAAGTGACTTTAGAGCCATGCTGTGTCAAAATACCAGCTTTTGTAGGTAGCGTTTAGACGACATGATACTGACTGTTCACTGTTGACTGCTAGTGCTGACTCTGCAATAAGGCAATTCTGTTTTTATTTCTTTATGGAGGCATCCACACTGAGCCGTGTAAGAGCAATGCCATTCAAAGGACAATATGAGAAAATTGTGTATTATTGGTTCACAGCTGACATAGGAGATGAAATCCTATTGACCCAATATCAGGTGTGGTAAACAAATGTGTGTGTACTTGATTATTTCATTCTCAATAACATAGTTTGGTCTTTTAAGAAAGAAACGGTGCACATTGAAGTCAAGTTCAACATTGCACATTCTAGCAGTTGGCGATACAGGAAAGCTTTTCTTTTACTTCAGGTTTGAAAAACAAAAATCATCAGTTTAAACTGAGCACATTATTGCCAACGTTCTTTTACAAATTGGGTGAGGAAGATGTCAACTAGTAGTAGTAGTAGTGTAGGGACGTAATCAATACATAGGCCGTTAAGCCTTTCAATGTCCCCTCGTGTTGTTATACTTTTATGACAGGGTTGAAAATGCATGCAATATAAATTTTCCTTCTTATTCATCAAAGCTTCTAAACTGTACTTTAAATTTCAAGTCTTCATCCAGCAAATTCTTAAAAACATTAGTATTTTTAGCAAATTTAAGTGCAGTTGGCAAACTGTTCCAGTTAGCAATAACTCTGTTACTGAACTTGAATCTCCCCATATTAGTATGAAACTGCTTAACAAATATTTTGCCTTCCGAATTTCTTGTTCTATCTGTTTTAACAGCCTAAAAAAAATAGTCCCACTGTATGTCCGTTTGCTGGTGAAATATTTTGAACACTTCAATCAAATCCCCTCTAATACGTCTACCTTTTAAAAAGTGCAAATTTAAGTAATTTAATCTATCTGTATAAGACATGTTTGTACATTCTTGCAAGATTTTAGTAGCTCTTCTCTGTACTCTTTCGATTGCTATTGACTGTCTTTTCAAGTGTGGGTACCAGATTATATTGCCATATTCAAGATGCGGTCTAACCACAGCTTTATATAACTTTAAAAACGTTTCTTTATTTAGGTAAATAAAAGTTCTTTTTATTAATCCAATCATTTGGTTTGCTTTATTTATACACTTTTGAATGTGAGTATCAAAAAGTAAATCTTTATCAAAGATTACACCCAGATCCTTTTCTTCCTCACATTTCTGTACCAGCCTATTTCCACCATCTATTTTCATGTTGTATTCATGTTCTGGATTGTTTTTGCCAACATGCAAAACTTTACATTTTCAACATTAAAATATAGATTCCACTTGTCTGACCAGTTTTGGAGGCAATTTAAATTTTCTTGCAGACTATTATAGTTATCTGATTTGTCATATATTTTTGTGTCATCAGCAAAAATTTTACAAAAACTATTTACCTCATCTGGAAGGTCATTTATAAAAATAGTAAACAGTACAGGTCCTAAAATGCTCCCTTGGGGAATACCACTCATAACATCTTTCTCTGTCGACATACAGTTACCCACTCTTACTCTTTGTTTTCTATTTGACAAAAAATCATTAATCCAGTTTTGCAACTTACCTACTATACCGTATGCTTCCATTTTTTTCAATAATCTCTCATGCGGAACTGTATCAAAAGCTTTACGGAAATCAAGGTAAAATTATATCAACAGAGTACTTATTCTCTAGCATGTTAACTAAATCTTCCATAACTTCAAGTAGTTGTGATATGCAAGACCATTTTTTACGAAAGCCATGCTGGCATACTGCAAACAAATTATTATCAGTGAAGTGAGATACTATGACATCTCTTATAATGGATTCTAGCACTTTGCATGCAATGCAGGTTAAGCTTACCGGACGATAGTTGCCTGGCTCAGATTTTGACCCTTTTTAAAAAATAGCAGTAACTTCTGCCGATTTCCAGTCGAGGGGTAATTTTCCTGTCTCTAATGATTTATTATAAATCTTACTGAGCGGTACAGCTAACTCCTTACTTAATTCTTTTAGAACTTTAGGTGGTATTAAATCAGGTCCCTGCGCTTTAGACTGATTCAATTCAAACAACTTCTCTACTGCAGCTGAAGTAATTATTATATCTGTAACTGAAATTCCATTAGATTTACTACATTCAATAAGATCAGGTATGTTATTTGTATCTTGATTAGCAAAGACACTTGCGAAGAACTCATTTAAAACTTCAGCTTTCTCCATATCTGACTCGGCCAACCCTCCTTTACCATCATTTAGAGTATTTACCCCTGTGTTTACTTTTGTACGTTCTTGCACGTATTTCCAAAAACATTTGGGATTTTTTTTACATTGTTCTGCTATTTTACGTTCATAAGCTTTTCTTGTTGATTTGATTTCATTTTTGCTCTTATTTCGCATTCTTGCATATTTACTGTATTCTTTCCCATCTTTCGTCAATAAATACCTTTGAAAAAGATTATATTTTTTCTTAATCATTTTAAGTACTTTATCATTCATCCAAAGTGGTTTAAGCATTTTATTTTGGCTACAAATAGTCTTTGGAATACATTCGTCCATACTTCTTAAAACTTCGCATTTTAAGACATTCCACATTTCCTCGACATCCTGATCATTTGTAAGCAAGGAGTTGACACTCTCTGAAAGCATTTTCCTCATTTTATTATAGTCTCCTTTCTGTAAATCAAATTTGTACTTAGGGTTTTCTTTAGTCTTTTCTTTGGGAACATACAGTTCAAATGTTAAAATCAAGTGATCACTTTTACCCAAAGGGTCACTATATTCAATATCAGAGATCAAGGATTCTTCATTAACTAAAACTAAGTCATCAATTGTTGGCTTCTGTCCTTCCCGAACACGAGTTGGGCTAGTCACTTTCTGTATTAAAAAGGCATCTCTAAAGTTTTCAATAACATCATTACTTTTATCACCATTCCAAGTTCCATCCCATTTTACATCAGGAAAATTAAAATCACCAAATATACATATTTTACTATATCTACTCATTTTTTCTGCTTTTAGCAAGTTAAATAACTCATAATTGTTTTCATCATTTGAGTTTGGGCTTCTGTATACACCCTAACTTGCATTAAATGCTTCAGCTTACTGAATATGTAAGCAGAGCCTGTGTCTTATCATCAACAGTGCTGTTAATCGTCTATATTGAAATGGTCTTCATTGATTGGTATAAGTGAACATAAACAGTGAATGTAAAGGTGGAGTGCGTTTAGTTTTGGAAGATCATTCCTCCACCTCTCTCGCACTAGTCCACACTGTCCCCATTCAGTTGTCCCTCATCGTGAATGCACCAACGATATGATACACACACGTTATGTGTTTTTGTTCTTCTTTTCTTTATTTATCTATTTTGCCACTCCGGTCAAATGGCCTCTTCATGCCCCCATTATTGCGAATGTTAACAGTTTGGCACGGCAAGAACTGTTGATCGTAATACTAATGAGTGACCTCCCTTAGCGGAAGAGGCCGTTGCCACGAACGACTGTTGATACGATTTTCGGTCACGACGTGATTGTTCAGGCTTAGACGACGATAGTAGGTAAGAATTATATGTGCTTATAAATTAACCACTGTGTTATGTTTTAAACAAATAGTTAACAAGAGAATACAAGGAACATGACTGACAATTTTGTTAAAGCACTAGTTGCTCGGCGTGGACATTTCAGCCAGAACTTGAGGTTACACTTCAGGGGGCCGATAGCTCAGTTGGTAGAGCGCCGGACTCGTGATCCTGGGGTTACGGGTTCGAATTTCGGCAGAGGGGATTTTTCCCTCGGAGTTAACATTGGTTCTGACATATAGTCGTTCGGATGGGACTATAAACCGAGGTCTAGTCACATGCACTAAAGATCAAACACGGACTCTAAAGATCCCGATGCTCATGTCCTAAGACGGGTGAGTACCGGCAACACGAAAATACACAATGCATGCAACCTGTGTGCCAGAATAGTCTACTTGAAGACTGTGAGCACGGGGCAGGTTAAACATCCCCATCTGGAAGAAGAAGAAGAAGTCTGTATCTTCATCTGATTTCAGTGCACAGACCAGTGATGGGTACGGCACACTTACAAAGAACTACGGAAAACGTGGCGCAATGGAATGTTTTCTTAATTCAAATTTGGATGAAACTCTGATCTTACTGATATTAATGCTGCTTTTTTTTTTTTTTCTCCAAGAGGGATCTGCATGTATGACATCCAGTAGCATGGACATTGTAGCAGCTGCAAACTTAGAGACTTTGCTGCCCATACGTTTTTCATACTAGGGCAGCAACAAACATAATTTGTGGCCTGAATGATTTGGTTTTTCATACCTATGATTTCGCCAGCCTGGTTGGCCAAGTTAGGAAGGTCTCGGACCTTTGTTCCACAAACATCTGGCAACTACTGTACCACCAGTGCGATCTCTGACTGTATTAGAAACAACACAAGAACATTCCAAGTCAGCAGATGCCAGACAGAGCAGTTCAAACAGTCATTTTTTGTTAGTGCAGTAAGAGACTGGAACCACCTTGAAGAAAATATTGTTAGGGCACCATCCATAGAAACTGTCAAAAGACTGATTGCACCACAACAGCAAACTATATAGACTGCGCACACCCCCAACCCGTCGCGATAATGCCCTTAGATGTGGCCACAGCGGCGTAACGACCAGATCCAGAGGTCTGGAGTTCAATTCCCACGCGATACATGCCAGGTTGGAAAGGATTTTCTCTCTGGAGTTAATATCTGAGCAGTCTTCAGTCCCCTCTTTGTGCTTTACATTAAACTTTCCACCAAGATCTGTGCTTGAATGCATGCATTAAAAAAATGTCCTTAACCCCCATTCCACCATTTTAAGAATAGTAGGCTATTGTGTGCAAGGTAGGATGAATTAACAAATATGCACTAGTGTCATATTTAGACCTAATACACAAAGAGAATGTGTCTACCTTTTAAGGTTGTTTTAAAAATAGTCACATACATTGAAATCTCACTAATGTTGAATCTTAAAGAGTTCAAGCCAAAAAATGGAGGAAGAAAGAAAGTTCTGATTTCATTATAAAGGCTTGTCGGTCAGTAAGCTACTCACTCATTTACAATGTTTTAAAGAAAAAGATTTTTAATTTGAAAACCTTTGCTTTCCTCCCAGACCTGCAGGTGCCATGCATTTGTGCAGAAATGAGAAACATGGGTAGAAGACCTTGCTGTGGATTTAAGTGGTGTAATTGTCTAAGAGTTTGGTATCAGTTTTGGGAAACATATCCAGTAAGTCTTTTTATTGTCATTATTCTTATGATTTTTGTTATTGTTGTAATCGTTAGATATTTTGTCATTATTGTCATTATTCATTATCACTGCTATCATAATGGCATGACTTGCATAATCTCCACCTCTTATGATTTTTTTTGTTTAGTGATGTGAGTGAATTTAAATCTTGTAATTAGGTGTGTGTGTGTGTGTGTGTGTGTGTGTGTGTGTGTGTGTGTGTGCATGAATGTGTGTGTGTGTGTGTGTGTGTGTGTGTGTGTGTGTGTGTGTGTATGCATGTGTGTGTGTGTGTGTGTGTGTGTGTGTGTGTGTGTGTGTGTGTGTTAATGACTTACTTTGCTCTTCTTTCAGGTAAAAAGTCAGCATGGCAAAGAAGAAGCAGGAAATCCAGCTGTTGAGAGAGATTGAGTCCCAGGAAGAATGGGAAGATATCATGGGAAAGGAAGGCCTTTGGGGTACGCTGTTCAGAGAGACAATCACACATATGCATGTATGCATATATCACATGAACATACACACACACACACATGCAAACAGAGATGCACACACACACACACGCACGCACGCACGCTTGCACGCACGTATGCACGCACACAAAACACACACACACACATGGGCAAGCACACATGCTTGCATGCTGCAATTTAGATCCCCTCCCCTCCCATCCTCCTCCCCAATTTCCTTATCTCCCCCCCCCCCCCCCCCAGTCACCTCCCTCTCCATCTGATGCAAAGAATCTGCCCGATCATCATTACATTTGTGATTGTGTGTGGCTAATGACCCTGTGTCTCAACGATAAATAGACTGCACTTGCAAATGTTTTGAAAACTCAAACTTTAGGAATCAGTGTGTGTCATGACTTGAAGAACTTCCTTTGATCCTTGTATTCCAGGAACCTGTCATCCCGTTTATCATGTGTGTGTGTATGTGTGTGTGTGTGTGTGTGGTGTGTGTGTGTGTGTGTGTGTGTGTGTGTGTGTGTGTGGTTATTACAGATTTGTGTGCAGTTTATAACACACTTGTGTGATTTATTGAGTGTAATGTTTGTTGTAAATTGCATTTTGTGTAGTTTACTACACATTGATTATTGTGTGCGTACATGTATGTATGTGCGTGTGGGGAGGGGAGGTGTGGGGGATAAATGTCACTGAGAGTTATGATGTATTCATTTCATTTGTTTGGGACTGTGTGAAAAATGGACCTTTCATACCATCATTGTGTGTTGTGCACTTGTTTGCAGTGGTAGACGTCTACCAGGAATGGAGCGGTCCCTGCGATGCTATGGTCAGTAACTTTCGTCGCATCAAGAACGAACTCGGCGATTCTCTCCTCCACTTTGCCATGGTCAGTTCTTCTCCTATAGAATCATACATGTGTATTCAACAGTTTAGGAGCCTTGAGAAAAAAAGAAAAGGGAAAAGAAGGCTATGAGGTAGATTTATTTCTAGTGCCCTTTGCCAGTTATTAATTTCACAGATTCTAGATCAAGGTGTGTGTGTGTGTGTGCATGTGTGTGTGTGTGTGTGTGTGTATACATGTGTATGTGCATGTAAATGTGTTTGTATGTGAGTGTGCAAATCATGTTTCAGAAATTATGAATTGACCACTTTGTCCACTTATTGGATTAGTAATTAAACTTAGATGCAGATTCCAATTTATAATGTGTGTGTGTGTGTGTGTGTGTGTGTGTGTGTGTGTATGCAGGCACTTGTACACTTATGTTAGTAAACATGTTTATATATGTGTGTACATGAGCATACAGATCATGTTTTAGAAATGATATATTGAACATTTCAGCGTTTTCAAACAGAATAACATTTGAGATCAATAGTGCAGGCTGTCAGCCAGCTATCAACAGAATGTACAAATCCAAAACATCACACAACAAGAAGGGCACTCGGGAGAGCACAGACCTCAGTGAAAGACAGTCGGTCCTTTCCTCACTGGATCCAGGTTGCTGTTCACATTGGCACCAAATCTTACAAGTTTTGAAGGCTTGATTTTTCTTCGTCGAGATCCATGCATTATTTCTTGTGAAAATGTTGTAAAATGCCAGATCTTGCAATGTTCATAACCAAAATGAAAATGATTCTTGGATCCAGACCCACATCAAAATCCAGTGGTGGATATGTTTTTGGGATGCACTCTATCTTTCCACCAACTTTTGTGAACATTGGAAGAGTAGTCTTAGTGTTGAAGACCGACATCAAAACTGACGCAGGTTGAGCACGTAATCTGCCTGGTGGTAGTAAATATATAAACAGTCACATATGTCATTATGTATTCATACACACACACACACACACACACACACACACACACACACACACACACACACACACACACACACATGCGATGCACATAAGCACTCACAGTCACACACATGCATGCATGCATGCACATACACACACATACACTCTCTCTGTGAATCTGATCATAGTTACTTTCTGACACTTTTTTTATGTATAAACTTTAGAAGAAGAAGAAAAGATGCAAAGAAAACATGAAAATAATGAAAAAGGGGAAGAATGAATCAAAAGAAAACATACACATGTGAGTTTGATATCTTTATTCATGTGCGTTGGGTTGATTATATACTGACAAGACTTTTCTAATGTGATTACCTAAATTATGACTTTTTTTGTAGGCCAAGGCAGACAACATTGAGTCACTAGAGAAATATAGGGGAAGCTGCGAACCCTGCTTTCTCTATTTTGCAGTGAGTTTGACGTTATTTTCTGCCTGTCTCTCTCTCCCTCTTTTTGTTTTGCTTCTACATTGTGGTGAATGGTTGATGAATTTTAAGTGTGAGTGCATTGTTCAGTTGAACATGTGTATGTCTGTTTGTGTATTTGTGTGTGTGTGTGTGTGTGTGTGTGTGTGTGTGTGTGTGTGTGTGTGTGTGTGTGTGTGTGTGTGTGTGAAAAAGATGAACATGAAAATTGAAGAGCCCAAAAGAGACTTCAGCATCACTGGAAACAATTTAGGTGAAAAAAGATAAACACACAAAAACAGATACAAAACAATGCATATGTAATATGCAATATGTGACAGCCAGGTAAATTTAAACAAATGTCTTCTTCAGATATCACAAACTACACACATAAAGTTCCACAAAACAATATGTCCTAGATGGCTTTCAGCACCGGAAACATTTGTGACATCTGAAAGAGACATCTTTCACTTAAATTAACTTGCAAGTTTTGTATTGTGTAATAAAGAAAAGCTACGGTGCTCTTCCTTTTTTTGTGTTTACTGGTCTTTCGCTTCATTGAAATGAAGAAGACATATGGAACTTAATGCTCCTTTGACAATATACTTTAATTGCTGATGTTGACGGAGTGTTTGTTTTTTCAGGCTGGGACTCTGGTATCCTTTGTTCATGGTGCCAATGCCCCACTTATTCTCAGGACCCTTACAGAGCAGCTGGCTCAGGAACACAAAGTCGTTGATGGGACAGCAGAGCGGAAAGAGGTGAGGACCTAACGTGCGCTCCTCGTGTGTGTGTGTGTGTGTGTGTGTGAGTGTGTGTGTGTGTGTGTGTGTGTGTGTGTGTGTGTGTGTGTGTGTGTGTGTGTGTGTGTGTGTGACTGTGTATGTCTGTGTGTGTTTGTGTATGTGACCTGAGTGGTTGTCACCATATTTTCACTGCTGAGTACATATGAGTAAATATATAGCCATGATTTTTTTTAACAGTGTAGTGGCACTCATGTTGTAGTATGGACATGCAAGGCAAGATGCTGATCAAAATTTAAGTGGAAACGAACTGCAAAATTGCAGGAGAATGTTGGTGAATTCTATGCAAAGGTGGCAAAGTATCCCTTCCTCCTAAATTCCTCACTACTCTAACAGAGCATGGTCCTCAAGTTCATGACTGTCGACAAATCATGCTAATATATGAGTGTGGGTGAATGCCATGCAAAGGCGACATCCCATTCCTTTCAACTGACATTCTTCAACCACTCTGACCAAACTTGGTCCTCAAGGTCATGAGCTAAACTGACTGCAAAGTAATCCTGCTGTGAGTAGGCTGCCATTTGTTGCAAAGGTATTAAGTACAAATTAACATCTGTTCACCACCATGTGAAAAGGCACTATCATCATAAACTGCAGCAGGTTTTTGTTTGTTTGTTTGTTTGTTTTCATCTTTTCTGTGAGAAATGAATATTTCCATCAGTTCTGCAAATATCCTGTTGTATGCTGGGTATTTTTGTGTTTGCACATATGTTAGTGGCTTTTTAGTGTGCTGATTTGATCTTGGGTTGTGCATTGTATGCTGGGTATTTTTGTGTTTACACATAGGTTAGTGGCTTTTTAATGTGCTGATTTGATCTTGGGTGTGCATATGCACATGCATCCACTTGCAGGTCTGCACACACTCTGACCTGTAAAACTGGGGAGATCCTGCTTCACACTTCACCTGCTAGCTATTACAGCTCTGTGCCCAATCATAGTAAATGGAGGGAAACACTGAACTCTCAGTCTCTGGCATCTCGCTCTTTTTATACATATAAATTTCATTATCCAAGATGCCGTCCAAGCGGAGAACTTTGCGTTTAAAATTTGATAGAAAACACAACTTGCTTTATCGTCACATGGCCGTCGCCATGTGCTTCGAACACGATCTTTGATAAAATGTTATTCTGTTGAAATGGTGCATCAGATGATAATTTTTATATATTTTCAGTTGCTTCTATCATAGAAATGGAGTCATTAAAAAGATTTCAATTGGGAAGTCCGAATTTCATGAAACGACAATTTAGATCAGAACTCCGACGATCAACAAAGGAGGGGACTTGTTCAAGGGACTGGCGCCGTCAGTCATTTCGTATAGTCGCAAAGCTTGTACAGAAAAGATCATAGGCATGCTATATACGAAATGAGAGCTTATGGACTTTACTTTCAATGTGCATTCATGGATTCTTTGGATTCTCTCATACTTTTTGTGAAATCAAGAATTATTTACGGTTTGTTTGTCGGACAATTCAAAATGGCGCCAAGATTAATTTGGTTGAAATACCAGTTTTAGGAAAAATATGGGCTTCTCAGTCCAACACTAATTGTAATGAATAGAATACATTAAATTTTGTGACTTCAGCGACGTATACACAACTATGTAGGTTCTGAGGTATTCATGATTTAAAGAAAATTGCACAATAAAAGATGAGATTCAACCAAGGGAGGTAAGGGGGGAAATAACTCATGAACAGAATATCACGTCTACGACAGGTGACCAAGAAATATACACTGTTAGCACCCGGCTACATAAAACATGGTATAAAGTTGCATGCATTGCATTTCCTCTCTAGAAGAACTGTGAATTCAGAATGGCATGGAATGAAATGCTTATTTTGTAACTTCCGAGAGTTTTCCACTTTCTGCCATGATGTTATGGTTTGAATTCTCATCCAGCAGCATAAGATTTTTGCAGCTTGAAACTCAGCAGCAAATGAGTACCTGATTCATATCATGGAAAATTAAATACAGCAGAATGAAAGGGATGGGCTTTGTCTGCCATCACGTTGTGCCTCAGATACAGTGAACGTCATACTTCACTGCTTCTACAGAATTTAGGCTGTGTGAGTTTAACCTTCTGACCTTTTAACCATGATGGTAATGGCTTGTTTTTCATCAGAAGGACCACATGATCTACTAACAAAGCATCAAAACTTTAAACAAGGTAAAAGAAAACTGTCTGATTTTTGACTGGTAAATTTAAGTTTTGTGGCCATTTTTAACGTTTGACAATATCTTGTATAAGGCTGTACCAAGCTCAAACTTCTGAATTCAGATGGACTGTTAAATCCTCTAACCACACAATGCGTGCAGAAGGAGGTATGGGTTGCTCCATTTTCATGAAGTTTCACCTACATGCCTGAATGTTTGATTGCAGTTAGTGCACTTTGTGTGATTTGTGCCTACCTTTGCATGTAGACATGTATAGTTGTATGAAAATATAACTTGTATTTATATCAGATTTGCTCTTCTTTGCCAGGTGAAAGATCCTTTTGTGGCCAACAGAGAAGCTGCAGAAGAAGCTCAGAAGGATGAAGATGAAGAGGATGAAACAGGTATGTTGGTGTGTCTTTGCACTGTAGGTATGCCAGAGCATTATGAGTTGTAGTATGCTTGGGGTGTCTGTATCTATCAGGAATGTCAATTATCCAGCTCAGATTGTGTGAGTTCAGAACTATGAAAATAAATCAAAATGTTTCAGCATGACTGTACATTGTAGTTATATTCTGATGATGTGATCATTATTAACTCTGGCCAAAAAAAAAGATCAACATCTAAATGAATTATTTACAGCATGTTGTGTTTTGGACATTTGAAATGAAATTCAAGATTATACAGAATCTGGTACTAAAAAAGACGTATTCAGTAGTATTTTCATGTAAGGCTTACTGATCACTAGGATATTACAACATTTCTGTTTAAATTGATGATTTTATAGCACTTGTAAACATTTATAGAGTTATCTGAGGATTGATGATTACAGATTTACAATGTGAGGCTTGATAATTACAGATTTACTATGTGAGGCTTGATAATTACAGATTTACTATGTGAGGCTTGATAATTACAGATTTACAACTCTGATATGAAATCAGCACCTGTACTAAATGCAGCAGTGATAACTTTTCATTTTTCATTTTAATGTTGTTCAGTTTGTTTCGTGAAAAAAAATGGTAATGGGACTTCAGTATTTTAGGGCAAAGCCAAGTGGGATTCTGACACCTGGCAGATGATTGACACAGAAAGAGAAACAAGTTATAATGATGTAACAGTCAAACAGATTGACTGTTCTGAGCTTGAACATTTGTTCAGTGTTGCGCATGAAGAACAATGCAATGTCAGTCAAAGACCAAAACAGGGAAAGAGAAACAATTCTAAAAGGTAGAAGAACTCGGAAACTAGAAGCAAGAAAGGGATAGTATGGTGGAAAGATTGTAAGTTTTGTGTGTGCGAAACAACAATCTCATGAAAGTTAACATAGCATAGTACATGTGAGAGTGGAAACAGGATAAAAAATCTCCTGTGATCAGAAGCGTTTTCAAATGAATCAAATCAGAACTGATGAAAGAGACTTTTTATAGTGCAATTAATCATAATGTACCAAAAAAGAAAAACAAAGAATGACAGTATGTAATTGGGGAAAAAAAGCTTTCTGCCTTCTGTCCTTTTAAAAGACAACAAATGTTTTCTTTGTATCAAATCAAAAGGTAATGAATAATTGAACGGAAGCTGGAGCATTTATGGATACCAGAATAGCACAATAGGTAGAGCAGCAGACTTTTGATCCTGGTGATCCTGGGGTTGCTGGTTCGAATGTCCACCTGACCATTTTAGTACAGAGGAATTTTTCTCTCATAGTTAATTTTAGTTCGGACTCCATTTCTTAGAAAGTTCTTCAAATGAGACAAATAAACAAGGTTCCATTTGTGAATGCACATACAACATTTAAAATCCTGTCACCAACTTTTGGAAGAGAAGGCCAGTTGGCCATTGGTATGGATGATACATATACACACATAACATCAATTCTCCGAGAAAAATCAAAAGAATGAGTGAAAAACTGAGAGACTGATATTAAACTGAATAACATGAGGAAATAATTGATAGTGCCAGCAGGTAGAAAGTCCGTTGCATAAACAAGAGCGTGCATTGTATAGTGTTTAGAGCTTAGCTTCTAACTGAAGATAGGCCTTATATGAATACCCTGAATAATGAGAACATAGGGATATAGTTACCTAGATCCTGAGCTGGATGACTGGCTGAATACATAAACATAGGCGTGTGAAAAGTTTCCATTCCCTTTATGCGTTGCATATGTATTACTTGAGAGTATGGAAAAAGGTTGTGAAATAATACAATTACTTAGATGAGGGAAGAAAGTTGTTTTTAGCTGCTGTGTTAAAATTATGATTTTTTAGTTCTTCAGTGTTCATTGGAATGTGTTATTGTTTGCAGTGTAAGTGTTATGATAGGCACTAATGATGTCAGTAAGATCATACTCAATGCTCATTTGATATAACAGGGGTAGTTGGTAATATACATATTTTGTTTATGTCATGACATTGTGACTGCATCCCCAGTATTCTGAGTGTCATTTTCGTCATTTATCATTATTGTTATTATTATGGTGTTTTTATTATTGTTGCTATCATTATCATTACTATTATTACTATTATTATTGTGTTCTTGTTCTTCTTTTTCATGTTCTTCGCGTTGCCTTCCTTCCTCTTGTTCTCTTTCCCCTTGTTATTGCTGTTTTCGTTGTTGTTGATGTTATCATCATTGTTTTTTTGTTGTTGTTTGTATGTGTTTTATGTCATGCATTTTCTGCTCTTTGCTTCCTATTTTCATCAATATGATAAAAAAACAATTTCATCATCAGTTTCTTTTGACCAAGTTTATTAAGTGTTGATAAAAGTACAAGAACTGTAACGATTCTGAAAAAAAAAAAACTTTATATTTGATGACCATGGATTTCATGGCTGAAAAGACATGATGTTAGGTTTTAAAAATGATAACTGACTCATTCACAGTCTGAAACTTTGCATCCATTTATTGTTTATCATCTTTGCGTTAGTCCACAATTTTCCATGGGTGGTTTGAAGATGTTATGATCATTATTCCCACCATTATATTGTTGTTTAGATTGTGTTTGTTTTGTTGTTTTTATCCTCATAATGTCACATTTGTGCATGTGAAAAAAAATGCAATATTATTTTGTACTGCAGAAAAACACTCAGACAGAGGTAAAGCTCAATCTAAAGACTGCTATCACACTCTTAGACACCCATGGGTTGGCTTATGACACAAACACAGCTTCTGCTATCTGCTGTGAATTTTTCAAATGATTTTTTTCATTGGTATGTTGACTGAGCTGTTCTGGTATTTTCAAACTGTATGTGAGTGTGTAATAGATTAAAGAAAGTCACAGCTTCCCATGTCACTGCATGCCCCATGGAATCAGTCAGTAGTCTCATTTGGTTACATTTCACAAGAACTAAACATAGTGCTAGATTTCTTTGTTAACTATCCATAGAGAGATTTGGATAGATTTTGACCCTAGAGTTACTTTTTCTTGTGCATTGTCTCCATGGAAACCATTTAGATTTTGTGTACTGTATTGGAAAATGTCTTATAACCACTTTTTGTGGGAACCCTCTTTGATGGCATCTGGAAATGAAGTGCAGTTTTTTTTTTTTTCAAAATGATAAGCAGGGACTGTCTTCTACAATAGGCTACAGCTGTGCCATTGTCTGATTTGAAGGGATGGCTAGGACTGTTGATGTATGAGTCAAAAATGTACTTTGGAGAGGTGCTGAAAAAACAAAACCTAAAAACTATAAAATGATGACACCAGACTCAATTCATGGTGGTATACATGAAACCCCAGACCACTTGTCATTGTTTGTTGTGTATGTTGTTTACTTTGGCATTACGGTAGGAAGAATTTGACAACGTTGAAAAATAGTTCAGTCACCCATGCACAATGGGAACTGACAAAACAGCAGCTTACATAAAGACAGAGTAATGTGTACATACATGTACTTTACTCTCTCGAACACACTCTCTAACACACACACACACACACACACACACACACACACACACACACACACACACACACACACACAGACACACACACACACACACACACACACACACACACACACACACACACACACACACACACACACACACACATTAGGAAGTGCTTCATGTTTCTAATCCATTTTTGTTTCTCTGTGTCTGTCTCTGTCTCTGTCTCTGTCTCTCTGTCTCTGTCTCTGACTCTGTCTCTGTCTCTCTCTCTCTCTCTCTCTCTCTCTCTCTCTCTCTCTCTCTCTCTCTCTCTCCCTCCCTCTCTCTCTCTCTCTCTCATATTTCCAACAGTTACTTGGCACATGTAATTTTACTTTTGAATTTGAGCTGTCTGTCGGAAATGGTTTTTGTGAGTTCAGTACCAGCATTTCAAATGAATGTTTTGGGATTGTATCATAAAAAGTCTTTATAACACATCCATCCGTAAGGTGTGCCCCGTCGTAAAGTGTCCACCTACCCTCAGGACTATGAGGAAGGTATCTGAATCTGCAGACCCCCTGGATATGTTGCTCTTCTAATCTTTGACCATTCCTCAATATGGGTGCCTGCTTTTCAGATCAGTGCTTTTAACATCTTTTTCAGCCATCTTTGAAGTCTCCCTGCATTATCATTTCCTGTTTCTCTTCTTGTTGTGGGTTTTGCTTTCTTTTCATAAAATGTAGAGCTTAAAATGAAATGTAATGAAATACAAGTTCTTTCTTTCATGCTATCTCTCGTTTCAGTTTTTCTGTACTTTTACTGCCTTACCATATGCCAATTAATATCTGCAATTCTGACTGCAATTACTGGTGAAAAAGCAATGTTGCATACTTTCATATTCTTTTCTTGTTCTTTTATGTTCATGGCTACAATTCCTGAGTACATTGGTTCTATAGTGCAATTTTATGTTCATGGCCATATTTTGCAAGCTTTTGTTCATATTCAAACTTTGACTTTCAAAATGATTTTCTATTTCTAAGTCAGTTCTCAAAAGGTTTAGTGTTTAGCTTAATGCTTATTGACTGTTTGAACAACCTTTCTCATTCTTGTGTAAATGACACAAAAAGAATCATCTACATGAAAACACTGGAACTTCTGAAGGTAAGGTCCAGTGTTGAAGATACAAAGGTGAAAGTGATATGTGCTTAAAATAAAAATGCAAAGAAAAGTGTTGAAACATATTAAGGAAAAAGAAAGAAATGAAAACGAAGCACAATAAAACAATAGCACCAACAATACTGGAACATTTTTGCTATACTCATTTTGCACTTTAGAAAAAAAAAAAGGGGGGGGGGGGGGAAGCGAATTGTTGAGTTTCTTTACATACTTTGATTGGTTTATCACAGTCATTCAGAACGTGTTACAAAATTGGTTTGTACATCTTTCAATGTTTAGCACACATTTTTCTGCAAGTTAAGTTCAAACTTTCTATAGGATGACGATTTGTTTTTTTTTGTCATCAAATTTCCTCTCTTCTCTTAGATTTTCATGGGTAGTACCTCTTTCTGAAAGCTTGTGCCATGTTGGTGGAAGTCAGATAATCTTAGATGGCAGGGTTGGGCATTGATGCTGCTGTAATAAAGATAACAAGAGGCTAAGCATATAAACGTACTCCCAGTTTTCCATACCACTTATAAATTGGCCAAGTGCTTTGTGAGATAAGAAATAAAGGCAAAATAACGGTTTTAACGGTTATTTAACCGATGTACACTTTTGAAACTGGTATTTTAGTCCTCACTGGGCTAAAGCCTGTGTACATACCAAATTTCATCCAAATCGCACAATATGTCAAGAATAACGGTTTTTAACGGTCAGATTTTGAAACACTACATGGAAGTGTGATTTGTGTGTTATGACCTTTCTATATACAAAATTTCATTAAAATCTACCTATACATAAGAAATAACGGCAGAATGATGGTTTAACGGTTATATAACCGATATACACTTTTGAAACCGGTATTTTAGTCCTCACTGGGCTAAAGCCTGCATGTGTACATACCAAATTTCATCCAAATCGGACAATATGTCAAGAATAACAGTTTTTAACGGTAAGATTTTGAAACACAACATGGAAGTGCCATTTGTGTGTGATAACCTTTCTATATACAAAATTTCATTAACACCCCCAATATATAAAAAATAACGGCAAAATAACTGTTTAACGGTTGTATAACTGATATACACTTTTGAAACCGGTATTTTAGTCCTCACTGGGCTAAAGCCTGTGTACATATCAAATTTCATCCAAATTGGACAATATGTCAAGAATAACGTTTTTTAACGGTCAAATTTTGAAACACTATATAGAAGTGCCATTTGTCTGTGATAACTTTTCTATATACCAAATTTCATTAAATCCACCTATATGTAATAAATAACGTCAGAATAACGGTTTTTAACGGTTGTTTAATTAATCCATTTTCAGCATTACATCACTTACATATGGACAGAGGATCCGATTTGTCACAAGATCATCCAAACCGCTTATAAATTGGCCAGGTACTTTCTGAGATATTCCATAAAGAAGAAAAACCATTACAGGCCGCTACAACTGTTAGCAACGGCTATAACGGGGCAAACTAAAACATCAGGCATCATCCGTGACCCATAATGAACATATCTGCTAATTTTCATAAAGGTCGGCCAAGTACTTTCTGAGATATTCCATAAAGGAGAAAAACCGTTACAGACCGTTACAGCCATTAGTAACGGTTATAACGGTAAACTAAAACATCAGGCATTATTCGTGACCCATAATAAACATACCTACAAATTTTCAGAAAGATCGGCCAAGTACTTTCTGAGATATTCTTTAAAGAAGAAAAACCGTTACAGGCCGTTACAGCCGTTAGTAACAGCTATAACGAGGTAACCTAAAACATCGGGCATCATCCGTGACCCATAATGAACGTGACTGCTCATTTTTACAAAGATCGGCCAAGTACTTTCTGAGATATTCCGTAAAGAAGAAAAACCGTTACAGGCCGTTACAGCCGTTAGTAATGGCTGTAGCGGTAAACTAAAACATCGGGCATCATCCGTGGCCCATAATGAACATACCTACAAATTTTCAGAAAGATCGGCCCAGTAGTTTTGTCTGGAGCGAGTAGAACACATTTTGACCACGGACACACAGACAGACAGACAGACAGACACACACACACACACACCCACACACACACACACACACACACACACACACACACACACACACACACACACACACACACAGCATTTCTTCGTTCCCATTCTAAAGTACTCCCTGTTCTATAAGAACTGGGAGTACAAAAATGATGACCTGTTCAGTGGATAGAAGTTGTGTTTGTCTGATCTCTAGTGGTCTTACCATCTTGTGGCCAAAGATTGTCAGGGTGACATGACAGATACTTTTGACCTAAAAGAACTCATAATCTTTAGGTTCTCTGCCATGTGCAACAGCATTGGCCTGTTTCATCCAGTTTAGTCTATACGCCCTAGACTTCAGCCTCTCTAGGGCTCTGTTGGTCATTTCGGACAGGGGTAGGGTGGAAAAACTTGTGATTTCTGACAATTGCAAGATTTCTGTTCGTCAGAATATATATCAGTGTGGTGTTGGACATGCCTGATCAGAATTTGCCTTTTCTTTTGTCTTTCTGTACATGATGCAGAGAAGCCTTATGATGGACTTATTCTCAAAGTTTTTAATTTTCTCACAGTATTTGCAGTCAAACTTTAGTTTTCCCATACTTACAGCAGGTCTGTTGGCACTAGAGAGTTAGGACGCTGATGAAATTGGTTTTCCAAAAGACATCTTGTCATTGTAGACATAGCTAAGCCAAGCACCATTCAGTTGTTCCATTTTCTTATTTTTGATAACAGCAGCATTCTGAGACAAAGAATTTCTTTCAATTCTTTGTCTGTTTCTTTTTTTCTTTAATTGTTGGCTGGTAAAAGTGATATGGAAGTGATGGCTGTCCTTTGCTTGAATGGTTCAGCCATAAGCACCCAGTGCCAGTGCTAAATCGATCAGTGTGAGATGTCCACTTACTGGTCCTACTCAGTTCTAAGTTATCTCAGAGTTCAGCAGCAAGCTGTTGTTTTATTTGGTAACAAGTCATTTGTGCTCTGATCTGACATAAATATCAATTTTGAAAATGAAAAGATCAAGAGCAGGGATTTGGATCATTTTTCATTCAGTAATGTCAAGACTATTGGATGTTTTTTCTTTGCAGATGAAAAAAAATTCCAATATAATGGGGAACTAGTAATGTATGGCGATGAACTTACCCCAGCTCAAGGTTGTGAGGAAGGTTGGACTTGCTGTATTGGCATTTTGTAGACCTGTTAACCTTGACCTCTGATCCTTGCAGCCTTGTTAATGTCCTCCGCTTATCCAAAGCATGATGGTCACTAAGCCACCAGTTACCCATCTGTGTCACAGGGATTTATTTGCCATGTATTTTCGTAGATATATAATATTTCTTACTTGAGGTTGTATCTTCAATGTTCAATCTTTCACTTCCAATGTGTCCATTTCCTCACATATCTCCTCCTTCCCTGCATCTCTACTCGTCTTTATCAAATATTCCAGCTGCTTCTTTATTTGCTTTTTCTTCACCTAGTATTGCTGCTCTTTCATTATGTAAAAATCTTATCTTTGTTATAATATCTTTGAATCTAACCTGTATGTTTATGAGTGCTTTTTGCAGTTTTATGAACCTGTATGTTTGATGTAGAAATTCTAGCTGTTTTGTGAAAATGTTATTACAGTGTATTCCTGTCCTCTTTTTTCATGCCTATCAGATACTGCTTGATTGTTGTTTACTTTAAAACAAAATTTGCTCTAAAACAATGTTTAGAAAATACAAAAGAAAGAAAAAGACATAGATAGGGAGATATAATGAATCAGATTTTTAAAAAAGAAAAAGGAAAAGAAAGAAAAAGTTGTTGAAGGGGGGTGGGGGGGGGGGGGTACTAAACCAGATTAAAAGATGTAGGTAGTTGATCGTTATATACAGATGTTTATCTCTGTGTGTGTGTGTGTGTGTGTGTGTGTGTGTGTGTGTGTGTGTGTGTGTGTGTGTGTGTGTGTAAGCATGGTGCTTGTTTATTTTTGTAGACACGTTAAATGTATAATATATTCTTGCCAATAAGAGATGTCAAATGTCATATACTAAAGTTTACTATGTAGCAGGAATATATATTTGTTGAGTCTATAAATATGAAAACTATATGAAATGTGTGTGTGTGTGTGTGTGTGTGTGTGTGTGTGTGTGTGTGCGTGTGTGTGTGTGTGTGTGTGTGTGTGTGTGTAAGCATGGTGCTTGTTTATTTTTGTAGACACGTTAAATGTATAATGTATTCTTGCCAATAAGAGATGTGAAATGTCATATACTAAAGTTTACTATGTAGCAGGAATATATATTTGTTGAGTCTATAAATATGAAAACTATATGAAATGTGAAAATATCAAAAGTGCAGATTTGAGCACATTTTAAAGTCCACTCATACCATGCTTTAGTTTGGGAATGAGTGCATTTGAACAAATGCAAAAACTTTCAGTAGATGCAGAGTACATATGAATTGTTCTGTTATACTGACATTTTAATGACAGGTGAATGATCTTAATCTTTTTTTTGTACATTTTCTTTTTTCAGAAGTGAGAAAACAGTTTAATGAAAATATTGTTCTGTTACATTGCTACTCGTATACTTTTTGTTTTTGTGTGAGTGAATGATTAGTTAACTGCATGCACTGTTCTAATTTATTTTCTTCTCTCTCTCTGTCTCTCTGGTTCTGTCTCTGTCTCTGTCTCCCTCCCTCCCTCCCTCCCTCCCTCCTCTCTCTCTCTCTCTCCTCTCTCTCTCTCTCTCTCTCTCTCTCTCTCTCTCTCTCTCTCTGTGTCTCTGTCTCTCTCTGTCTCTATCTGTCTGCTTGTCTCTTTATTTTCTGTCCTACACATATAATTGTTTTTTTAAAAAAATATTTTGCATGGATATGTGTAGATTTAATTCTCAGAACTTAGCCTTTTTTTTGCACATCATAGATTTAAATAACAACATAGCAATGTTATCTCCACTGTAGACAGTGTATAGTGGTGCATGCTTGCATTAGTTATATGGTGGTTTGTCAAGATTACCAGGGAACGATATCTAGTGTGGTGGATGTCTTTCAGACTTCTATACACTGACAGATTCTCAGTTTTGAACAAAAGAACTGGTTTTATGAGCTGATCAGATTATCAACGCTTCATTAAAGAAGAAAAAAAAGATGTATTCTGATCACTTCACAGAAAAGGAGATTCCATTTGCATATGTGATTTGTGAGGTACAATTTGGATAAGTCTGTGCACTTATGATACCATTTACAAATGAATATATCATAATTCCAGCAGAGAGGTGAGAATCAGTACCTTGCTTCTTTTATCCACTATTCATCTTCGTCAGGTTCCTGTTCACTAGAGCAGGTACCAGCTACTTCCAGGCAGAAAAGTAATTCAGTTGGATGGGCCGTCCTCTCGGGTAGCCATGTATTCCAACTTCTTGTCCATGGTTCAGTGAGCGCAGCCTATAGCCTGAGCATAGGCTGTGCTTGTGTGTGAACCACTGTATGTGTGCTTCAAATCTGACAAATTGACACTATCTGTGAAGAAGTGTGGTGAACAGATAGCCACCCTGTGACCAGGAGGCAGACACAGAGCCAACCAGATCAACAGGAAGTGGTGAATACCTTTGATCTGCACAGTAGAATTCCAACAGGCGAAAAGTGAAAGATACTGATCCTGTCCTCTGTACATCTTTGATTCCCCCTAATATTTCTTATTCCACCCCGTCCCTCCATTCAAAAGAGCCCCCCCTCCCCTCCAACTCCCCTCCACACACACAGAGCTCCCCCCCCAAAAAAACAAAAAAAACAAACACAACAAAGGGGGGAAAAAGCATGTTAACATATGAAGCATGTCTGTGCTAGATGCTGTTTCTAGGTGACTGATGTGAATTTTGTGTTTTTGTATTTATCACATATATTACACTTATCACAGCTTGATTTGGCTTTTAATGTGACAAGTTCGACCAGCTTTCTGTTGTTTCCCTTGTCCTGTCCTGAGCACAACCTATCATGCATTTATTGATTCAGCTTCGGCTTGTTTGACAATTTATTGTATTGATTAACTCGTTTAAAGTGTACGTGAATGTTACAAAAATGAGCGCTTCTGGTGGCAGTAAAGTGGATAGAGTGATTTATCTCCAGGAACCTCTTATGATAAATTTCAAGTCAGTTTGGTTCCATGTAAATTTCAGTTTATAATAATCAGACAGGAAGGAGGAATGGGATAGGTGATGGATAAAGGAAGGGAAGATGAATATTTATTGAAACTTGGACTTTTATAACAGTACACTGTGAACTTTGACATACGTATGCAGTTCATCTTCGCAGCTGAAATGATAACTGTAATAAGTGAATTGATTCAAGAGTCACTGATCTGAAACAGAACAGTAGAGACACATACAGATTCTGCTGTTCTCAATCAGAACAAATTTGTCTCACCCATTGCAATGCATATTTGTCTGTTGTTTTATTCATTTATTTATCTTGTGGAAATAGAAACCTTATTTGGAAACACGTATTGGTCATTTTCTTGCAGTTGTAGATAACATAAATAGAACCTGCTGTTGCAGTTTACTCTTTTCACTGGGCTGACCAGGAAAAGTAAAACAGTACTTCTGGTTGAGCACCTCCCGGCAAAAAGCCACAAAGCCATATTCCATCAGAATCGCTCATTTGAAAATAATAAAAAAGAAGAACATATTTTAATGATTAAAAATGAAAAGAAGAGAAACTCATAACACTGCTGCATTGCTGCACTGCAAAATTTTAATTAAAGTGTGTGTGTGTGTGTGTGTGTGTGTGTGTGTGTGTGTGTGTGTGTGTGTGTGTGTGTGTGTGTGTGTGGTGTCTCTGAAATGTTTATACGTTATTGATTCAAAAGCTTACTGGAACTATGAAACCAGCAGTGCTGTAACTACAGTATAAACTTTATGGTAGAATGAAAAAAAGTCTTAAATAAGCAGACAGAGAACAACAACATCCATCTCAGGCAACAGAGGGGTTGGGTTTGGTGGTACGGGGGTTATAAGGAGAGAAGGGAAATCACTATGTACTCAAAAGTCACTTTTCCTTTTTTGTTACTTTATTACAAATGTAAGCATGACAAACATCAAGCAGTTATGTATTTTTGTGGTTATCATGTTGATGCACTAAAGAAAATCATATTTTGAAATGTCAAGATAGGTAATGAATTGTTTATCCTGAAAAGGTCAGGCCGTTTGACAACTAGCTCAAGTACAGGAAGCAGAACGTGTACCTGTATCTGATTTAAGGAGAAAGTGGCTTCAAGGAGTTCTAAGGGACCAAAAAAAAAGTGAAATAAGAAAATGTTACAATACTGATAGCAAAGCAAGAAAAATCAACATTGATTTGTCTACAGCACTATAGACATCACTGGTTGGTAGTACTCCTTCTGCCCTCTCTCCATTTTGTATCCGAACAAAGTGATCCAACTGTGGTTTAAGTTAAAAAGTTGTCACAGTTGTGAAATGAACACACATACACACACTGATTGAAACAAATTTATTGTCAGATTAACCCATGGTTGTACTGACTCACACACACACACACACACACACACACACACACACACACACACACACACACACACACACACACACACTAAAATGGCATATTTATGTAATTTCATGTCATCATTGTGACATTAAGGTTTTTGCACAGCTATAGCCATTGGTTTTATGTCTGCAGTGGAGGAGGGCTTCACGGTCGCCATCATCAAACCCAATGTGGTGGAAGAAGGCAAGGTGGATGAGATTTTGGCTGAGGTAGGTACTTTCACTGCATGCCATGGCTGTTTGATTGGTTCTTTGTATCCCACCAACATAAAATATGAATTTCTTGGCACCACAGTGGAAGTAGGGTAGGGGTAGAGAGATGGGGGCAAGGGTGGTTAATGTTTTTTTTTTTTTAGACTGACCACATAACAAAACTTACCTTGAAGTAGATGAATGTAAATGGAAAAAAAAGTTTGCTTTATGTGGGTTTTTTTTTTTTAGGAGTAGGACTGATATGCCAGCTGGTTATAACTGAATGAAGTACAATTAAGTGTATGCATGTGTTTTGTTGTTTCCTTTATTGCTGTATAGAAATGGAAATTCAGTTGAGAGTTTGTGTCGTCATAATCTGTCAGATTTTTTTTTCTTTTCTCTTCCCATTGAATGACTTGCATGAGTGAACTTAGTGACATTATGAAGCCTTGTTTTTTCATATTTCTTGTTGAGTTACATGTTTCCTGTAACATAATTTAAGTAAAAATGATTCACAATTTTATGCGGTATAGTAATATTTATGCATATCTCTGTGTCTGTCTCTGACCCTGTCTCTGTCTGTCTGTCTGTCTGTCTGTCTGTCTGTCTGTCTCTCTCTCTCTCTCTCTCTCTCTCTCTCTCTCTCTCTCTCTCTCTCTCTCTTCTCTCTCTTCATCTATCTATCTATATAAACTTTCATTTTACAATGCTACAAGAACTTCTCCTCTAAAACACATTGCTGTGATTGGTCAGATGAAAGCAAAGGGAATCGAAGTGTTAGCCCAGGAGAAACGCCACCTCACGGAGGAAGAGGCCAGAGAATTCTATTCACATCTGAAAGATGAGGCAAGTAATTCATAAAACATGCAGACACAGACTTTGAAATATATTTAACTCCATTTTGATTGACATCTCATCTGCAGTTTCTGTTGCTAAATTAGAAGATAAACTAGGCAGCGTTAACGTCTCATTTGCTTCTCTTTTGCAAAGACTAATTGAGTTTACAAAGATATGGTGTGTTAAAGCTTAGTACTCTGCCATATGTATTTTCATGTAGAGCTGATGACAGAAAACATTGTTAGCATTTTGTTTGGTTGAGATGAAACTCAATATCGCATTCACACACAGTTTTCAGATCCTAATCAATGTTGCTCTGTGTAACAGAAGCTAAAATGGATTCACCCAGCTGTGCCAACTTTTTTGTGGGATCAATCCCAAAAAAAGGAAAAGAAAGAAAAAGTGTCATTAATGGTTAGGCAATTAAATAATCAAAATTGTTTAGCAACACATTCAATCAGCTGATATTGAAGAATAATGTATATATTACAGTGAGAGGGTGATTATCTTGAAATTTCTTCTTCTGCATGTAGGAAGAAAATAGCATGGCTAAGACACAAGTAGCTTGTTATCAAACAGATGAAACAAACAAACAAAAACATGTCATTGATGAGTTCACTATTGAAATCTGCATTGACTGGCTGCCTTGAACAGTAGAATGGTCAAGATGCTATGTTAAGCCAATATAATCTTAACATGTGCATGTAGGTACTCTGCAAAAGTTAACGCAAACTGTGTCTGATTCCAGAATTTTGTATGAAAACAATGTGGTGTAACCTGGTGGTTTCTGGCATTGATTCAGGAATACTTTAATGACCTGGTGAGCTTCATGGCAAGTGGGCCCAGTCACGTGCTGGTGCTGACCAAGGGACAGGAGGATGACTCCATCGTCAAAGACTGGCGGGACATGCTGGGCCCACCTACTGTGGAGGACGCCAAGGAAACAGCACCTGACTGGTATATGACCTCAACACTGACGGTTTTTATTCCTCGGTTTGAACAGAGCATTGGTTCAGGTTATGGAACAGGTTTAATGCTGATAATGCTGATGTTGAAAAACTGTAATTTAGCTTCTTCTTTTTTTTTCATGCTCAAAGCAATTTAAAAGGGAAATGATGTTGATGTTGAAAAAAGTGTGATCTAGCTTCCTTGTGGTTGTTTTCCTTATTGTGAAATTTAGTGATTTGTTTTTGTTATGAATCACATTTGTGAGTGTGTGTTTAACAGGGGATTATGCATTGTTCTGTCTTGTCAGTAGTCTATAATTGAGACTATCATGGGTACCAGTTTCCTGGAATAAACTTGAATTCTTGCACAGGAAAATATGTTAAAGTTGTTTCTGGATTGCCGAATTTTAGTGTGTGAGAAACTCATCGCACAATGAAGCAGGGAAGATTGAGAAGCAGCTGACAGTTGGTTTGTATGGGAGTTATAAAATTGACAGAGTCTGGCCTTGGCACACAAAATGAAAGCAGAAAGGAAAAAGAGTTCAAAATTGAAGTTGGCTGCTGATTCCTTGTGTGGTGAACACATTGACAATGTTACATATATCCAGTTGTTATGAATAGATAATCATCTTTCTATTACTTAGGCAGCTATACTTTATTTCAGAGACAAATTGAAAAGAAAAAAAATCTTGTTTCTTTGTATGCATGACATATACTAGTTATTATATACAACTGTTCAGAGGATAGAAGAGCAATGAGACATAACAATAAGTGTACGTTCAAAGTGAAGGATTTTCACTTTCTTATATTTTTTTTTTCCTTTTTTATGAGAGGTCAGAGTTGTGAGACAATATTCAAGTGCATTTCTGTTTCAGTCTCCGTGCTAGGTATGGTCAGCAGGATTGATGAACGCACTTCACGGATCAGATTCCAAGGAGACAGCAGCAAGGTAAGTGTACATCTTTGCAGTGTATGTATCCATGTATGGATGATTATCATATCTTTCTCTTCAACCTGTTCGACACACTCTGCCCATTACGCAACTAGGGTTATGCTTAACTAGAAAGAAGAATTGAACAAAGGAGCTGCACCATTCATACCTCCCAGTGAGTCATCTGCATTGGCTGATGTTACTGAATACCGTCTGAACTGAAATAAGTCTCAAAACCCTTTGTGTTTTTTTCAAGGGAAAATGTTGACTATTGGTTAAGCTCCTTGCCACTCACAAAACATTGAACCACAATGGTTAGCCCAGACTATTACCTGTGTGCCACCAGGCAACAAGATTCCATTTTTTGTGGTACTGGATTCTGCTGCTACTTTGAACCTACCCCACTTTAGCTGTGGTCTTTCTCTGTATTGTTCCAGTTGTTTCCAACAATGGTGTTGTTTTGATGGGAATCTGAAGTGGGTTCTGCTCGTTTGTGCAGTTTGTATGTAATCATTTCACTTCTGAGATTACTGCCGTGTATGTCTTAAGTGTGGCTGTTGTAACTCCTCCAGTGAAGGCTGTCACCAGTGGCAGTTGGTTCTCAGTTTACAGACAGGCCATTTTCAAAGGTTGACTGTTCGCCTGCATCCAGACATCACAATTGTAAATCTTCCACTTCCTCTCCATCCACTGACCTTTCCCCTTTTCATGATCTGAGCATTATCACATGTTCATGCCACTCTTCCACTGCTAAGTAAAGATGTGTGTCTTTACCTGCTTGCCCTTCCCTCCCACTCTGTCACACTGTCACTTTTGCGCACGCGCATTCATGACAGCATTTACTCCATACGCACACCCAATCTTTCCAATCAACCAAAAGGTGCACTACCGAATGTTTTTTTCTTCTCCCCCTCTCCTTCGGGAAAACACTTTACTAAATCACATCAAACCAATTTATAAACCGATTTTATACATGTAGCTCTCTTTCACTGAGAGGCAAACTAACTCACTCAAGACTTCATAAAGTCACGGCCTTCACACAACATTGGCCCACAAAATCCAGACCAGGAAAATAAATGATTCTTTCACTCCTTGATGCTATGCCTGCATCCGAATTATGACTCGCTTCATCCTTTCATGATTCCCTGTCTCTCTCAGACATCATCTCGCCCCCTCGATTTTCTCCCGTCCTGGAGATATGACTTCCGACTCCTCTCCCTCGACTTTTCCTGTCACTGGAGAGATGAGTTCCAACTCCTCCCTCGTCTTCTCCTGTCCCTGGAGAGATGACGAGTTCCCGACTCCTCTCCCTGGAGTCCTTAATTCCTGGGGCTGCCTACGGTGTGTTCCCCACACCATGGCCATCTTCAAACCACCTCACGGGGTGAAAGGTGAAGGGTGAAGGGCGAAGGGTAAAAGGTGAAGGGCTGAAACACGAATAAGGTCGTGTAAGTAACCTTCTTAATTCAACATATGAATTCTTTCTTTCTCTTTTCTTTAAGTTTTCCCCTGTAGCTTCCCCAACTATCTATCGCTCACCTGGTAATGACTGGTCAGCAGAGAGGACCAACGTCCTGACAGGTTCGAGTCTCTTGGCCATCTGCTGGGTTAAAACTGATTCTTTCCTCCCTCCTCCTAGTGAGTGCATACCAGTGTTCAAAACACATGACCAGCACCTTACCAGCCATTGTTAAACTATCACTCAGTGGTCACTTTCACCCAATGACCACGTTTGTTTCTTTACTGAGTCATACTCACAATTATTTGGGACGCCCGCTACACTAGTCAAGCCACATAAATATTCTTTCTTTTTAGTTGTGTCATGGGGAAATGATTCATATCACTAAACTACATGTGATGGAGCGTCACATGCCTTGATGTGAGGCTACGTCACATGACACCCCCCATCCTGGGATGAAAAAATTTTCTCCAGAAAATTTTTTAAAGGATATACAACTTCACTTAAACACATCTTCAGCCATGAATCTCAAAATGTGTAACCATCACACATGATTTCACCAAATTAATAATCAACGTATAGAATCAATCATCATGATCCACCATAAATAGCATATTTCAAACTTTCAGTCTTTCTAAAAAAAAAAGAAATTCATAATTGATCACCATACTTCACAAAATACATTTCACAAATTACATGGATAAAACAATTAGGGATATTAACAATTCAAAGTACAAATTGTGTTCATACATTAAGATGTGAAGCACATATTTTCCCTTGATCTTTGTCTCACATCATATGTTTCAAAACCCTCATGAAAATGAGAATATTTCCAAGTGTAAATGTTTCTCAATAGACATGTAAACAAAATAAACATAGTTTAAACATAGTTTTTTCCCACATGTAATGTTATAGTCCATTGAAAAGTCACATGCTTTCCATTGTTGACAGTGACAAATGAAAACAATTGGTTTGTCTCATTGCACAATCAAAACATGTGTATATACATTTCTAAAGGGTTATTTGCTCATCACACATACATATATATTCATCTTCACAAGCAAGTTAGACATAAATAGTACATGATGATTTTTCATTGTTTACGAAAGAATAAAGCAAAGAATAGATATGTAATACATCACATCAAGTAGTTTTTGCTTGTAAAACATATAGTCACTTCAACAAGCAAATTATGCATAAATACCACTTGATTTAAATCGTCAGTAGCATACAATGCACTGTCAAATGTGATCACACCGTAATCATTAAGAAAGACAAAAACAGGAATAGTCTTTCCCTTGAAGACAGTTACATTTGTCCATGAATATTCATACACGTGACAATAAATCTGCCATGACATTTTGTGTTCCAGGCACTGGTTCAATGGTAAATTGGAATTCCTGCAATGCCAAAGACCATCTTAATAATCTGCTGTTCTTAGTCTTTGACGATTTCAAGAACGTCAGTGGCCTATGGTCAGTCTGTAACCGAAACTTTCTTCCAGTCAAGAACCTGGCGAACTTCTCACATGCCCATACAATAGCCAAGCATCTCTCTCAATAGTGGAGTATTTCTCCTGTGTCTTTGAGAACTTCTTACTGGCGTATTGCACTGGATGTAACAAAGCACTTTTTTCCTGCAACAGTACCGCTCCCATTCCTTTGAACTGGCATCAGTTCTCAAAATAAAGTCTTCTGAGAGGGAGGTAACAAAAGAACAGGAAATGAGTTGAGGGTGTTCTGAACACACTCCAAAGCCTTCTGGCACTCATCAGACCACACAATACTTTTGTTCTTCGTCCCTTTCGTCAGTTCAGTCAAAGGGGCCGGGACGCAAAGTGGGGTACATATCGTCTATAGTAAGACAACAATCCGATGAGTAACCTGATCTGTTTCTTTGTAGTGGTTTTATGTAAGGATAAAATCTTTTCCACTTTCTTTCCTTCTGGCATCATTTTTCCCACGAAATAGTGTGACCCAAAAATTCGAGAGTTTGAAAACCGGCACGAATTTTGGATGGTCTCGCAGTCAACCCAAAACATCTGAGTCTGGAAAAAACAGCTCGCAAGTTAGAAAGGAGGTCACTCCATGACTTTGCAGCCAACAAAATGTCGTCAAAAAACTGACTGCACCACATTCATGGAGTTTCAGGGCTCGCATCATTCTAGCAAAGAAGCTGGGGCATTTTGCAAACCAAATGGCATTTCGTCCATTGGAAAAGACCAAAAGGTGTTTGAAATGCTGTCTTTTCCTTGTCAGCTTCAGCCATTGGAATCTGCCAGTATCCTTTAGTCAAGTCTACTTTCACAAAATAGTTTCCTTCTGAGAGCTGACACAGAAGTTCTTCAATGTCTGGGATGGGCTCGGCATCGAACACAGTGATCTTATTTAATTTCCTGTAATCGATGCAGAAACGCACCGAGCAAACAACCTGATGGCTCGTTCCACCAATACAACTGGTGAGCTGTCGGAGATGTAGAAGGTTCTATGACCTTTAAATCCAGCATTACTTTGATTTCTCTCTCTCGACAACCTCTTTTTTTGCAAACGGGAGGGGTATGGTCTGGTTCGCACTGTATTTCAGTAGTTAACTGAATACTATGGGGTTCAATACCAGTAACTGTACCTGGGTATCTGTCAACACATCCTGAAAGTCTTTCAAAATTTCTTTGAGCTGTTCGGTTTGACTTGAAGACAAATCATTCGACAAAATCACATCATCATAGGTTTCACCTTTGACAGACAGAGTAGGAAGGGGTACAACATCATCTGCACTGTAGATGTTAACACTCCTACATTTGCTGTTTTCACAACCCTTGATCTGTCCCTGTACGTCACATTGGTACAAATTCATCACTGATAATGTCTGTCATGTTGACATCAGTTTCTGACACAGGACATATCCATTCAACTGACTGGTTGATGGCAACATTTGTACGTTCAACATACTTCTTCAACATGTTTACATGGAATACCTTCTCAGTGTTTGCCATTTTGATCTTATAATTAACTGCAGAAAGTTTTTCGACCACCTGAAAAGGACCCTTCCACATAACACGAAGCTTGTTATGTTCATCAGTGAGTAGTACAAGGACTTTATCCCCTACACTGAAGGAACGTGCCTTCGCTTTTCGTCTGCAAAGACCTTGTACACATCTGTTTTTCTATCAGCTGACTGTTGAGCAAGCTCACATGCATCCTTCAAACGATTATGCAGTTCATAAACGTATTGGTAAACAGTTTTACTGTCAGGTATGTCCGTCTTTTTCCGTCCATTGTGTCATCAGTAGATCCAAAGGACCCCTTGGTGAGTGTCCGAAAAGAAGCTCGAATGGTGAGAATCCCAGCGTTTCGTTCGGCATTTCCTGTATGCGAAAAGCAAAGCCGGTATGAAACGATCCCATTCATGGGGTTCCTGCCTTGCAACCTTTCTCAACATGGACTTTAACGTTCCATTGAAACGTTCAACCATGCCATTCGATTGGGGATGATATGGCGTGGTTGAAATGGAAGAATTGACAACAGTCTGTAAATTTCTCTCATGAGATCGGAAATGAATTGCGTTCCACAATCCGAGAGAATTGCGTCTGGAAGACCCACTCTGGAAAAAATCGCAAGTAAGGCTTCAGCGACAGACACTGTATCAATTTTCTTCAGTGGAATCGCTTCTGGATACCTTGTCGCTGTATCCACCAAAGTTAAGATATAGCGATATCCCGAAGAAGACAGTGGTAAAGGCCCAACAAGATCAATAGCCACCTTCCGAAATGGGACGGAAATGAGAGGCATTTTGTGCAAAGGTGCACATGGAACGCGACCTTTCTGAGATGTCTTTTGGCAGATGTCACATGAACGGCAGTATTCTGTAACTTCCTTTGTGACACCTGGCCAATAAAAAGAATCAAGAACTCTCTTTGATGTTCTTTGATTCCACAGTGACCAGCGAACAATGCATCATGAGCCGTGTGTAGCACTGTCTCTCTAAGTGGCTTTGGAACGACAACTTGTTTGTTGTCCTGTCCAGGTAACACCTGTAGAGAATGTCAGAGTCCAGTATGTACGTTGGTTTTATCCGTTGGTACGTCAGTGACAGTCTGTTTAGCAGCAGAAAGTATTGTCGTCAGCGTCTCGTCTTTTTCCTGCATTTCTTTTAGATCATCTGGGGTAATCTGGAGTTCATCCAGTTTTGAGACTTTTAGCGGCTTTGTAGCCTTTCCCTGCTCTACGATGTCTGATCTGGTACTGACAAGACAAAGAATGAACGATCCTCCAGCACCCCATGTACTGTAGCGACACCTGGCAAATTGCCCAAATCAAGTCGCAGATTGGGTTATCAATAACACAGGCGGTAAGAAATCCGGAGTAGTAATGGTGTATCGACCGAAATTTTCGCCAGCGGAAACGTTTCAATCTTGCCTCCAAACGACCTACACTTTTGGACAGTGTCGAGATACTGGTTTTGAAGCACGAAAGATTTTCTTACACCAGCGGTGGTGCACCCAGTGTCCTCGCAAAACAAAGCCTGCAATCCGTTGATGGCTCCGTTTTCTAACACCAGTCCATCAACAGATTGATCTGGTGCCAAAACAAGGCCTTCACAATCAGTGGAGACTAATGCGGGTCTTGAATCATTTGGTTTGAAAGGGCAATTCTTTTCAAATGAAACTTGCCATCACAAAGAAACATCGCATTGTCTGATCGGCAACTGACTGATTTTGTGAACTTCTGTTCTGTCACGAACTGGCCCAAAAGGTCTACGCGGTGGTCGTTGTCCACGACCTCGGAACGTTTGCTGAGGAGTAACGGTCTTTCCGGCGGTGAGTACTGGTACTGACAAAAGTCACTCGAACCGCGGAAAGATTCCTGTCCGTTCCTAGGATAAGCATATCCTCGAGGACTCAGAAATGACCCACGATTTCCTTTCCTGTAACTTCCCTGTTCCGATGGGATAGTACATGACGCATGAGACTCAAAGATGGAAAATTCTCCTTTCTAGCCACGCCCTTATCTGGGTGAGCGATACAATACTGATCAGCCATCTGACACATTTCCTCAACGCTTTCAAATTGCCTTTCTTTAAGGAAAGTGGCCAGATCTTTGCTCACGCTCTGGAAAAGTTGTTCTCTAAGAAGGAGATCTCGCAGTGATTGAAAAGTTTTTGTTCGTTTTTAGATAAATCGATCCATCGATCCAAACAATGACTCATACGGATTAGAAACGACGAAACGATTCTCCTTTGTCAGGGCGCACAGAACGAAACGTTCGCGAAAACGATCAGCAGAACATTGAAATTTCTTGAGGAGTTCTTCCTTCAACTGATCCCAAGTTAAATTTTGTTTCGCGGCGAGTGTGTGGTACAATGCCAAAGCGCTACCCTTAAACAACGACGCAATATACAATGTCCACTTTTCCTTTGGCCAACCACAAGACGTTGCGTGACTTTCAAATCGGAAAAGAAAACTATCGATGTCATCCGTTTTTTTCCTCGAAAGGCGGTAACTTTGGAATATATGCTGATTTTGATTGAGGCGCGCTTGCGGAACCGACTGGTGGAGCTGGTGGAGGTTCTCTCGATGCCTGTAATCTTTTAATTTCAGCATCAGTCTCTAGTTCTAACTGCCTCAACTTAAATTGACGTTCTTTATCTTCAGCTTCCCTCTGTAGTCTTTTTTCTTCAATTTCACTTCCCTTTGTAGTCTTTTATCTTCAAACTCTAGTTTCCTTTCTTCACTTTCTAGTTTCCTTTGATTTTCTTCTCTTTCTAGTTTCCTTTGATTTTCTCTCTCTCTAGTTTCCTTTGATTTTCTTCTCTCTCTCTCTTAGCCTGTCTGCCCTATCTATGCATTGTTGCACATAGTTAGTAAGTTTTTCTCCCTCAAAACCCAAGCGCTCCGCTTGTTGAACATATTTATCAAAATCATCCATAATGAACCGTCAACACATATAAACACAACACAATTTCTAAGTATGAATAAAAATAAGGCGACATATGATGATGTTTTATGTTTCACAAAAACGTAATTATAGTATATACAAATAAAGAATTCAATTTCCGGTGTAAACAGAAAACGGCTTACTAAAACAAGGTAGATATGAAACACAAGGAATGTATTTTCCCAGAAGTATCTTGTTCTTGAAAACAGTATCAATTTGTAATTTAAAAAAAAAAAAAAAATGACGTTCAATGCTAATCTGTTTTTCCTAGGAAAGGAAAAAACAACAATACTAAAGTTTTCTGGAAATAAATTCTTATAAAGTTTTAGTTCTTAAATGTTCTGTTGTCAGTCTTTCTTTCTTACTTAATTTCAAATGACTTTACAAAACAAATTATCGCCTTATACAAAAAATGAATATAAATTTACCAAACAAATGGAAGCACAAACAATTAAAAAGAGGGGAAGAAACACAAACTAGCGGAAATCCTACCTAAAAGATGAAAATGTAGAAAAGAAAACTAGATAGGAGCTTATTGATGAGAAGGTTTAAGAGGTTTTGAAAAAGGGGGTGAAAAGGAAATGTAAGGATACACAGGATCAGAATAGTAAGAAGAAATCAAGACCAGCAAAAGAAGCCCTCAGACAGCACCCTAGTGGTCACTGTCTCCCGTAAAACTGGCGACGGGAAAAACAAATCACGCACAATATACACACTACAGTAATAATACAAAATACTAAACAATCAATTAATAAATGCACATTCACCCAAACTCAAAGAAAATCTCGCACCACACACAGAAAAAAAATAATCAAAAGATAAAGATGTTTATTTGGGCTGAGCGGTAATCAACTCCACCACCTACACTATTTGCGTGACGGAGGTGAAGCTGATCCCACACTCTGAGGGGCAAGGGGAAAAATCAAAATGAAACAATAGGAAAGGGAAAGAAATAGATATTTACGAGAAGGGAAGGACTACCGACTCCCCAACGCCATGCCCCCCTGCTAAACGCAGGAAGAGGTTGGGGCTATCAGTCCTGGGGAAGGGGACAAAACAAAATCTAATACTCTAGGGGAAGGACAGCGACTCCTCAACGCCCTGCCCCCTTGCTGCCAGGTACGAGCAAGAGGAGGTTGAGGCTATCGGTCCTGAGGGGGGGAAGGGTCAAAAAGAAATCCTGCCAAAAAAAAAAACCTTAACGGAGTAGAGCAACCAAAAGAATGTCAACCACCCGAAACACATATAAAAATAGAAAAAAAACAACAAATGCAAATATTATACACAATAAATAATTAACTAATCTCTTTTCTTTTTCTTCCCTCAAGCCCTTGAGGGTACAAATCAAAATCTTTTTTTCTCTTTTCTTCCTTCCCTCAAACCCTTGAGGGTACAAATCAAAATCTTTTTTCTCAGGCCCCAAGGGCACAAATAGAAATCCTTCCTCTGAAGGTACAAATAGAAATCTTTCTTCTTTTTTTTTTCTAGGGGAAACAAAACAACAGCAGCTACGTCGGTGAAACTGGAGTCGGGGTCACCACTGTCACACTGTCACTTTTGCGCACGCGCATTCATGACAGCATTTACTCCATACGCACACGCAATCTTTCCAATCAACCAAAAGGCGCACTACCGAATGTTTTTTTCTTCTCCCCCTCTCCTTCGGGAAAACACTTTACTAAATCACATCAAACAATTTATAAACCGATTTTATACATGTAGCTCTCTTTCCACTGAGAGGCAAACTAACTCACTCAAGACTTCATAAAGTCACGGCCTTCACACAACATTGGCCCACAAAATCCAGACCAGGAAAATAAATGATTCTTTCACTCCTTGATGCAATGCCTGCATCCGAATTACGACTCGCTTCATCCTTTCATGATTCCCTGTCTCTCTCAGACATCATCTCGCCCCCTCGATTTCTCCCGTCCTGGAGATATGACTTCCGACTCCTCTCCCTCGACTTTTCCTGTCACTGGAGAGATGAGTTCCAACTCCTCTCCCTCGTCTTCTCCTGTCCCTGGAGAGATGACGAGTTCCCGACTCCTCTCCCTGGAGTCCTTAATTCCTGGGGCTGCCTACCGGTGTGTTCCCCACACCATGGCCATCTTCAACCACCTCACGGGGTGAAAGGTGAAGGGTGAAGGGCGAAGGGTAAAAGGTGAAGGGCTGAAACACGAATAAGGTTCGTGTAAGTAACCTTCTTAATTCAACATATGAATTCTTTCTTTCCTTTTTCTTTAAGTTTTCCCCTGTAGCTTTCCCCAACTATCTATCGCTCACCTGGTAATGACTGGTCAGCAGAGAGGACCAACGTCCTGACAGGTTCGAGTCTCTAGGCCATCTGCTGGGTTAAAACTGATTCTTTCCTCCCTCCTCCTAGTGAGTGCATACTCAGTGTTCAAAACACATGACCAGCACCTTACCAGCCATTGTTAAACTATCACTCAGTGGTCACTTTCACCCAATGACCACGTTTGTTTCTTTACTGAGTCATACTCACAATTATTTGGGGACGCCCGCTACACTAGTCAAGCCACATAAATATTCTTTCTTTTTAGTTGTGTCATGGGGAAATGATTCATATCACTAAACTACATGTGATGGAGCGTCACATGCCTTGATGTGAGGCTACGTCACATGACACACTCCCATTTCTTTTTAACCAGTGTTGCCTTTTGTCTTTAATCTGTCAAGTGCTCTAATGTAATGGTTACTTCAGCAATGCAATACCATTTTTTGAAGTTAATGCCTCTTTTATTCTGTCCCATCATATGACTTCTTCCTCTTCTTGTCATGAAGTCATAACTGAATGGCATTTAGAGAATCCATCCCCTCCCGTGAGGGAGAAATGTCGGTGTGTACATCAAACTGTAGCTATAATGAGGAGACTCATGTTAGTGTGGATGACAATGGGAATGATGTTGATTTGCATGGGTCTAACAGTGCGATTATTGTTAATGCTGATTCTGATGCAGAAGAAGAATTTGTGTCACCATGGAAAGGGGTTGTTCATGCACTCTTTGCAACATCAAAAAAAAAAGATGCACGTGAAATTGTTTCAGTTTTGTTTACAGATAAAATCAAAGTCAAAGGTGTGCAGTAATTTTCTTTGTCAGAGCATTCATTCTTAGGCATCTTCTCTGTTTAACCTACAGTGTGAACAAAATGGCTCAATATCATTATGCATTTGATGCATTATTTGCTCATCCTTAGTTCACAGTCAAGTTACCAAATTCATAGGCTGTGTACAAGTGACATTGACTTTATTTTAATGCAACACCTCACAGGTGATGTACAATGAGTGTCCTGGACCTACCCAAGCTACAAAATACATTTTGCGTCCATTTTCTCTTTCTTTTTCAGACAGTTTTTTTTGTATGCTCAGCCCTCTGGTATTACAAAATGTCCTCATGATTTTCCCTAGTGCTATGCTCTCTTGCTGTGCAGGACCTCTTGTGCTCTTGTGAAAATGTCTGTGGCAACTTTTTTTCTCGCCTTCACACTCTGTGCAAGTCCCTGGTAGTTGCTTCAACTTGTGGCCGTGGCATCCAGGCAAGCATCATGTAGGATGCTCCACTACTTCTTGCCAGGCTGCCTCAGAACTGAAAGCAAAGTTCATCGGGCTCTTTTGGTGTTTCCTTACCTGAGATTATTGCAGTGGGTTAACACCCAAATAGTGGACATCATGGCTGTCATTTGTTTTAGAACTTCTTCACCTGTTCCTTTTGGCCTGGCTCTTAGTCCCTGGTTTATACCAGAATGGGAGCTTGATGGTGGCAATCTTTTTGTTTAAATCATCTTTGTTGACTTCCCCAACGATATGGACAATCTGCTCCAGAAGAATTCTCTGTTGTTCTGCTCTGCTATGCCTGAATTTCTGGTGAGTCAGGACAGGTATGAAAATATTCCAAGCCAAGAGCCAAGACATCACTTTGCATAGTCAGTCCTGTTGTCAATAGCCAAGTCACATTATGTCATAAAGATGTACTAGCCAAAAAGGCACATAACTCATAAGCATGTAAGGTGATGTCCAGAGGAATCTACAGACACATCAGAAGATTATCAGTTTTGTGAGGTAGGAATCTTCCACTATATTTAGTCATTTAGTCAGTTTTTATTCCAGGTATCTGAGAGATCCTGGTTCCAGCATTCATGATTTAGATGCACTTGAGCCATGACGGTAGCCCAGGCAGACTCTGACTGTTCTGTCCAGAAGATCTCACTTTCATCAAGATTGAGCTATTGGTCTTTGTCAAAACTTGCTGAGTTGGTGCTCTGTCATCCTGTCCTTGGGTTGCCCAGTATCAGGAATGTGGAAAAGTCTTTTCCTTTTTTTTGGGATTGTTTGATAGCGTTGGTCTCATTTTGATGAACGGTGCATTTGTTTCTGTCTAAATGTGAGGCTTGGGGTAGTTCTCTTTATTCTTTTGCTCCTCCCTTTTATTTTCGCGTACAAAGAGGGTTTTTGAAGACTTTAGTCACCTGAGTCATGGTGTTACTGTGATGTCCTTTTCTGAAATATTCGAACCTGGCTGCACAACGCTTTCTGGATTTGGAAGTAAGGTTAGCCTATCTCTGTTTCTGAACTTTGTCTAGATGCATATGTTTTCTCCCTTCCTTCCTGTTTGTTTTCTGAGAATTTTGTCATTTCTTTCTGTTGTTGTGGCAGTCTTTAGAGAAGTGTTCCCTAGAATTCAACCATGACATTCTTTGGGTTCTTTTTTTGAAAAGGGGATGAGGTGAGGGTTACCCTGCCTCCTTTTGATTATTGGGCACAGGTGGGGTCAGGTGGGGACGAAGTATTCCCTAGCCACATTATATTCTCATTCAAAATTTTCTCCTGCTCGTTGTGGTATAAGAAATGTTGGCAAAAATATCTTTTCACCTAAAGATGAATTTCTATGACAATGTGTCAGGTTCGCTAAGACCTGAACTAATTACTATAAAATTTGACAGACAAAATTTTACGCCCTAACTAGTCGTTTCCAAACAGATCTAAGACTGCTGAACACAGAATTAACTACAAAAACATTTATGACCGTTACTATGAAGTACATTTTCCCGCCATAACAACGACACCTTCCCCCCTCTATTCAATCCCTTTCACACCAATAAACAATCCCAAACACCAAACCCACTCGCTATTTACCAACTCAATCACACTGCCTCCACACTTGACCCCAGCTCCATCCTGAGCCGCAGTACCTAGCAACATCTGGTCAGGGGCACATGACACAATCATCATCCAATTGAAAATAAACAGTGCCAAAGTACAACCCGAAAGGAACTTCAATGAACCCAGACATCCCTAGGCTTGGGGCACATGACACGTATCTTTCAATACAATGAATACGCACGGTGCCAAGTAAACCCTGAAGGCACTTCAATGGCCTCCAGCACCTGGAGACACCCATGGGTCTTTAGGCACATGACACGTATCCCCAATACGTTGAATACCCGCCGTGTCAACGACCACTTGGCCAACCTACTAATTATTTCATGAGAAACCATATTCGGCACTTGACACATATCATCAGCCCCAATGCATACAGCACAGTGCCAAACTCACCCCCCTGAAAGGAAACTTCAATGGCCCCCCCCCGAAACCTGGAAACACCACTGGGTCATAGGGCCCCATGACACACATCATCAATACAATGAATATCATACGTGTCAACGTCAACCCTTGCAAAGAACTTCAATAGCCCCCAGCAGCATGGAACATCCCCCAGGCCAACAACCACGCTGACCAAATATTAATTATTTCATGAGAAACATTTTACACAGTACACAGGTTTTCACACGACTCACCCCCGTCCACGCCCCCCAAACACTATCACCTGAGGTCTCGTTCGTGCTGTTCCTCACTACTGTTCAGTGAGCCGAAGCACTTGCACGCGCACGTCTGTCCAATCACATCACCAGACACTGGCCCCTCACCGTCGGCCTCGCGTTTGCCCCCTCCCATACCAGCCCACTGGCCACACAAGTCCACTGGCCAACAAGTCCATGGCCACACCAAGTCCACTGGCACACAAGCCCACTGGCCACACAAGTCGTGGCCACAAAGTCCACGGGCCCACACAAACACAGCGTCCAGACGCCCCCCACCGCAACACTAGTACCTCCCCGCAGTTCTCTGGCGAAGTCCCCAAGGGTCAACCCACGTGCTAAAGTCCCAGTCCTGCCCGGGGTCGCCCCCAGGTCCCAGGCGAGTAGTTGCCCCCCAGCTGCCCACGTGGCCAGCATACGCTCAAGCTGCAGCGGCGCAGGGCGGAGGACAAGGACGGGGACAAGGGGGGGGGAAAAAGTTGATGGGTCAATTGGACATTCGGTCGGGAGTGGCCCAAGGCGAACCGGGTTACAGCTTGACAGGGTCAAGGGCTCGGAATGGGAGCGGGAATAGGGTCGAAGAGACGCAAGACGAGTCACCACCTGACGGATGCCCCGGGTAATCCGCCTGACCGAGAGGACCGTGCCCTCGGGACGACAGGTGACAGCAGGTCACTGATGAAGCCCACAGGAGTTTCCCGCAAGGATGTGCAGCAGCCCGACACAGGACCCCGTCGTACCCAGGGGGGTCTTGAGGTCAATCAGAGAAAGAGCACAGATCCTTAGTCTAAATCCCCGTATTTACTCCGCTTGACTAAACACTTAGTCAATAGTCAGATCAGTGCACGAACCCACCTATACAAACCCGACCGCTCATAGCAATACGAGGCTTAGTCCAGCAACATCATTCACAATGGGCTGGGCACATCCCCCAAAATCATCACCCCATGAACAATAGCCCACCTAAGAAGTGGAAACCCGATACCCCCCTACCATAAACACAACCAAAATACTCAATCCAAACCGTAGCAATTATAGCAATACCCCCAAAAACCCCCTCCTCATTAATAATCAATCTCTCAATCCTCTCGAGGGGCGGTGACCAGAATCGACAGAGTCCAAAGCAAAAGGTTTTACCAAGCATTGTCAAATTTCCACTCATGAACCTGCGACCCTAACCACACCCTGCGGTAACTCCCACATTGCAATTCACTCACAAAGGGAGCCCCAACATTCCGCTTACGGGCATTTACCAAGTCGACAGCCCTATACATCACTCTCTGCCCACTCACAGTGTCAACAACAATACGTCCGACACACGTTGTCAAGAATAATGCAGTCATCACATCGTAACACACTATAATGATAATTATAGTTCAAAACCCTATTGCCCTATCCCTTCTGCATAATACATTCGAGCGCCGGTCCTGAATGAATGTGAACTCTCCAAAATAATCCACATCCAGTGAACACCTATACCCCCCTCAGAAAAACACCTCCACACCACACATACGAACCTTTTCACACCACATGCACGAACCATATATCCCAAAACTACCAGACGAACAGAAAACGCAAACCACACCTACCATCAAACAGCAACCAGTCAGACGTAAAGCCACGCGCCGACAACGCCACTTCGCAGCGCACCAGACGAGACACACCGCAAAAAGGATCTGTCGCCCCTCACGCAGCTGAGGCCCCGTGAGGTTTACTTAACAACTATATCGACTCACTTCATTCTGACACTAAAACAGTACAACTACCCGGTTATGCAAAGGGACCTCTTCCCGCCTAACACAGTAGAACGTGGATTCACGGATTACTTAGACTAAACTAGGCAATACGCCACAAGACACTAGTCTAATCTTCTTGGTGAACAAATCAACCGTACGAAAAACTATTGGCCTCAGACCCACACCCCCTGCAGTTTGCCAGCCAACCCGAAAAAAACTCACGATGACGCCCATTCGTGCGCAGCGTACTCTAATCCCGCCACCTGTTGAGAAAAACCCGAGTGACCCCCCCTTGACAACGGAACCCACACACACACCCACACGGCCCGTGTCAGAAAAAGGCTGACTCGCTTCTCCTGGTCTAAAAATAGACTAAAGGCGTTGAGTGGCCCAACCACAAACTAGTTTATCCCTACCGGTTTAAAAAATACTTTATTGAACTACCTCGGTCGCGCTGTAAAAACCCAAAACTGTCACCAACACAGACTGACTGCTGATGACAGAGTGCGAACCGAATGCGCGTAGCTCGTGACCGTGTGACCATGGTAACGATGACAGGACAGGAAGGCTCAGATCTGACACAATGGCTATAGTCTCAAAGTTTGTGAATAGATTTGCAGTGTGTGAATGGCTATGCCTCACATTTTATGAATAAAAACTGCAGATGTGAAAGGCTAGAGTTTCAAGTCTGTGAATAAAGTGCAGACTATAAATGGCTAGACCTCTGTCATCTATGAATGAAATTTTAAGAGTGTGTATTTCTGTTCTTAGTCCATGAATTCACATTTAAATGTGTTGTACAGGGAACTGGCATTCTTCTTCCCATCCATGAGCACTCCACCTTACCAAGAAGAAGAAAGAGGTTCAGAGAACTCTTGCACTTATCAGACCAGATGCCTTTGCAAAAATCGTGGTATGTATTATTATAAGTTTATGAAAAATATTCTACCAGATCTTCAGGCTTTCAAGGCAGGGCTTATTTCTCTCAAAGAATTATTCACAAGCCCTTTTGGCCAACTGTATAGGCCATCTTATGCGATTTGTTATCACATTCAGTGTCCATGTCAACAAAGTCAGTGTGTCAACTGTACAAGGTGTTTGTCATTCTAACAAAAGCAATGCAGGTGTTTGTTTGAGATTGACACTACAACTAAACAAACATCATTTTTCTGCATGCACTTTAATAATTAGAATCAACAGTCACTCTCACCCAGTCTCTGTTACTCACAGCACTGTGTGTGTGATATAAAGTTTCAGTTAAGAATTGGGGAAAAAAAAAACTAGTGACCAGAAAGCTGGTTTTGAGTTGGAGTTGGACAAGGAACAGTGTGGAAATGGACAATGATGAGGGTTAGCATATACCTGTTTTATAAAAGCAACATTTTGAAGTGGCCCCTTGTGGCAGAGCATAATTTGAAGTGCTCAGTTTGAACAGATCTCTGTATGATACTGATTGTTGTTTTTCCTTTGGTTTACATTTATTTTATAACTTTTATTAATGATCACAGTTTTTACTGCAAGCTTTTGGTGTACTTTTTTTAAACAATCAGTTATCATTTTGGGTTTGGGGTTTATCTCATGCAAACAGCCTTAATTGGGACCTGATTTTGTATGCAGCAAAAGACAGGTGCCTTCACTTCATTTCAGAAGTGTGGTAAATATTTGGTTATTGATTGATTGGAAAAAAATATTCCCAAGGTTAATAGATAAGTTTAAAAAGATGCTTTTTTTTCTCAGCCAGCCATTGTTCCCTTTAGGGTCTAAGGATACTAACATAGAACACTATTATGCAATATAGAACTGATTATAACAAGAACAGTGATGATTCATGTTAGATGGAGGAGAGAGGGGTTTTGGTGTAGGAAAGGAGGGGGGGAAGGAAGAGAAAGAGAGATGCACAGAGAGAGAGAGAGAGAGAGAGAGAGAGAGAGAGATGCTTTGTCCTAAACAAAGAATAGAAAAATTAAACCTGATTATATTTGTACAAATTCTGACTCTTTGAACTCATGTTTCTCTACGGCCCTTGGGTCTTTCTTCTATTCAGAACAAACTTTTTACTGCAACCACCCATTTTTTGTGGTGTGTTCCAGATGCTATCTTGGATAGGATCAAGGAGGTGGTTTCCCGATTTCTCTGCAGAAGAAGTGGTTCTGACCAAGGAACGGTGAGGAGTTTTACAAAAAACATGTGGTCAGCATTACTTCGAGGAACTGACGAACGCATGTCCAGGTGAGCTGTGTCAGCTCAGATATTGCTTCCCGCTGCATGCAGTGACAGGGATTGACACAATGGGATGACTATAGTCTGTTTACGAAGTCCACCCTTTTGAGATTTTTTTTGGATTTGAAAAATCTTTTACCCGAGTTCTGAGTCATGAATCCAAGAATGAAAACAAACTTTCTACATAGTCACATTAGTGTGCACATTTTTAGCTGTGGTCAGTGTGACGTTTTCATGCTTTCTGTACACTAAGGAATTTAGTGTATTGTAAGCTGTCTGTGCTTTCCCGTGTATTATCTACATTTATTTGGTGAATTTGGTGACATTCACTTCATGCTTGACTGACAGCAATAAAAGCAGTAGCATTAAGGCTTGACTTGAATGCATTTTCTTTTGTTGTACAGCATTTAGGAAATCTGCTCACTAATTACAGAATGTTTCATGTGTGATGATCTAGCTGAATATCAGAAATTGAGTTGCTGTGATTTTCACATCTATGCACCGATCATACGCAAGATGAGTGTTTATAATTTTTAGTTTTTTTAATTTTATTTCCATGGTATGATATTCTTGTGTGTCATATGATTATAGATTTAGTGTTCTGTGCACAGTGGTCTTTACTAGCTTTGGGATGGCACGAGAAGATGCTGTGGTAACCTGGGTGAAATGCTGGGACCCACAGATGTACAGGAAGCCAAGGAAACGCACCAGACAGGATCAGCACTTTTTCTTCTTTTTTCTTTTTTGTTTTGTTTTTTGCAGTTCTCCACAAGTTTTGCATATTTATGAATAGTGCATTTTATTATAAGCAGCAATAAACTTTTTTTTTCACTGTGGATAAAGAGAGATAAACATGATTTTGGGAAGCTGCATTTTTTTACCTCGACCTGTGACAGTATGCTGGGCTCCCACTTCTTTGTGACTTGGCATATTTCAGTGAAATGCACTGCTGGAATCCACAAAAAAAGGCACTTTCAGTGAATAGAAAAATCAAGGGAGAGGAAAAAAATGACAGTGGAATCCTCAGACCATGGTGGAGTTTTTGGCCTATCAGCAGATGACATGACAATACAAAATCTCCTGTGATTTTTCCATGTGAACAGGACCCCCCCCCCCCCCCCCCCCCCCCCCCCCCCCCCCCCCCCCCCTTGTCAGTCATATTGATCCAATACACTTCAGTCACCTACCTGACAGTTAATGTTTTTAGTGGATGTTTTTCTTGAATTGGCGTATGAGGAGTGAGGTTGATATGTCATCACTTTAGCGGGGGGTTTTTGGGTTAAATACATTGTTCACTCTGTGGCCATGTGGAGGGCAACATAGTGGACGTACAATGGTTTTTATCTCAGTTCTGTCTACCAGCAAAATCAGTAGACTTTTCTTTTTATCTCAAAGCTGTTTTTACGCAGGAGAGGGGTGGGGGGTGGGGCAAACAGTTTAATCATGAACTCATCTACCAGATCTTCCAGGCTACAAGGCAGTCTTATTTCTCTCAAAGAATTATTCAAAAGCCTTGTGGCCAACTGTATAGGCCATCTTATGCGATTTGTTATCACATTCAGTGTCCATGTCAACAAAGTTCAGTGTGTCAACTGTACAAGGTGTTTGTCATTCTAACAAAAGCAATGCAGGTGTTTGTTTGAGATTGACACTACAACTAAACAAAATCATTTACTGCATGCACTTTAATAATTAGAATCAACAGTCACTCTCACCCAGTCTCTGTTACTCACAGCACTGTGTGTGTGATATAAAGTTTCAGTTAAGAATTGGGGAAAAAAAAAAAACTAGTGACCAGAAAGCTGGTTTTGAGTTGGAGTTGGACAAGGAACAGTGTGGAAATGGACAAATGATGAGGTTAGCATATACCTGTTCATAAAAGCAACATTTTGAAGTGGCCGCTTGTGGCAGAGCATAATTTGAAGTGCTCAGTTTGAACAGATCTCTGTATGATACTGATTGTTGTTTTTCCTAGGTTTACATTTATTTGATAACTTTTATTAATGATCACAGTTTTATACTGCAAGCTTTTGGTGTACTTTTTTTAAACAATCAGTTATCATTTTGGGTGGTGTGATCTCATGCAAACAGCCTTAATTAGGGACTGATTTTGTATGCAGCAAAAGACAGGTGCCTTCACTTCATTTCAGAAGTGTGGTAAGTATTTGAGTTATTGATTGATTGGAAAAAAATATTCCCAAGGTTAATAGATAAGTAAGAAGATGCTTTTTTTTCTCAGCCAGCCATTGTTCCTTCAGGGTCTAAGGATACTAACATAGAACACTATTATGCAATATAGAACTGATTATAACAAGAACAGTGATGATTCATGTTAGCATGAGAGAGAGAGAGCAGTTTTGGTGTAGGAAAGGAGGGAGGGAAGGAAAGAGAAAGAGAGATGCACAGAGAGAGAGAGAGAGAGAGAGAGAGAGAGAGAGATGCTTTGTCCTAAACAAAGAATAGAAATTAAACCTGATTATATTTGTACAAATTCTGACTCTTTGAACTCATGTTTCTCTACGCGCCCTTGGGTCTTTCTTCTATTCAGAACAAACTTTTTACTGCATCCACCTATTTTTTGTGGTGTGTTCCAGATGCTATCTTGGATAGGATCAAGGAGGCTGGTTTCCAGATTGCTCTGCAGAAAGAAGTGGTTCTGACCAAGGAACAGGCTGAGGAGTTTTACAAAGAACATGCTGGTCAGCATTACTTCGAGGAACTGACGAACCGCATGTCCAGGTGAGCTGTGTCAGCTCAGAATATTGCTTCCCTGCTGCATGCAGTGACAGGGATTGACACAATGGGATGACTATAGTCTGTTTACGAAGTCCACTTATTGAGATTTTATTGGATTTGAAAAATCTTTTACAGAGTTCTGAGTCATGAATCCAAGAATGAAAACAAACTTTCTACATAGTCACATTAGTGTGCACACTTTTTAGCGTGGTCAGTGTGACGTTTTCATGCTTTCTGTACACTAAGGAATTTAGTGTATTGTAAGCTGTCTGTGCTTACCAGTGTATTATCTACAATGATTTGGTGAATTTGGTGACATTCACTCTCATGCCTTGACTGACAGCAATAACGCAGTAGCATTAAGGCTTGACTTGAATGCATTTTCTTTTGTTGTACAGCATTTAGGAAATCTGCTCACATAATTACAGAATGTTTCATGTGTGACTGATCTAGCTGAATATCAGACAGTTGAGTTGCTGTGATTTTCACATCTATGCACCTGATCATACGCAAGATGAGTGTTTCATAATTTCTAGTTTTTTTAATTTTTATTTCCATGGTATGATATTCTTGTGTGTCATATGATTATAGATTTAGTGTTCTGTGCACAGTGGTCCTTTACTAGCTTTGGGACTGGCACGAGAAGATGCTGTGGTAACCTGGCGTGAAATGCTGGGACCCACAGATGTACAGGAAGCCAAGGAAACAGCACCAGACAGGTATCAGCACTTTTTCTTCTTTTTTCTTTTTTGTTTTGTTTTTTGCAGTCTCCCACAAGTCTTTGCATACTTTATGAATCAGTGCATTTTATTATAAGCAGCAATAAACTTTTTTTGCACTGTGGATAAAGAGAAGATAAACATGATTGGCAAGCTGCATTTTGTTACCTCGACCTGTGACAGTATGCTGGGCTCCCACTTCTTTGTGACTTGGCATATTTCAGTGAAATGCACTGCTGAGAATCCACACACAAAAGGCACCTTTCAGTGAATAGAAAAATCAAGGGAGAAGGGAAAAAGTGACAGTGGAATCCTCAGACACTGGTGGAGTTTTTGGCCTATCAGCAGATGACACTGACAATACAAAATCTCCTGTGATTTTTCCATGTGAACAGGACCCCCCCCCCCCCCCCCCCCCCCCCCCCCCCCCCCCTTGTCAGTCATATTGATCCAATACACTTCAGTCACCTACCTGACAGTTAATGTTCAGTGGATGTTTTTCTTGAATTGGCGTATGAGGAGTGAGGTTGATATGTCATCACTTTAGCGGGGGGTTTGGCTTAATTACATTGTTCACTCTGTGGCCATGTGGAGGGCAACATAGTGGACGTACAATGGTTTTTATCTCAGTTCTGTCTACACAGCATATCAGTAGACTTTTCTTTATTATCTCAAAGCTGTTTCTACAGCAGGAGAGGGGTGGGGGGTGGGGGCAAACAGAAATTCAGCTTTTGCTCTGGCATATAGGGATACGAAAGGGCAAGAACTCCTTGGAAGTCAAGGAGTTATGCTGAAACTGAGGTTAAGATGACTGTTCCACCTTGGCACAGGTCTGCTGTCTCCTGAATGCTGTTCTAGTAAAATCTGTGTTTAGCTCTACCTTGATTTATGAGCATGTGTTCACTTGACCAGTGCATATAAATGAAATGATATATTTTATGTACCTGTGTTCCTACATCAACGTAGAAGCAAGGCAGGTCTCCTTGGAAAGGGACCAAGTTCACTCATCTAGAATCATAGGTCAGCGCTTCACATCTTGTTTGGGTCCAGGTTTTCTCTGAGATGATGTGATAAAGAGAGGTCTTAATTGTTTTTCATCAAAGTGTGTGTTCAAAGTGGTGCCTAAAAGTGCAACATTGGTACAGTTACATACTTTTGTATACAGTTCTGCAATGTTAAAAATTACTGGGGCATTGAGTCAAGAAAACACATTTTTCAGCGTACACATGGAAATAGAAGAGAAATTATTCCGTTCAGGATTTTGAAATTCCTGTAAAAGGTCTTGTCATAAGTTACTTTTGTTTTTGTATGCAACTTCTGGGAAATAAATTTCATAAAATCCACACATGCTTTTGACAAAACCAAATTCTGTGTTTAAAAATGATTAACATTATTTGTCAAAATGACCAGATGTAGTACCTGAAAATATAAATGGTTGTGGTAAACTCAGAAGGCTTTTCAGATCTTATGTGCTTTTGTTCTAGGCCAACAGAAAATATGCTGCTGAACTGCAATACTTGACATTGCCATGTCATGGCGTTGGAACATTGGGAGTCATTCATGCAACATTGACCTGATCACCTCAGTCTAAGCATAAAATTTGATTCGGCTTGGATTTTGTTTCTCTTATTCTTTTGTGTGTTACCTAATGACACCCCTATACACAAGTGACGTTTCCAACACAGCTTATAATTGTGATTCACCGTAGGCTTGATCGCCATTTATAAGTCAAGTTTATTATTTTTTTATCATTATGCATATAACTGTTGCAAATTTTGAAGTGTTTGTGAACTGTTAGACTAGATCAGTAGCAGACTGAAACGAGCACGTTATATTCTCAGAGGAACTGCCATTGTTGTGTTAGTTTTTGTTATAGATCTAGTCATATTTTGATGATCAGTATAATCATTGGATGTTTTTGCAGTGTTCTTTTTTCTTTTGCTATGAGTGTGTATTATTTGTGACATTGCTGACATTGTGTTTTGGAGATTTTGTTCAAATTAAGTTTCATTATGAAAGTTAGATCCACGATGAAACCATACTTTGCTGGTTAGTTCTTTGCTGTGTCCCAAAGCCAGTATTCAGTATCATGGATATCCACACATATTTCATGTCCTACAATTAGTTCCATGTAGTAGGTGTTTGCCTTCTAGTTTGTAATACCTGTTTTGCAGTTTGAGAGCACAGTTTGCAAACGAAGATGATCACATCAACGAGTTGCATGGGTCAGAGTCTGTTAAGGTAGCCAGTCAAGAACTCAACTTCTTCTTCCCTATGGAACAGACCGTCGCCATGATCAAACCTGACGCCATCAGCACGCAAGGTGTGATTGTAGACTTCTTTGGGCAATGGGAGAATTTGTGTACTTATAGTTTAGATCCAACAAACTTGCTAATTGAGACAAATTGCCATGGTGCAGCAGTCATCTTTGTTAACTGATAGAAAAACAGCATGGGCTCAAACACTATCAAAGACCTAACTATGTGGGATTTTCATTTTGGAGAGCTCCTACCAATTGTTGAATATGATGAGGAGGTTAGGAACATATTATAATCAGTTGTGTTCACTTCACAAACACATTTTTCTCTGATGCAGTTACTCTTGTTCCCCGTATTTGTACCTTTCTGGAATTTTTATGGCTACGGTTTACTGTTGAAGGAATTGTGATACATTCCTGTCACCTATTGAAGACAGGTGCTTCCACTTCTAAAAAAGTTTGCAGATTTCAGTGAAAACTAGAATTGAGAATCCATGAAAAAAAAGTAAGTTAAAACAAAAGCAGTGAAGAACAAAAATAAATGGCAGTGGAACTCATGAAACATTAGTCATATTTTTGGTGTGCTAGCTGATTACACAGATGTCACAAAATGTCATATAAACTTCTGTGCAAGAGCGGACTGTTGCCATTTCATCTACAAAGGTGAAGGTGTTGAAGGCAAGCTGAAGATTCAAGCTTTGTACTGGCTTCTGCCAGGTTTTTTTCTCTGTGTAGAAGGAAGAGCTTTTGTTGCTGGTGTTTCTTTAAAATTTGTAAATTGATTTACGTGGGTTAACAGCAAAGTTTGTTAGATATGCAATGAGTCAGTACATTCAGATGAAGAAAATCTCCTTGTGTTTAGCAAATATGTTGTAATGTTGTGTGATAAAGAGACCATCTTACTGTTTCATGTATTAATCTGTGCTGTTTTTCAGATGCTATCATTGACAAGATCCATGAAGCCGGTTTTAGGATAGCTGCCAGAAAAGAGACTACTATCACACGAGAGATTGCCGAGAGTTTCTATGAAGACCAGAAAGATAAGGAATACTTCAATGATTTGGTGGAACACATGACCAGGTAAAATTTAGTTTACCTTCAGGATGTGAATGTATGTGAGTGTGTGAGTGCATGTGTATGTATGTGTGTGTGTGTGTGTGTGTGTGTGTGTGTGTGTGTGTGTGTGTGTGTGTGTGTGTGTGTGTGTGCATGCACATGTGCATGTTAATGCTTGTGTGTGTATAGGAATGTGTCTGTGCATATATGCACATTCATGTATATATACATTTTCCCATCTGTGGACATATAGCTTCTTAAGTATATGCATTAGTTCTTTCAGAGTTTTAACAAAGTATTGTTTGTTCATGACAAACAAGGTGTGAAGATACAGAGTTTTGTTTGTTTGATAAGTGAAGTGTTTGAGGACAACAAAGCTTTCTGTTTGTTCACAATAAATGGTGTGGTGTAATGGTAATCAGGTGTGCTGCCTGAGATAAATGTTACAGTGTGAAGATAAAATGTTCTGTATGTTCATGCACAGATCATTGTGCGAAGATAACCAAGTGCACCACTGTTTGTAAAATAAATGACAAGGTGTGAGCATACCCAGATGTTCTGTTTCTGTATGGTAAATAAAGGTGTGTGACCATGTTGTCATAGTGGCCCCACCATGTTCATGGTGCTGTCGAGGGAAGATGCCGTGGAAGGCTGGAGACAGGAGATTGGACCAACAGACCCTGCCAAAGCCAAGGAAGAAGCACCAGACTCGTGAGTTTTCAAATCTTTAAACTTTTAAACCAGTTTGGATGGTATTAACACTGTTGTGACTGGTACTACCACTGCCTGATCTTCCTTCTAGCCTGAGCCTGCTTCTGAGAAAATTCAAGAAAACCAGTAGCTGTCTAGCAGCCTTAAATATAGTGCAATCAACACCAAATGTTTTGTACTGAATGCAAAATGGATGCCAACTTTAGCTGTGAATCGTTATCATTTGATTGCACAGTATCTAGTTGGAGACAAGCGTCGGACACCCCTGGCCCTACTACCACTGTCAGTCTGTCCACGTCTACTGGCTACCAAAGTAACTTCCGACACTGACACATTTTCTACATGATTATCTTCATTACTTTCAGTACTACTATCACTTTCTTGAGGCATAAAAGACTTATCAGAATCCCCGTTGGCAGGCTCATCAAGATCTAGCAGATGAAGAATTTCTTCTCTTGACATCAGGCATTTTCAATCCATTTTTATTTCAAAATAATGGAAACAATCGCATTTTGAAACTTAACATTCCCAAAACAGCACTAACCATAACAAGGGAAACAACTTAATTGCCACCAAAAGTGCTACATTTAAAGCAAACATGAGTTTTGTACCTTTAGATTGAGCAATCAAATCATAACTATCACAGCTACGAGTATGCACGTAGTCAGTCATGGATGTGTTAAGGAAAAGACACCTGTCTTTAGGTTTATCACTACCTAAGGACTTACCCGTAACTGTCAGGGGTAGAGACAACAGAGACAATTCATGATTGCAGTGCCCCCATGGCCTCTGAGACCAGGTCAAGGAACAGGCGCCTGACTTTTAGATTTCCATCTCTTGAAAAGCTGTTTAAAGATTACAGGTGCCAGGGAACACCTGACAAAAGCGTTTTTTAGGATAATTCTTGCAGAACTGTTCTAGTATTGCATGTGTCAAGGAACAGGCACCTGGTGTTTTGGTCTTCACTCTTTTAAAAATCTGTTTTAGTATCACAGGTTTCCATTGTGACTGAAAAAAACTCTTAGTATTGCAGGTGCCAAGGAAAAAGCCCTTGACAAGTAGGTTTCCATTCTTGCAAACCTCTTTTAGTATTATAGGTCACAAGAAACAGATACTTGATGTATAGATTTTCATTCTAAAAGAAAAGAAAAAAAAAAGAAGAAAAAGCCCTCTTGAATATGGTATGGTAGTTACCAAGAAACTGGTGCCAAACATGTACATATATAATTTCCCAGAATGTTTTTTGGGCTGTAGGTGTTCTTGTCATAGTCTTCTGAAGCACCACCCTTCACTCAGGACTTTTTTTTAGGTTATGCAAGTGGTTGTCTTTTGACTCATCAACAGACTTGTTATACATATTGTGACAGGACTGTTCCTTGGTGGACAATTTGTAACCAGAGTCAGTGTTCAGGAAGGTCTTTCTGGTTTAGAAAAAAACACACAAAACAGATGGACCTTACATGCTATGCAAAAATATCTATGCTTTTTGTTAACAAAGATGTTGCTTACAATTGCCCACAAGACAAACAAACAAATCAACGGCCTTTGCATGTTGCATTACTTGTTTGTTTCTTTGTTTAACAAAGATGTTGCGCTCACAACTTGCCCACCATATAGTAAACAACTCTTACAACACACTCTGAGGTTGAAAAAATATTGTTTACTTTATGAACAGTTTTCATGGCTGCTTGAAAATCCATTTACAGCACAGCAACATCAACACACTAACATGTAATCCTGCATGTTGCATGATCAGAAAGGCACTAAACCTGCTGTGAGGGCAGTGGGAGGGGAGGGTGAAGAGTGGAGGAAATATAGAAAGAGAGAGGAGTCCTAAATACAACACAAATGCACACACACACACACACACACACACACACACACACACACACACACACACACACACACACACACACACACACATGCAGGAGAAACACACACACACACACACACACACACACACACACACACACACACACACACACATGCAGGAGAAAACACACACACACACACACACACACACACACACACACACACACACACACACACACACACATGCAGGAGAAACACACACACACATGCAGGAGAAACACACACACACACATGCAGGAGAAACACACACACACACACACACACACACACACACACACACACACACACACACACACACATACACACACACACATGCAGGAGAAACACACACACACACACACACACACACACACACACACACACACACACACATACACACACATGCAGGAGAAAACACACCACACACACACACACACACACACACACACACACACACACACACACACACACATGCAGGAGAAACACACACACATGCAGGAGAAACACACACACACACACACACACACACACACACACCACACACACACACACACACACACACACACACACACACATGCAGGAGAAACACACACACACACACATGCAGGAGAAACACACACACACACAATGCAGGAGAAACACACACACACACACATGCAGGAGAAACACACACACACACACACACACCACACACACATGCAGAGAAACACACACACACACACCACACACACACATGCAGGAGAAACACACACACACACACACACACACACACACACACACACACACACAACACACACAAACACTTGATGGCTAGATGAAATGATTAGATGCTGTCTTCAGAGAGAGCAACCAAACTGTATAGAGAACTCTTTGGACAAGAAAGTTATCCAGCACAACACAACATAACACACCACACCGCAGCACAACACATCACACCAAACTGCACTGCTACACAACATAGCACTGCACAACACAAAACAGCACAGCGCAATTATGGTAAGATACAATGTTTTTTTAGCATTTATTTCTTTTTTACAGACTCCGTGCTCAGTTTGGCTCCGACATCTTGAAAAACGCTGTCCACGGTGCATCTTCTCAGGAGGAGGCGCGTCGAAAGATAGAGACCGTGTTTGGCACTTTGGAGTTTGAAGCTGATGGTACTGTGAAAGGTAGATGCTAGTACCGCTGGTCTGGGGATCTGTGTGACGACCAAAATTATCATCCAGTTCTGTAACCAAAGTGCAGGTGCCTGTGTGTGTGTATGTGCATGCCTTGGCAACACTGTCAGATTTTTCAAACAACGTGTCTTTGCAGCAGGGTTGCTGGCTTAGGCAGAATACCCCTCCGTATGTTTCCCATTCCCAGTCATCCCTTCCCTCACCACCACTATCCTCCCTCTTTCTCAGCAAGCATTCATCTCCCCTGGTTCCACCTGCCTGCAAGTGTCACCCATATGTGTAATGTCGCTTTTCAGATAGATAGACAGACAGACAGACATATAGATAGATAGATAGATAGATAGATAGATAGATAGATAGATATACATAGATAGCTGTTTGTGCACTCATTGAGGTAGCATTTTCAGGAAGAGTAGTGTATTGCTATTGACAATGTCAGATTTATTTTAAAATGAATAGTGAAATAGAGTGCTAACAAGTAGTCGGATGATATAATCTGTCATAGTATGATATAATCTTGTAATTTGATTGACAAAGAATTAATTTTGGTGAAAAAGTATACAAACTGCATGCTTGGTAGATGAATATTCACTGATTTTTTAAAAATTTTTGGACTAACCATTACTTTTTTCTTAATAGTAGAAATTTGCTTACACGTATTCTGATCAACCAAAAGAAAGCAAGTCTTGTATACATATATGTAGTTTAATTCAGTCTAAAATGAGATTAGGAATAGAGTTTGTTTAGAACTTACCGCCAATGACATTGACAAACAAAGCACAAGACAAGACACGATGCATTTCAACCACTTGGGTCTTCTTCAGGCGAAAAAATAAATCACATTTAACATGTGGGACAGTACAAACAACGAAAAACGAAAAAGAATGAAAATGACTTATCCGTTCTTGTCCATGTGTTTGGCGGGCGGAAATGACATGCGGCCAGGGGGATTATGGGAGAGGAAACGGAGGGGGGGGGGGGGGTTGCGTCAGGGGAGGTGTGTGTGTGTGATATGATAGGGTTGTGTGTCCAGTTTATTGGGATGGTGTGATATCTTTGTGATGGTTGTGGTAATGGTGGATTGATAATAATGGTAAGGGGGAAAAAAAAAAAAAAAAAAAAAAAAAAGGGGGGTGGAGGGGGGGGGGGGGTGGGGGGATTTAAGGGGAAGGATAATACAAAACTAAGATTAAATAGATGGAGGGTTGCTGTAACTACTGTATGAAGTGAGTGAAGGGGATGTGGTGGTGGTGTATGTAAGTGTGTGTGTATGTGTGTGTGTATGTGTGTGTGTTGGTAGGGGATTTTGCCAACTGGTGTGGAAGAGGTGAGTATCTGCTCCAAACCCAACTGCAAAATCTGCCCCCTCACCAAACCAGACACCATCCTACAGGGCCCCAAAGACTCCTTCACAGTCAAACACACATTCTCATGTCAGAGCCGCAACATTATATATGCCATCCACTGCCAGCTGTGTGGCAAGATCTACATAGGGGAAACGTCACGCACACTCGAAACACGCATCTCTGAACACCTGGCCGATATCCGCCACCACCGACCCAAACCCGTCGCCCTACACTTCAACCACACCCAACACAACATCGACCATGTCAAAGTCATGGCACTCTGGCAGTCACAGAGTGACAGCTTTGAACGCACAACTCAAGAATCCCATCTCATTGCCAAACTGGGCACACTACACCCCCAAGGCATCAATATCCAACAATAACCAAACACACATACTCACCTCTTCCACACCAGTTGGCAAAATCCCCTACCAACACACACACATACACACACACATACACACACACTTACATACACCACCACCACATCCCCTTCACTCACTTCATACAGTAGTTACAGCAACCCTCCATCTATTTAATCTTAGTTTTGTATTATCCTTCCCCTTAAATCCCCCCCCCCCCCCCCCCTTTTTTTTTCCTTTTTTTTTTTTTCCCCCTTACCATTATTATCAATCCACCATTACCACAACCATCACAAAGATATCACACCATCCCAATAAACTGGACACACAACCCTATCATATCACACACACACACCTCCCCTGACGCAACCCCCCCCCCCCCCCCCTCCGTTTCCTCTCCCATAATCCCCTGGCCGCATGTCATTTCCGCCCGCCAAACACATGGACAAGAACGGATAAGTCATTTTTCATTCTTTTTTCGTTTTTCGTTGTTTGTACTGTCCCACATGTTAAATGTGATTTATTTTTTCGCCTGAAGAAGACCCAAGTGGTTGAAATGCATCGTGTCTTGTCTTGTGCTTTGTTTGTCAATGTCATTGGCGGTAAGTTCTAAACAAACTCTATTCCTAATCTTGCTTCGTTCGCCGCCGTCAGTCACTCCATTTTGAAACAGTCTAAAATGGTTTCCCCTTTTCATCAAATGAATGAATGAATGAATATTTAGTTTAATGTCTGTTCACAAGGATAGTGATTTTAGACACCATGCAGAAGTTACCCCTCCCCCTTCAAAAATAAGAACAAGTGAAATAAAACTTCAGAGTAATCTTCCAATAGGTGTGGATAGAATAACTTTTGCAATCAAAATAATGTCAATTTCTTCATCATTCAAAATGTCCCTTATGTTGTCATACTTCAGAAAAACTCCATATTATTCAATCGGTATCTAGCAAGCAAAATTGGGCATTCTAATAGTAAGTGATGAATTGTTAGTTTAAGATTGCAAATACAATTAACTTTTGTAATTTTCATCAAATCAGTATGATTCTATTTATACTTTTTATTAAAAAATTTCTTACACATTTGATGAAATAAAGAAAAAAGAAAAGAAAATGGAAAATGTGTAGATATTCTTTGTCTAATGTAGTCAGATAATTTACTTTTTCTTCTTTGGATTTAACCTGATTCAGTAACTCATATTACTTAGAATGATTAACATCAAAGACATACAAATGAATCACATGAATGTTATTTGGTGTTTTCTTCATGTGTTCTTTCATTTAGTTATTTGCTTTGCCGTGTAAATGTTTCTTTTTTGTTTTGTTCTCTTAGTTTGCCTTCCATATATTTCTTTCAAACATTCTTTTTTTTTTTTACTCATATATATACCGAACAATTCTTATCCTTCTGTTTATTTATCTATTGAAACAAAATTACATTTTTGCATTTATAGTGGGTGTTCAATGACAGCTTGAGTGGCTGTGTGACTTTGAAGTGTTTGCTTCAGGTGGTTGAGACAGGGCTTTGATGAAGAGGTGTTGAGGATGGAACAAACATCCCTACACTCTCTGGGCACAGGTCTCCATACCACTGGCAATATTGTATCCTGAGTCTTTGTCATCGCTGTCGGTGCCATCCCTTATGGACACAGTGTGAGGTGTCAAATCTGGGATGGAACTGACTCTTGTGCTCATGCTTGGGACAGCAGGGAGAGCATCGTACTACTACAGTCAATTGGAAAATGTGTTAATGGTTTAAGAAAAATATTTCTTTTTATTTGGGGCTTTTTTTTTCCATTCACATTATTTTGGACATTTTCAGCAATTGTACAAAATGAAAATCAGATTTCAAGGAAAGGTGTTGAAATTGAAAGGTTTGGAAAGAGAAGGCGTTAAGTGCATGAATGCGCAAGTGAACATTTCTGTGTGAATTCATGTGTGAGCATTTTGTGAAATGGATACTTTTCTCCTCTGTACCAAGGATCAGCACTGTGGTGTAACTTTGTGATGTAATATAATGGTGTGGCCAAGTAATTCATGTGGTATGTCAAGGATTTTTTTTACCATAGTCATTTGACACTTGAGCGATTATTATGTAGTTACTAATGATTTGACATGGTGTAAGATTTGACACTTGAGCGATTATTATGTAGTTACTAATGATTTGACATGGTGTAAGATTTGACACTTGAGCGATTATTATGTAGTTACTAATGATTTGACATGGTGTAAGATTTGACACTTGAGCGATTATTATGTAGTTACTAATGATTTGACATGGTGTAAGATTTGACACTTGAGCGATTATTATGTAGTTACTAATGATTTGACATGGTGTAAGATTTGACACTTGAGCGATTATTATGTAGTTACTAATGATTTGACATGGTGTAAGATTGTTTTCTTTTCTTTTTTTTTGCAATGTAATTAGACTGTGTATACAGTGTGTGCCATTTGTGTGCACTCTATTCAGAAGCAGCACTTGCACTCTTTGTTTTTAGCAACATAGAATCTGTAGTTCAAATATCAGGTAAAGTAAAAATGCTCACTTTTAGTATTCCTTTTTTGAGTGCTGTTGTTCAGAATACCTTCAGTGAAGCTGATAAAGCAACCTGTATGAATTATTTTAAGATTGCAACAAGAGGATGGGTGAGAAGTCAGATAAATTTGTAACTGGCATATGATGAAGGGGGAGGGGGGCAGAAGCAGACAAACATAAAATTTGTATTTGAAAAAACTGAATTGGCTTCTTTCAGATAATGTCCAAGATCGATGGCCAGGAATTTTGTAGTAAGATTTATGGGATGGCCATACAAGGAAGGGGGCTGAGCAGACCAAAAAAATTGTACTTGAATTGACTAAATCAGCTTTCAGATAATATCCAGGATCAATGGCCAGAGAGTTACTGACAGATTTATGGGATAGAGGTGCAAAGAAGGGGGGTGTGGGTGAGGATGAGGGGGGAAGAATGCTCGTTAGAAAAAAAAAAAAGATAAAAAAGGTGTGAATAGAGGATCAGTTCAATGTGTGCCAGGGTTTTCCATTTTCCTACAGTGCTGATAAAAGAAGGAATTAAGGAATTAGGTCAATCTGTTTGGTATGATATTTACGAGGTAAATGAAGAGATATTTAGAAGGTGGGGAAGAAGAAACATGTTTTATGAAGGAAAAAAAAAAAGTATTGTATATCAGGAGAAGAGATCAAGTACCTCAGAAAGAGTTTATAAAGAGGGGGGAAAGTTGCTTGCCAGGAAAAGTTGAGAAACAACATGAGGCAAGATCTAGTTGCAAAGTGAGGCAACTGAAGGTGGAAATCTAAACAAATTTTAAATGTTAGTGATAGCACACCGCCAAAAAAAACCAACATAGACAAATGAATCACAAGACAAAACATGATGCATTTCGACCTCTCAGGTCTTCTTCAGGCAAGATACAAAACACTCGGACAACGAAAACGAACAAGCAATCACTTTCTTTGTCCATTTCAGCACAAGATAGACCTTGAATCTATCTTGCACCTATCTTGCGCTGAAGTGAATGAAGATAAGTGATTGCTCGTTCGTTTTCGTTGTCCTGAGTGTTTTGTATCTTGCCTGAAGAAGATCTAAGAGGTGGAAAGGCGTCATGTTTTGTCTTGTGATTCATTTGTCTATGTTTTTTTGGTGGTGCGTTATCACTAACATTTAAAATTTGTTAACCTGAGGCAAGATTTCTGCTTTGGAAAGCCCCATTATCCCTCCTTCTTCCCCCAACCTTTAAGCACACACCCGTTCCCCTAAATGATAGTAGATGGTACATGTCTAGAAGCAGTGTGGAAAAAATCCCCATTATTTTGATATTTAAAAGGCAAAAATGTATGGAAGATGGAGAAATGGGTGATACATGTAAGTGAAATGGGAGATGTATGTTAGAGAGAGAGAGAGAGAGAGAGAGAGAGAAGAGAGAGAGAGAGAGAGAGAGAGATGATGATGATGATGATGATGATGATGATGATCTTTATTTCCAAGGGTAACAGATAAGCAAACAGAGAGAGAGGTTGATTGTAGATGGGTAGAAGGTTATTACTGTTGCAACTGCTTTAGTTCTCAGACACTAGAAAGCACTTGCCAAATATTATATATATTATTGTTTTTCATGAAAGCATGGACTTTCAAATTTGATTCCAGATAGAGATAATTATTTTTCAAGGTGTATTTGAGTTGATCATGACACTTGTCAATTAAAAGTGCAATTTTCAGAAACAAATGTACAGAAAAAAAGGAAATGTGATTTTGTTTTTAATTGCTCACCTAATACCTTTCCTGGAGTCTTGACGACCATTTGTTATGAAGTAAATACTCTCACAGACCCCCTCTCCCACCTTACTTCCTGCCCCTCACCTGTCTTCTTTATTCATTAACTGTCGACAGTATGAAATATGTTTGTCATACTAATAATTGACTTTTTGTTGTTTCTTTTTCCGAACCCAGATCAAATAAAGAAGGAACAAGAAGAAGAAGGTAGGTTTTGTTTGTGTTTATTTCTGCATGTTTGTTTTGTTTTGTTTTGTTTTGTCATTTTGGTTTTCAGAATTTTGGTCTACTCTGTCAATGCCTTCTCTCTCTCTCTCTCTCTCTCTCTCTCTCTCCTCTCTCTCTCTCTCTCTCTCTCTCTCTCTCTTACTCTCTCTCTCTCCCTCTCTCTCTCTCTGTCTCTCTTTCACTAACACAACACACACACACACACACACACACACACACCACACACACACACACACACACTTGGTGATACACTTCATTTAGATAGGTATTTTAGTTGACAATTTGACTTGGGTTTCAAAGAAGTGATGACCTTTCTTCGTTTTTAACATGCTTTTGAACCCAGTGGTGGCCTTTATGGTTGGCTGGATTATAAACACTGTGACTTAGTATGGTTTCTGCTGTTATATCATAATTAATTTTGTGAAAGAGAAAAAAAAAAACCTGAGAAGAGGGAGAGCATCTTTGCAGGTTTGAACTGTATTAATGGTCTAGGAAATGGGCACTATTATGATTATCTAATTTTGTATGTGGGTTCATTACCTCCCTTGAAAGAAAGAGTGCGTGAAGGAAAGAAATAAATTCACAAGAGACATGGAGAGAAGCCCAGGGTTTGCAAAGGTGTTCACAAACAATTTGCTGTGCATATTTTTCAGTTTGGTGTAACTTGCATGTTAGTAATGGGGAAAAAAGTTTTTATTTATATTGTCTCTTTAGATGTATTTGTCTTTTAACCATTGTTGTTGTTGTTTACTCATTATATCTGCATTGCTTTTTTTTTTTATTTATAAATTTTTAAACATACCTTGTGCTCTAAGATTCCCTCTGTGGTTTGGTGGGCTTAAAGAACAGTATATTGAAATTGAATGAATAGAAGTGCACTTAGTGTATGTTTTTTTTTCTTCTCTGCTCTGACTTGATGCAGCAATTTCGGGCTCACCTGTTCCTCAAGCAGCTGATGTAGGCCCTGAACATCGGGACAGAGGTTTGACAATTCAGATCTGTGTATCTCTAATCTGTAACTGCACAGCTTTTATGTTTCCTGTCAGTCTGAACATGTTTATCGCTCCTTCTGGTCTAGAGAAGTGCTCACACACTAAGCCATACGATGATGTTCTAGTCGGAGGATAAGTGAAACAGATCTGCCATGAACTGTACAGCATTCTCTTAGAAATTGTTTGGCATCTATGCTTATGTGACTCAAATGATTTAATTCAGTTTCACTATTCAATTTTGTTTGTTCCTTATCTAAAATATTTCATGAAAACATCTGTACTATCTGAAATAAAAATCATCAGCATGAATTAACCCCAAATCATGAAATACAGATTTTGACAAAAACATGTTCTTGAAATACAGATTTTGATGATATGGGTATTTATGATTCAGATGTCTTGCTGATTAGACATAAATAACAAGAAATCAGCTTAGATTTGCTCAAAAACTGAAATTTTGAAATGATAATAATAATAAACTGTGTATCTTTTGTGAATGTTTACAATATAAGGTTCATGTTTTCACTTTGAAGTCATCTAGAACAGACAACTGATGCAATGTTGTATTACCTGCTCTGGATAAATTGTGCATCATAAGTTTTCACTTAAAAGCATAACAAAAATGGCATGGAAGGACTGTATACATATATATGTATACATATATTTGGAGAAAACCTGAAACTGAACATGATGACTAGTGATCCAGAGAGAGAATTCAGGTGATGTTCTGCAATGAAGTGGGGAAAAAGAGAGAAATATTTAGAGACAGATTATAGACTGGAGGCACAATCCTGACCTTCAAGATTGTTTCTGACTACACTTGTAGACTAGCACAGGCAGTGCACTAGACTGTAGTCTTCAGCTCCTCCCTTGCTCCATAGACTTTGGTAAGGAGAGATGTTGCCATGGGCTGAATTTCCTGGCTCAGGTGAAGATTTCAGCGGTGTTGAAGTTGTGGTGAAAGGGAAGATGTATGCTTGCAGCCTTGATAATTGTTTTATTTTCTTTTTAAATCCGTAAGATACATTGTTTACTGATGTTTTAAGTGCGGTCCGCTTTTTATGGGATGGTCTTCAGCTTGATTGATTGCCTTGAATGCTGCAGTGAGATGGAAGCCAGTGTAGGTTGTTTTCATAAAACTGGTGATGAAATAGGGTATTTTGAAGCTCTGAAAATATGTTATTTTGGAAGGCCTCAAGAAACTGCGGGGGGCAATTATCCGTTGAGTTGTTATTAATGGTGACAATATGAAGCAGAGCCTTCAGCTCTACTGGGGAGCAGGAGCAAAGTGTTCTGGTAGAGATTCCTGATCTGTGCTGCTATCTTTTTATGTACCTGCACTGTATCTACACTGATGCTCTTCCACTTCCAGTCGCCTCTGCGGCTGACCTTCAGTTCAGATCTGGATTTATAAAATTGGATAGCAGAAAGGCTTTATCCAGGTTAGTGACAGCACTTTTCTACTGATCAAGTGGATCATTGTCAGGTGGTTGACAGTGGACTGGTAGATGGTCTTTTGGTACCTCTGTTGAGCCTTGCTTGTTTTAGGGCACTTTTAAATGATCCATTTCACCTACATGTTTGTCATCAGACACTGCTAGATTAGCTGTTCCATCCAAACACTTGTCCTAAGGTTCTGTCAGAGATGTTGTTTCAGCCAAATGCTTGTCTTAAGGAGCATCCAGGTGAGCTGTTTCATGATTCTGTTGTATGGGGTGCTCTGAGGTGATTTGTGTTGTCATTTCTGTTGGGGAGGACCACTCTGACCAAATGCACCAGGATTGCATGTTGCTTCAGCCATGCCTTTGTGGCAGAAGGTGATTGCCAGGACTTGTCTGTTCTGTAAAGTGTAACCTGTACAAATAGATGCTCCATCCTCCAGACTATGAACACGCTTTTCAGGTCAATGGTGTCTGATCTACACATTGTGGCCAGTTCCCTATCTGCAATGAAAACAACCTGCCAGGAACAAGAACACAGTGTCTGGCAAAGCCTGGATGTCTTGTGGAATGCTTACTTGTCTACAGATTTCAAATGCATGTTTGATCCCAGCTGTCCTTGCTTGGCTCTGTTCTACAGTCCAGTGATATGCTAGGTCTGTTAGTAACTCATCATCTTTGGTCGTGGTGTGGTACATTTCAGTTACAGAAGTCTGACAGCAAGAGGTTGAAGTTTACTCCTGTCCCTTTTCCTCTCTCCCATCCCCACCTGAATCATCAAACTGTATGGCTGACATGGTGTGTGTAGCAGCTTCTGTAGCAGAACTTGTTCTCTTTTAGTGTTCCAGATGTGTGCCAATCTACATTTGATGGTATCTTCCATCACTGACAGCAGTTTAACACCTTT
>CM031595.1:140059303-140144303 GCA_018398815.1 Conus ventricosus | reverse complement strand
TTTCCCAAAGTGATCTGATAAGTACTGAGTCCAGGCATTGTTTTATTTTCATGCAGTCAAAGGCACAATGTTATTTGTATATGAGTTGATGCACTTAACTTCTCTATTAACATGACTGCACAAGTAACATTATTTTTTGTGTGTGTGGTGCTTTTTGCCATTATGTAATTCAGAGAAAATGCCATCTGGGTGCTGTGGAACAATCTTATTTTCTGACAGTTTTCTTTGAAGTGTAAAGGTTTTCCAACATTCTCTCATTATTTTTGGTGTGCTTATAAGAATCTGTTGGTTTTAAGCTTCACTTTGTTTTTTTTTTGGCCTGTTTTCTTTTGTTTTTGTTTGTAATCTCCTGTGTGTTTAGAGTCTCTGAGACTGCATTCTCTTTGATTTCAGCATATTCTTTATATTGTTCATGAACCTTTGCAAGTGATTACAATGTATCTACAAGGATTGTACAAGGATAACCTGTGTACTGTGTTTAAAAAAAAAACTTTGGATCAATTCTGTTCAATCATCATGTTGTACAGTTATTACAGTTTTACATTAATCTGCTTGATTGTAGGTTAAAATATGTCTGTTGACATTGTTTTTGTTCCATTTGTCATGTGTGACAGATTGTTGTTCAGTTGGAAACAACCATGTGATTTGTCATCATGTCTGATGTAGGTAAATTTTATAAGAAAAGAAACTAACGATGTGGTTTTATGTTGTGCTGCATGAACTGATTGATGATATCAATGTTTTCAACCAGGCAGTTGATCAGAATCTTTGCACATTATCCATGTCTATTAATGTTGTACCCCATGGTGTATCATTGTATTTGGTGAGATCATGGGTTTTTCAAAGAAAATGTCAATGTGACTGCATTTCAGAACATGCAGAATTGGTCAGTACAATGTACTGGTAAACTACTTGGATTTGATGTTAAGTGTGCCATTGTTTAGTTTCTCAAAGCAAATAGAAATGTGGCTCCATTGCAAAATACACAGTCAGTATGTTGTTTTGTTAAGATATTCTGCTTTGATGTTATTGTTTGACATAGTTTGAATGCTGGGTTAATTAATGAATAATGATGATGTGTCATATTTTCAAACCTGGTTTTTCTTTTCTCGATTTATATGTGCATACTATTTGAAATTAGAAATAATGATTTGTACTTTGATTTTTTTTTAAAATACATTTTTTAGATTTTGAATTGTCAAACAATTGGAGATTACTTCTTTCTTCCCCCCCCCCCTCCCCCTCAGAAAAAAAGAAAGTTTATTCCTATCAGTCATCTGAGATAGCTCTAATCCTGCCCATGTTTTTTGGTTGTGTGGTTGTACATGTACTTCCAAAAATGAGACACTGGTGTCAGCAAGTCAGAGCCAAACTCAATGATGAAGACATGATGTGCAGGTCAGGCAGAGGGGGAGGGGCAGAGTGAGGAAAAGCCAGCTGAAGGCGAGGGCGAGGCTGCGGGTAAACCTCTATGCCTTTGAAGGAGCACTGTCCTTGTCTCTGTGCAGTGTGCATTTTGTACTAACCGGGATGAAGTTCACCATGTTCTATGTGTTTTGTCTGTCTGCTGATTACATCATTTTCTTTTTGTATTTATGGTCTATTTGCTATCTGAGGTCAGAAATTTGTACCTTTACTTTTTTTGGGTTTAAATGCTGGCTTGTTTATAGTGATATAGATCTTTCTGTGTCTGTGTTATTATCTCTCACTGTGCACGGATATGGGATAAATGATCAACATATAGGTGGTATACGCGCAACTCAGATGAACATATATAACCAGATGTTGCACACCTACACGTGCTTGCAAGAAAACATACAAGAATTGCCAAAATGTGTTTGTGTACACACATGTACACAAACACAAACACACACAAACACACACACACACACGCACGCACGCACGCACGCACGCACGCACGCACGCACGCACGCACGCACGCACGCACGCATGCACACACACACACACACACACACACACACACACACAAGCATAGGAATGGGAGAGTGTGGGGGAATGTTGTTAAACAGAAGTGGACACTCATGCTTACATATTATTTGAATGCCTTTAACATGTGTATATTGTATGTGTGTGTGCTTTGGGTTTTCGCGTAGGAATAGTATGTTGTTTGCTCTTTCCATTGACCTTCCTAAGAAAGATAAAGAACATGTTTGGTGCAATGTGACTATTTTCTGCTCTTCTGCTTCAGTTTTTTTAAACTCAGGAATGTGACAAAGGAACGCTGTGTAATCACCCTGTTGTGCGTGTGTGTGTGTGTGTGTGTGTGTGTGTGTGTGTGTGTGTGTGTGTGTGTGTGTGTGTGTGTGTGCATGGAAGCATGTTTATGGTTATCATTTACACCAGTATTTCCTCTGCAATTTCAGTTGCTAGTATTATCAAACCGGCCAAAAATAAGGAATAATGACAGCAGCTTTCCACCCATTCCCTGCAAAAAGATATCACCACTTGTAAATACTGATAATCTTTGGAAAACATTATATACATGTTAACAAATTTGATACTTTCTCAAAAGAATATGATCAGTAATAATTCTCACTTATTACTCTGATTATCTGATTAAAGATGTGTTGCATGATGTGTTATACAAATGTTGCAACAAACATATATTGGATCCTATCAAGATAAAATCATTTAATGCAATTTCAGCCAAACAGTATAGCAGTTATAAGTTGATCCTTTTCAAGACATAGAACTAGGATCAGAATACATTTTGCCAGATGTAGCTTAGTAAGACTGGCATATGAGTTTATCACGTATGTTGGATGAACATAAATGAAACTATCTGAAAGCAGCAAACAACACAGCCTTTGAAGCCATCTGAAAGCAGCAAACAACACAGCCTTACTTGTTTCGGCAATGTTCACAGAAACCGTATGAATATGTAATGAATTCAGTGTCGTGGCTAAAGTGGTGGAAAGAAACTACTTAACATGGAAAGTATCATGAAGGTGGCTCCAGAGAAAATAAACTGTAGCTTTTTCAGTTGCAATAAGATTTTGTCAGGTTAACAAAATCTGGATGTCTTGTTCCCTTGCCATTTGTTTCACATTTTACCATTCATCCTTCCTTTACATAATGCTTGTTGTCTGTGTTACTACCCTTTTAGTAAACCAACAAACAGAAGAAAGGTTGCTAACTGCTTTCTTGTTATATATCAAATTGTTGAACACTTTTCTGTCAGGATATGTCATACATGACAAATAATTATCTTCTGTTTACTCTCCTTTATTCCTTCTCATATTACATCCTCTAAATTTTATTTTCATGTATTTTACCATGTGTTTTCAAGTGGATTTTGTTCTTAATAGTATTTCCTCTTTCATGTTTTCATTTTGTTTAGCGTGCTGAGAAATTCAGTTTCATGTTTCTTTTTTCTCTGCATTTCTGAATTTATCCATAATTCACCCAGTTTTTAGGTGTATTCTCTGTGGTGAAATTGTGTATGCATTGTATAACTGTAAGGAAGGGGAGGAGGAAGAGGGGTGTGGGGTCAGGGATGCAGGTGAAGTTCCTCTTCTCACATGTGTGATTTATAGCATATAGTTGCTTGACACTAGTTCCTTAGTCTGCATATTTGATTTCTGTGTTTTCTTGTTATTCATGTTACTGGCAATTCTTTGTGTGTGGGGTGTGTGTGTGTCTTTTTTCATCATTCTTTGTCTTGTTCTTTCTTTTCTGGTTTCAAAGACATGTAGCTTCCAGGATATGCAAATATAATTTTTAGGTATTATGGACTCACACACACACATAAACATGTAGCCATGCACACACACACACACACACACACACACACACACACACACACACACACACACACACACACACACACACACACACATGTTTATGTTTCAGTTTATAATCAGCAACTTTTTTTCCAAAAACATTTGGACAGTAAAGTTATGAACAATAACTAAGATAGCTACAAGTTCACAATAAATGTGTGGATATGTATGCAAAAAAAAAAAGTCATGAAATAATTTCCTTCTTTTTTTTGTAATTAGTTTTTCAGTATCATAATATTGTATGTTTTCTTTGTATATCTTGTTGATATCCATCAGGGGAAGTTTAAATGATTATATTCAGTTTTCCATTATATCTTGTTGACATCCATCAGGGGGAAGTTTAAATGATTATATTCAGTTTTCCATTAAAAGCAAAACAAACCAGTAGCACCTTCAAAACAACAGTAAATATAAACCCCCCTGAAAACATTAAACTCACACACACACACACACACACACACACACACACACACACACACACACACACACACACACACACACACACACCTGGCAGCAATATGTTTATGTCAACAATCAAGATTTTTTGTCAACAAATTATTTGACAGGATGTTTCATCGTCAGCATGGCCAAAGTACACAGGATTGATGATGTATTTCATTGCTGCGATGGTGTGCAGTGGTATTCTCATGCTAATGTTGTACAGTTCATGGACAAAGTGAGAATGGGTTGACTGAATTATGCCATTGTGTTCATGTCAACTTATATGCACCAGAGCCAAGTTTCTGTTTTGCCATTCAAGACCTCATGGTTCTAATGTCCTGCAAGAGTTTTAGTTGTTTGAGCTTGTTACAGTGTGACCTTTGTCATGTCAGGACAAAATGACGGAGAGAACCCTCTCTCTTTCTCTCTCTCTCATACTTTTTTTCTAGCTTTATATTTAATTCACTTATAATGAATATGATTTCTTTTGTGTATTTGTTATTGTCATTTTGTTTAAAGCAATTAAAAAAAAATATTTAAAAAAAATGACGGAGAGAATGTCAATGGATATTTGACTGTCTGTTGCACTGAAGCCAATCAAAATCATTTGCTTTATTTCCCAATCAGAGTCATTTGTTTTGTTTCTCATATGCTTATTCAGTGTGTACTTGAAAAAAAAAAGGAAAAGGAAAATAAAGCAGAATGTTACTAGGATTATTTTCTTTTCTGACCTCTGTTCCATAAAGGCGTCAACCTGTTTGCATCAAAGATTAAGGTGGTAAGGGAACAGACAATGACTCCTTTCTTCTCTAATTGTGTATGTTTATGAATGCATCAGCCTATGTGATCTACTGAGCACTAGAAACATCGTCTTGCGCTGCAAATATCACATGCTGGAAATCAAAGGATTGATATGGCGAGTAACACCCCGAGTGCTGCTGTGCAGAACAAACAGAAAAAGCTGAAGGTGAGGCCGAGGGGAAACCAACAGAACAAACAGAAGACAGTGAGAAGAAAGAGGATGAGAGTGATGGTAATGTTGATGTTCATGGCTCACCTTCTGTTGTACTGTGTAGACTGCAGTCGCTTTGTATCCAGTCTTCAGGCGGCCTCTGCATTGGTGTTCTGATTCAGCTCACTCCTCTCTTGTTGTAACGGGCTTCTTCACATTTCTTTGGTACCAGCTGCTCAGTTGCACATGTACCTGTGTATACATATTTACATGTGTATCGATTTTTTTTTCCAGTTGTTTAAAATTTGTGCTTTGTAGCTGTGCTAATGGCAGTATAAGGTCTCTGTGTGCAGTTTCAGTCTCATCAAGAAGGTGTCACTGCTTGCAGACTCTTCCATATATGCTATGTCACATATTCTTTCTTTCTTTCTGCGTACGCAGGCTGATACTCCTGCGGACACTGCCTGTATAGACAGGCAGTGAAGTTTTGTGTGTATGACCGTTTTTAATCCCGCCATTAAGGCAGCCATACTCCATCTTTGGGGAAGGTGCATGCTATGTGTAACGTGTCATCCATACCAACGGCCAAACTGGCCTTCTCTTCCGAAAGTTGGTGATGGGATTTTACGTGTGTGCAAGATGTTGTGCATGCGTTCACACACAGAACCTCGGTTTATAGTCTCATTCGAAGGACTGTATGGGGAATGGAGTCAGAACCAATGTTAACTCCGAGGGAAAAATCCCCCTGTACCGAAATTCGAACCCGCAACCCCAGGATCACGAGTCCGGTGCTCTACCAACTGAGCTATTCCGGCCCCTGCTATGTCACATAGATCTGCAAGTGTCTGCAAGCAGACATACTGCAGTCTATGTGGTTTTTATCTCTCTGCATTGTGTATGGATGTACTCTTGTACAAAGTACATGCTTCTTGGGTTGTGGTGTTCATTTCTTTATCTGCCTGCATGTGAGAGGCATTCAGTCTTCAGGTCCTGTGGCTGTGTCTTCTCTGTGAATGTGCCTTATCAACCCAACTGCTTCACTGTAAAGAAAGCAGATTAGTGTATACAGACCTGGAGGACAGTGATTAAGCTTTTGTGCTGGGGTGAAATGGAGCTGACTGACCTGAATATATTAATGTCGTCCCATGTGAAAGAGAAAAGAAAACAGTGGTGCCTGGTGACCTGATCTGTCTGCCCCATTCCACAACATGGATGCAAAGCACTCTCCCTAATGACCTGACACATCTGCCCCATACCATTTCCATGATGTGACAGTCTCTCAGGCATGACCTGATCTGCCTGGTCCATCTCATCCTAATGATATCCCTGTCTGCCCCATCCCATGAAAAAGAGGTGACAGTGTCCCACTCACGACCTGATCTGTCTGTCCCCATTTTGATTAGAAGGATGTGACAGTCATCAGCGATGACCTGACCCGTTTGCCCCATCCTATCCTAAGTGTGTGAGTTATTAGCAATACCTAATCTGTCTGCCTACTGGCCCATCCCATCTCAAGGATGTGACAGTCTCTTATTGATGACCTGACTTTGTCTCTCCCATCCCATTGAAAGGATGCAGTAGTCTTTCTCTGATGACCTGATCTGTCCACCACTGACCAGCAAACTCATCAGGAGCAGTCAGGGGTAAAGGCTTGTAACCTGTTGTACTTTGCTTTTCCCTCTGCCTCTGTACCAGTAACTGTGTATTGACTCGAGTGAACATGGATATTTCAAAAGTAGTTGTGTGTCACGCTCTATGTACTGATCTTTGTTTGAAATCTGTTATCAGTTGTTATGCTTTCTGTCATAGTACATCTCTCTTTTTGTCTGTGCCGTTTATAGTACAGCACAGTGGAACCTCTTAATAAAGAAGACCTCATGAACAAAGACTGCCCTTTTTAAGTTAAAAGACAAGTTTTTTTTCTGGAACATTCTTGTCTTTATACTAGATTTACTTCCCCAAAAGACTCTCTTTTTTGGTCTTTGTTTATGCTAGATTTTCTATCCAGTAAAGATTCCCTCTTTACAAGATTCCGTCCCCATCCCCACCCCCTCTCCCCCAAAGTTATTGTCTTCATACAACGTTTACCACCCAATGAAGACTCCTCCTTTCAAAGACTCCCTCCCCCCCCCCCCCCCCCCCAAGAACATTCTTATTATTTACTAGATTTACCATCAAATAAAGACTCCCTTCTTATGAAGATTTTTGTTCCAGGAGCATTTTTGTTTTTGTCTGAAGAATAGATACCATCCAATAATGTCTTCTTCCTTTCAAATACTCTGGAACATTCTTGTCTTTGCACTAGATTGATTTACTGTCCAATACAGATTCCTTCCATTTAAAAGATTGATTTACTGTCCAATACAGATTCCTTCCATTTAAAAGATTGATTTACTGTCCAATACAGATTCCTTCCATTTAAAAGATTGATTTACTGTCCAATACAGATTCCTTCCATTTAAAAGATTGATTTACTGTCCAATACAGATTCCTTCCATTTAAAAGATTGATTTACTGTCCAATACAGATTCCTTCCATTTAAAAGATTGATTTACTGTCCAATACAGATTCCTTCCATTTAAAAGATTGATTTACTGTCCAATACAGATTCCTTCCATTTAAAAGATTGATTCACTGTCCAATACAGATTCCTTCCATTTAAAAGATTGATTTACTGTCCAATACAGATTCCTTCCATTTAAAAGATTGATTCACTGTCCAATACAGATTCCTTCCATTTAAAAGATTGATTCACTGTCCAATACAGATTCCTTCCATTTAAAAGATTGATTTACTGTCCAATACAGATTCCTTCCATTTAAAAGATTGATTTACTGTCCAATACAGATTCCTTCCATTTAAAAGCTTATGGAATATTCCTGTGTCTGTACTAGATTTTCTATTCAGTAAAGACTCACTCCCTCTAAAGAGATCTTTTTCTGCAATATTCTTGTCTTTTTCTGCTCTAGATTCTCTGTCCAATGAAGAGTAGGACCAAGTTTTCTGCAACATTCATGTTTGTCTACACCAGATTTACCGTCCAGTAAACACTACCTTCTTTTTAAGACGAGATATTCTAAGGATTTCTGGAGGCCTTTATTAAGAGGCTCCACTGTATCTTGGCTTAGCTGTGAATCTGAAACAGGCTGTCTCATTAGCATGCAATATGTTGTCACTTCCTTTGTCACATTGTCATATTGTCTAATGACCAATTACTTTAGGCAGCTGTGATGTATACTGTCCTCTGTCATGAATAGCAGTGCTGCTTTTGAAGTGTCCATCGCAGTACTTTTATCAGCAGTGGGAAAGTGCTTGATTACACTTGTCTCCTCACCAAATATCATGGTGATAGTGAATGTTTTGATGTTCCCATAATACAGCAAAAGCTAACATAATAATAATAATAATAATAATGTATAATACTTATATAGCGCATTTCTTGTTGTACAACTCAATGCGCTTACATCCACCATTTGCACTTATTCATACAATATTCATGCACACAGCAAAAAGAAAATACACAATTGCAGACGCACCAGCATGCATAAACTGCCTCACCAAACTAGTTGTGGAGAAATTTAGGAGAGATCTAGTCATCTACAGAAGAGAATAGGCCTTTTTGAAGAGGTAAATTTTGAGCTGAGATTTAAAAGAAGAAAGAGTAGGCTGATTACGAAGGTCTTCAGGGAGGGAGTTCCAAATAGAAGGTGCTCTAAAACTGAAGGCTCTTTCGCCAACAGATTTCAGAGAACGCTTAGGGATTTTCAAAAGTTTTTGTGAAGAAGAGCGAAGGGTACGAGAGCTTTGGTAGGTGCATAGAGAAGAAGAGAGATAGTGAGGAAGAGATTCATTGAAGTGGCGGAAAGCAAGAACTGCCAGTTTAAATTGCCACCGATACTGTATGGGAAGCCAGTGCAGTTCGATCAGCATGGAGTGATGTGCTCACACCTCCTCCTCTTCAAAACAAGTCGTGCAGCGCTATTTTGGACTCTCTGCAGCCGAGCAATCTGTTCTGTGGGAAGCCCAGCATAAACAGAGTTGCAGTAGTCCAATCTTGACATCACCATGGCACAGACTAGCCTGACAGCTACTTCCCTGGATATAAAGCGTCGGATGGAAGCAATACGTCTCAGCTCTAAAAAGGATGAGCGACAGACTACAGATATTTGATTCTGCATGGTCAGACACTGATCAATGGTAACACCAAGGTATTTGACAGACTTATTGAAAGGTAATTCAGTACCATCAACAACCATTGACTCTGACTCAACGAGTTTGAGGCAGGAGGAGGTTCCAACGGGCATGACTTCAGTCTTTTCACAATTTAATTTAAGCTTATTACTTGTCATCCACTCCTGCACACTGCTGATACACCGAGACACCCCAGATTGAACAGAAACAAACACATCAGGTGTGCCACTCTTAGAAAGTTCAGTGTCATCAGCATACTTGTGAAAATCACAATCATGGTCCGAGATAACATCCGACAAGGGCTGTGAGTACAATGTAAACAACACTGGGCCCAATACTGACCCCTGTGGTACTCCATACAAAAGAGGTGACAAAGTAGACCTTACACCACCCACAACCACCGCCTGCGATCTATCTCTGATGTATGATTCGAACCACTGAAGAACTATCCCATCAACACCAAAAGTGACCCTAAGCCTTTCAAGTAAAGTAGTGTGATCTAGCGTATCAAAGGCAGCACTCAGATCAAGCAAGGCTACGAGAGAAACAAGTTTACTGTCGGATTTGCACAGCAAACAGTCCAGTACGCTCAATACAGCAGTCTCAGTGCTATGATTCTTCCTATAAGCAGACTGACAGGCCTCAAGAAGACCATGGTCTGAAAGATGAGCCTGAAGCTGCTTCAGCACAACTCTTTCCAGGATTTTTGAGAGGAATGGGAGGTTGGACACCGGTCTATAGTTCTTTAACTTATGAACTGCTGGATTGTATTTTTGATGTTTGCATAATCCATGAAGACCTCCATGAATTAAGGAATCTTTAACATGTTTCTAACAATTTATGCAAAGGACGTTTAAGTGCTAGCAGATCTGTGCCTATGTTGTGAGATATCAAGGAGATGAAAGTGAAGTATGTTCCATTATTGCTGTTTTGTAATGCAGTTTTGATCTTTTTCATACAGTCTTTGATGATTTGTTTTCTTTAGTTCATGGTCAGAAGGCATGGATTTACTAAGTTTTGTGTGTTGTCACAGTACTGGTTTCCATTGCTTGATGCTGCTTCTATATTCTGCATTCTACCTACCAAATCAGTGTGTGACTTTGAACAATTCTTTTTGCTTTTTGAATATTAGCTGCACATTTTTAGGTACTACCTTTTTTTCAAATTATGAGATTTATGGTCTAATTAGTGCTTTGATATGTACAGTTATGTTTGGTCAGTGTTTTAAGATCAAAAGGGTGAATTATCTTAAAATGTCGTGGGCAGTATTCATCTCTATATTGAAAGACCTTATGTGAGGTCAACAGGCCTACAAACATTTAGCTTGCTGCTGAAAATATACTGTTTATTTCCACAAAAGGAAGTGTTAGTTTTATCAGCAAAATGTCATAGCAAAAGCTGTCTATGCACTGTAGCATTGTTTTGGACTAATTGATGTGTTAACATGATAAGAGTGATATTTACATGACATGAATAGTCAGGTGTCTGCCCCAAGGCAAAGATGTGATACATGAAGAACACTGACCAGTGTCACTGTGTTGGAATGAACATTCAACATGTCAAACTCAAGGTCACCAGGTTCTCAGCTGTTTTGAGTTTTTTTCATGCAGCGGCTGTCTCAGGACAGTCAAACAAGTCTCCCCGCAGCATTGTTCTGGATCAAGTCATTCTGTTATAGAGGACAACAGTTGATAAACAGGGACTTGCTTCATGCCCCACAACTCTTGGTGTGCAGACCACAAAACAGGTCAGGTAGACGAGAAGCCGTCAGAGCCAAAAGCTGACAGTCCAGAGCCGGCAGTCCGGGCGGACAGTCCACGTGCAGGCAGTCCAAAGAAAGATGAAGACACTGGTAACAGTGTGGTTGTTGGTTCACCCTCCTTCAGATTACTGCAGCTGCTTTGACCACCTGAATGTCAATCTGTCTCTGCATCAGTTTTGCGACTCAGCTGTGCTTCACTCCGTCCTTGTGCATTCTCTGTCACAGTTTCTTGGCATCAGTCACCAGCTTGATGTTACATGTAGAGGCTTTGTGGATTTTTTTCTTTCTTCATGATCTGTCTCTTTGCATGCATGTGTTAGATTGAGAGGGGATTTGTGTACATTTGGTTTTCTTATATCTTTTCCTTGCTGGGAATAAAACAAATCTCTCTGAAAATTTGTGTTTTACAGCAGAGGCACATGATACTTTATATCCTTCCTCAGAAATGCACCTGTTTTATAGTTATTTGTCTCACTTTTTTTTTCATTGCGACATCTGTTCTCATTTTTCATCAGAGCAAAATTTTTTTGGGTATGAAATTTGAACTTTTCTCCCTGAGTGCACAATGATACCCTGACCAAACTTCCCTTTTTTCTGTTTACCTATCACTATCAGTGTGGTGTGTGGTTATTTTTGTCCACAGAATTTTGTTAGAGGCAAACTATCCTGTTACAGAGAAAACTTTAATTTTTCATGTGCTGCATGTTGACTGCTGTCTCATTCTAAACAGGATGATCCAGCTCATAAATCAAATTGGAAAGCACAAAAAATTGCTCAGCCCATATGGAGAAGCTCAGACAATGAACTTGGATGTTCGTGGGTTTTTTTTGTGGTGTGATGGTTGTTGTTGTTGTAATTAGGTGTGTTGTCATCAAGCTCACTGTTCTGCCGTAAATATGCTTTGGATATATTCTTGATGGGACCCAGTGACTTTCCTCAGTACTGCTAGACTAGTGGATACTTTTTCTCTTCAGTACTGCAACTACTACCGCTACAGTTTTCTTTTGCTCCCTTAAATAGATATTACTCCACTCCAACACTCATACTTTTCAGGGTTGTTCATTCACTTTGATGCCTCTCTGATAATTAGCTCTCCTGTGTGTCCAAAAAGATGTGTACCTGTGATGCAAACTGCATCAGCTGCCCGTGGAAACTTGGTGATTGTAACTGATGGGTTAGACCCTCAGTGAATTGATGTTGTTGTTGTCGTACCCTGGCTAAAAGACTCCAGGGATCATCGAACAGCCGAAAATACTTGAACACTATGGTACAATGCATCAGCTGGGGATGAGAATAGTACATGTGTGTCCGTGTTTTATTACCCTGCCACATGGACAGCCACACTCCGACTTTGAGGGATTTTGGAGACTGATAATGTTATGCTAGGAGCTTGTCACAACTTGAGACAAATCCGCACATAACTGTGCAGAGCATAACACATTTTGATGTAGCCTTGGTGTTCTAGCCTATGTCAGTTGGTCTGACACAGCCTTAAACCAGGGCATGAGGTCATCCATTGCATTGTGAACCGTCTCCAAGAATCCTGAACTTGATATGTCACCAGCGCTAGATGGATTGTGATTTAGAAGATGAGGTTATTTTTCTCCATTATTCTCTGTTACTGTATTGTATTGTATAACTTGATTGTCAGAGCGCAGTTCCTTGTGTGAAATTCAGGCTGCTTTCAGTGCGGAAAGTTCATTGTTGCAGTACAATTCCACATTCCTTTTTGTTCTTTCTTTGTGTGTCTGTTTTTTACTTATCTTAGTAGAACTTCTGTTGTTTGCCCAGGTAACTCCATTGTTGTCATATACTCTGAATACGTGCCACTCATAGGCTATCATCCGATCCAAGACTTTTGTACTCAGACTACCACCTAAGTAGTAGATAGGAGGAGAAAAAACCCTGCTCCGTATAAAACTCAAAATCATGGACTAAAAAATTTGCTGGCTTCCTAGTTTCCTGTATTCTCCACTAAGCCATCATTCCTTCTATAATCAAGATGACCTGCTTTTCAAAACTTAGGTCATGTGTGGAATATTTCAAGTATGTGGTGTGGTGTGTGTGTGTGTGTGTGTGTGTATGAGGAGTGTGGGTGTATGAGGAGTGGAGGGTTGGCAGCTGAGGCATAAAGCTGGCCACAGAACTCAAGATCAATAGAACTGCTGTGTTGCTTATGCTACTGTATGCATGTGAGACGGCTATGCTGGTCAATCAGTGCCATGCTTTGAAACTAAACAGCTTCAGTGTGAATAAAATCCCGACAGCATGCTGGAATACCTAGCATTGTCATGACTGTGACAAGCCTAAGTCAGATGGGCTGGTCACCTTGCTGCAATGCCTTACTCACCCCTACAATGCTTGCTTGATGATTAGAGACTCCTTACAGTGGCAACCTCAGAATCTGACCGCTCTGATCCTGGCATGTATACACAGGCCCAGAGAAACATTACCTCCAGAGGTGGGGACCTACCTCTGTTTCCTATGGTAGTGCTTGACATGTAGCAGATGTTCCTGTTTCTGCATTGGATTGGTGTTCTACTACCATACAGGCTGTGTTCAGTCCTTTTCCAAGTGATGTGATCAGCACCAAGACTGATGGATGAAAATTCAACCAATTATCAGTTGTGCATGATCTGAAAGCTATGGTGAACCACTGTGTTCTTTAAATTATCTGTCTCATTATATGTCTTGAATTTCAGGTCAATAACAAGTCCAGAAAAATCATGTTATTTTTTAAACTATTCCCATGCCCATTTTTATGTGTGTATTGTTTATAGTCAGTTTTGGCAGCTTGTAGATATATACTGTGCTTGTATTTGATACTCTTTTACATTCTTGATCTATCCTGTTTTTTCTCTTTTCCTGGACTCGTTGTGCTATCCTTCCATGAGTTTATGCAGTCTTGTGTGGACAACATTTAACTTTTTTTTATGCTGATTGTCACTGGATTGTACTTGTGCAGAAATATGACAAAGACATCTTTACTCAATTAATTTTGACATTGTAATATGACAGACACTGTTCTCTTTGGATAATTTTACAAACATTACCAGAATGCAAGGTCTTTTTGATTCTACATGACCTAAGTTTGTAATGTATTTTTGTTTAAAATCTGTTTATTCAACGATTTTTTATTATTTCAAATGAAATTATGCCTTTTTGAATAATAATATAAAAGGGTTTGTAGTACCAACAATGCTGAAACTGCAATGTTTGTATGTGTAAGATTGGCTTAAATTGATTGTGATTCAACTGGATAAAAAAAAATCACTGTTGATTACTTAATACCAAGATTCTTTATGTACTGTACTGGAAAATGAAGTCAAACAGGATGATAGTGATTTAAAGAAAGGATATGGCATAGCAGCTCAAGTCCCTGTTCCTCTTGTGTATATCAGAACATGAAAGAGCAGCTCTGACTACCACTTTTTATTTGACTGCCAACAGGTACCCCTAGTTTCAATCTGTTTGATATCTCATATGTGTTATTTTGACAATGAGATGTTCAAAAGACATGATGTGAACAAGTATTTGATTATTGTTGGTCATCAGACAATGCAAGCACAGTTGCAAATGTTGCCAAATTTTGCTCCAGGGGCCAACAGGCCGAGTCGCATTCTCTTTTTTTTTTTAACATGCACGCTGGTGACCTGCTCATTTTTGAGTGAACCAGCTTTTAAAGAAGAAGAAGAAGTAATGTGTGTGTCTGACAAGACTGGCCGAAATGGAGATCATAAGATGAAGAAATCACTCCTTGTTGAGTCAGCAAGGCTGGATTTAAAGATGCCAGTTGTCTAAGTCATCAGACTAATGTTTTCAGGGAGAGATCCGGAAGTGGAGTCATCTCATTCTGGAATTGATCTAGAAGCAGGTATTTTCGTAATCCTTGGCTTATAGTTACCATTCCCCAGTTTTGGCTTTTCTCTCCCAACAGTGTTCTACAGAGAATGAAATCATAGGCTGGTTTTGTTTTTATTTCTTACTTGTTCCCTGAAGTTGCATTTCCCTGCATGAGTCGTTGAGGTTTCTTTTTATTTTGATAAAAACAAATTCAGTTCTGACAGCTTGATCTGTAGTTTGTAGCTTTGGTTTTGTTTCTTTGTTTCTTTTTTTATGTGAAATAGCTCAAACCATCTTTAGTTTTGTGTGTGAAATAGCTCAAACCATCTTTAGTTTTGTGTGTGAAATAGCTCAAACCATCTTTAGTTTTGTGTGTGAAATAGCTCAAACCATCTTTAGTTTTGTGTGTGAAATAGCTCAAACCATCTTTAGTTTTGTGTGTGAAATAGCTCAAACCATCTTTAGTTTTGTGTGTGAAATAGCTCAAACCAGTCTTTAGTTTTGTGTGTGAAATAGCTCAAACCATCTTTAGTTTTGTGTGTGAAATAGCTCAAACCATCTTTAGTTTTGGACCTTCATATTTACCTTTTACATCAGCTTACAGAGAGTGAGAAACTCCATCATTGTGTGGATCAGTCACAGGACATTACCATATATGATATATATGTAAAGAGATTATGGCCGCAAATCATATGAACAGATTTCCTTCCTGACTTCTTACCATTATAGACAACATTCATCTTGTTGGTATCAAAGATTAAGTTGATTTTGAATGGAAAGAAACTGAACCAAAGACTTGGTAAAATTTGTTTATCAGCTTCAGTTTCTCTTTATTAACATACGTGTCTGGCTACACGATTTGTTCAGTTCTGTATGTTTTCTTGCAATTAGTAACTAAAAGCAGCAACGTACATCTATGCCATCAGCAAAACCTGTCCTTGAACTCTTCCAGTGTTCTTCAGTTTTCGGTTATGAATTTTCATGTTGTTTTGCTGTTATTTGCTTGCATTGTACAGTAGTATTATTTCCATAAAGTTATACACAAATAATATGGGCAGCTGATGAATCAATCATCATGGAGGGTGTCTGCAAGACAGTACTGTTCTTGAGTTTTACAAATTTTCATGTTGTTTTTCAGTTATATGATTACGTTACATGGAAATATTGTTTTTATAAACCTATGCACAAATATTTCTCCGATTGATTTACAACCTTATAAAAATGCATATCCTTCTCTATCGGATACATGGGCAGCTGACAGATCAATGATCATGAAGGCTTTCAACATGACAGTACCACATAAAATTCCTGACTTCATTCACTTTGGACATTTGTAAAGATGCGCTGGTGGACAGGACTGATGTCAGGTGTAATGAGAGAAATTAGTGGACATGGCTGATGTCAGGTGTAATGAGAGAAAAGTCATTGGACATGGCAGATCATGAGGTGTAATGAAAGATTTCATTGAACATGAGTGATGTCAGGTGCACTGTGAGAAATCAATCAAGATTGCTGATGTTGAATGCAATGACAGAAATCAGTGGAGATGGCTGATGTCAAGTGAAATGACAGAAATCAGTGGAGATGGCTGATGTCAAGTGAAATGACAGAAATCAGTGAAGATGGCTGATGTCAAGTGTATTGACCGAAATCAGTGGAGATGGCTGATGTCAAGTGTATTGACCAAAATCGATGGTGATGTCAAGTGTGACGTAGAGATGCGATGTCAAGTGTAATGACAGAAATCAGTGGAGATGGCTGATGTCAAGTAATGACAGAAATCAGTGGGATGGCTGATGGCAGGTGTTGAGAGAAATCAGTGGAGATGGCTGATGTCATGTGTAATGAGAGAAATCAGTGCAGACAGCTGATGGTGGGTGTAATGAAAAAAATCAGTGGAGATGGCTGATGTCACATGTAATGAGAGAAATCAGTGCACGGCTGGTGATGAGTATAATGAGATAAATCAGTGGACATGTCTAATGTCAGGTGCAGCAAGAGAAATCAGACGAGATGCCTGATGTCAAGTGTAATGAGGGAAACCGGCAGAGATGGCTGATCTCATGTGTAATTAAAGAAATTGGTGGAGATGGCTGATGTCAGGTTTAAAGACAGAAATTGGTGGAGATGGATGATGGTGAATGTATTGAGTGAAATCAGTGGAGATGGCTGATATCAAATGTAAAGAGTAGAATCAGAGAACATGAGTGATATTAAGTGTGTTGAGAGAAATCAGCGGACACAGCTGATGTCAAGACTACTGAGAGAAGACAGTGGAGATGGCTAGCGTCACATATAATGAGAAGAAATCAGTGGACATTGCTGATACCGAGTATGATAAGAAAAAGAAAAGAGAGTAACAACAAACGAACAAAAGTCAAAATCAGTGGACACCATTCGCCGTCGTAAGAGGGGGTTTCATTGATTTCTATTTTTCATATTTTTGACCTCATCCTGCCAGGGTCATACTTGTACGGATGAAATGATTGTTTATATACCTGTGCTAACACCTTTCTTCATTAGTCGTTGAATACATGGTATTGAAAGCATTGATGGTCAGCATTACTACTCACACTATGCTTTGTCTGAAAAAGTTCATACTGAAATTTTTATGCACATTATTAGAAGAGAAAAATTAGGTGCTGCCACTGAAAATATTGCATTGGATACAAAAAGCTATGGGGAAAATTGTCATCCTAGGAGAACTCATTCTTTTGGCACTCCTTGTTCTTCCTTTTTTTCATGGCTGTAGTAAATGTCCTTTGTATTAGAACAGTATATGGTTTAGTGCTTTATGTTAACCTCTTTGTTCTGACTGTTCTTATTTTTTTGCAACAGTGTTTTGCAATATTACTGTTGCTTTCTGTTTTTATTTTTTGCAACACTGTTTTGCAATATCATTGTTGCTTTAATTGTTCTCTTAATGCTTTTTAATGAGGTTTCTTCTCACATGCTTTGTCCTACTATGATGTACCAAGCACTGGGTACACACATGCAAACACTATTGCTTTGATGTACACTGTCTTTCATAGGGACAATAAAACAAACATTCATAGGACATACAATCAAGAGCATCTATACATTTCGCACACACATGCCAACACTCACACACACACACACACACACACACACACACTCTCTCTCCTTTTATCTTGAAAATCAAGCCATTACAATGTTTCTCAGTTTTGTTCTTAACAGACCATTGTGTGACAAATTTATGTACAAGTGTTTGGAATATTGTAACAACACTTCACTGGAAAAAGAAACAAACTGCCAGAATGGATCTTGGTTATTGAAGGCATGAGTGCATTTGGATGTTATTCTGTTGTTATACATGGTTGGCTGTGCTTTGTTGATTTTTCTATTCCAGCGGATTGTTCATGTTTTTCATGCCTTTTTTGTTTTGTTTAAATACCCTGATGTTGTACTTACTCTGACTTGGTGTCAATCCTTTTTGTGCCTATCAGTTCCACACAGTTGCAACTGCATATGTATTACAGTCAAAAGTCTGATGTAATGAAATGCACTAGTTATAGATAAACTGTCGTTTAGAGAAAAAGGACATGTCCTAGAACAGGTAAGGTTTAATCTAAATTTAAATGCAAACATTGCAGCGAGAGGGAGGAGAAAGAGAGAGAGAGAGAGAGAGAGAATTCATCGGATATTTTTTAATTGACAAGGGCTTGGATACAGCTTGTGGTGCGAAAGGTTTGCAAATTATTATTTGCTGTGCTGAAAAAAAAAAAGAAAAAAATATGAGAGAGAGAGAGAGAGAGAGAGAGAGAGAGAGAGAGAGATTTAAAAAGGTTTGTCATACACCTTGGGTCTTTTCCTGACTTGAGTTGTCAAGTCTTGAGGGACGTGGTGAAAATGTGGTGAATGGATACTGATACTAATCATGACTGTGGAAATGTTTGTAACTTGGTTCATTGATTCGGTTCCCAAGGTCATTCCACTCACCATTAGATTCACAGCATTTTCCTATGTGTACATCTGCATTCATCTGTGAGACAAAGATGATCTCACTGATCACATTCAGCACTGCTGTTGTTTGTTATTAATGGGTGTGGTTAACAGAACACCAAGTGAATGTGCACTGTGTGCCAATGCTTGACTCACTTCACGTGCATGCTGTGCTGTGTACTGTCACTGTAGGTCAAGCAGCTCAGCAGAAGGCAGCTGAGGAGGAGAAAGATCAGGCTGAGGCCCCTGCCCAACAGGATAAGGCAGCTGACGACACCCCAGCCGGAGATAAAGCAGAAGCCACAGAACAGGCGCAAGCCAAGACAGAAGACCCGAAAGAAGATACCCCTGCAGCAGCAGAAGCTCAGGACACCAAAGCTGAAGATAAGAAAGAGGATAGTCCTGCAGCAGAAGATAAGGACGCCAAGGCTGAAGAACAGAAAGAAGGTCAAGCGGAAGGCCAGAAGGAAGAGGCGACTAAAGCAGAACAGAAAGAAGACACAGCCCAGGAAAAGAAGGAAAGCTAAGAAGGAAACACAAAAGGTATGAAATAGAAAAAACAACAACATCCCTCTCCAGGCCAAAATGATTATTTATGGGGGCCAAGTGTTAGTATATAATTGGAAGCTTCTTCAGTTTGGTCACAAGTCGACCCTTCAGTACCAACAGTGGACCAGGCGTGAGGGTGGTAAGAGCTGATTGCTAAATGGTCACAGAGTGGGCTTTCACTAACGCACAGTTAGGGTCGCACGTGGTAAGAGCTGATTGCTAAATGGTCACAGAGTGGGCTTTCACTAACGCACAGTTAGGGTCGCACTCTTCAGACTGCTTTGAAGGTTTGTCTTGTGTCTTGGTCTGGGTTTCGCACTCATTGCTTTGGTGGGAAAGACTGCGGGCAGGGAGCCGAGCACAATGTGAAGTGATGTTGGTTACACACAGTGTGAGGTGGAGTTAACTGTTTTCTGAGTTTTAACAGGGTGAAAGTGTGGTCTGTGATGTGTGGTGCTGGCTGAATGAAATGGAAGGATTTGTGCAGACAAGTCTCTGAAACATAAACTGATGAAATGCTACTTTTTGTTCACAGCTTGAACAAGAGGCACTCCATGAAAAAGTAAGTCCTTTAATTTATCCAGTTTTGTTGTGCGCCTTTATGCAAAATCCATGAATTAGAATGTAAACATAGGTTGTTGATGTGTGCTTACTTAAGATTATTTTACAGAAACTTCAATTGATACATATTCAAAACTTGTTATAATGTGATTTAAACAACTAGCATAGGTGTTGATGTGTGCTTACTTAAGATTATTTTATAGAAACTTCAACTGATACATATTCAAAACTTGTTATAATGTGATTTAAACAACTAGCCTGGGAACCTTTGTTATCTGTTAGGACATTTAATATTTAAAAAAAAAAGGTCTTGTATGTATATGGGCATTACAAAAAATTAAGAGTCTAGTATATAGATGAAAATGAAAAAAATCATAATGTCAGTGATGGAAGATTTCTTTGAAGGAATATAAAATGGACAGAATCTTGAGTACGAGTGAAAAAAAAAAGACTTTGAACAGAGCTCTGGAGCAAGAGGGCATGCAAGACATCATTGTTTCTGTAAGATTGAACTACAGAATTTTTGTTTTAGTGATAATAATACTGCTAACAAAGTAGGCTAAAGGGCACTTTACAGATCTTAACAAATTAAGGTCGCACACATACACAAAACACACAGTTGCACACAAACACGCACTCACACTCGCACACACATAAATAAGCTCATGTGCTCATGATGCATACACATACAAATGTGTACACACTCAAACACACACACATACAACATAACACAGGTGTACAGGACAAGCAAAGAGTGCAAGTGACAAGAAGCAATTTCACATTTTTCAGATATTCTGCAACTGTCTTTTGAACAGATAAATCTGTTGGGAAAAAAATGTTTGTGAAAACTCTCCATGTATACTTTAGATAGATAAAACACAAACAAGAACATAATTTATACACTTTTGTACTTTCTCATTCACCATATTCTTTTAAAATCAAGGCTTAATGTATGAATTTTTAAGAAATCAAACATCATCCAGCTGTTAATGACACAACAAGGAACTATGTTGCTCCTTTTCCTGAAGTCTGTTTCTTTATTTTCATGCAGCATCCAGATCACTGTCGTCGCAGTGGGCCTTCCATGCTGACCAGCAGGGGCAGCAGGGGAAACATTCCAACCAAAGTGAGGCTCGTCATACCTGTGTAACTCCATTTGATGATCAACAACTCCTGATGTTTTCTCAATGTCATGAACACTGCTTTGACAGGTTACAAAACAGTGGTACTCTGGATAGATTGACGGAGAAACTGACGTTGGTATTTGCAAGTTCAGTTTGTTCAGTAACAGTGTGCAAAAAGAAGAGGAAAACTCATCTACAGAAATACCAACATTTCAATGCCACTGAAGCACCTTTTTTGACATTATTTAAAAAATGGTACATACATGGTCCAAAACTGACGTCAAGACTTCATTTTCCACAAACTGGCAACACACTTTAGCATTTAAGCCTTTTCTACCAGGAGTAAGTTTTGTTGTCTGCTGATTTGAAAATCTGCTATTCCATGTAGATATATACATATACCAAGAGAAAATGATGGACAATCTTGGATGTCAGATATGTGGAAAACATACTGTATGTGATGAGGTGAAACACTTTAACAAACAAGTTCTGTTAATGCGTGTGATATGTCAACTTATCAATTATTTAAAATGGATTATTCTTTTTTGTTGTTGTTCTTGACATAGATTTGTGTACAGCTTTCAACTCCGTCCAGAGTTTTTTGTATTAAAATGTTACTGCAATGGATCTGGATATTTTGGCAATGGTGTGGATGTCTATACTGCGACAGTCATGATGGGATGAATGGATAACTTTGTTACACATCAATCCCTTTTGCACAATCAATACTGGTCTTCAATGCCATGATTTTCTCCTGTCTTCTTTCCTGTTGTCACTTTGTACATTTCTCTGCTTTTACTTCATTATTATTATTTCATACAAACCAAACTGGTTATATTAAAGCTGTGAGAGTTGGGAAAGGAACGAGGGTAGTGATAACCAAGTATATTGTTTTTACTTTGGGTTGTGTTTTCTTGACTTCATCTGAAGTAACTGAAATGACTGAGTAGCTTTCTCTGTTCAAACATTCGAAAGGATTATTGGTGAAATCCGTCATTTTTCATTATGTCAATGAAAGTTGATGACATCTGGTCATTGGCTCAGCCCACAAGAGCTGTTTTTTATCAGCGCTCACTTTTACCTGTTGCCAGCGTGAATGATTCTGGCCTGAAACAAAGGTTGACAGTGCTGTCATGGTCGTGTGTAAGAAAAATCATACACACATCAGACTACTCTTTTATGATCCGTTCTAAAGTTCTTTCACAATTTGTACCCCCTTCTTTCAAACTACCTTGTGTACTCTGCCAAATACTGACTTTCATGGCATGGGCACATTTAAACTATACAGGAAATCTGGGTTCCCAAAAAACATTTCCTAAGGAAAACTGCATCTGTTGCTGTAAACCAAAGCGCAATGAAAAATGATTTTCCCACAGGGAAGTTCCAAGCTTGCTGGTATATCTTCACCCAAAAATCCACCACACTGATGTTGCCTTTGTGTTTGTCTTTAAACAGAGTGTAAGATCCAAAGAAAATGTGTTTTTTTGTGTCTGTGTTTGTAAGTGGCCCATAACCTTTTGTGCACAGTATACGTCTAATTATTAAAACTAGCGGTTGTAACTGCCAGTGCTGAAGTATCATCTGACACACTGATGCAGAGACAGATGCATAGAAACATTCACACTCAGGTTCTTCAGACCCCAACCAACTCACGGCTGAACACATGACAAAGATGAAACCACCACAAAGATAGGCGACACCCAAAAAAGTTGTTGTTGACTGGTTTATTTGTTGTTTCCATTAACTGTGTGCATGGTTCACCTCCTACACAGGCTTCAACCAGTGACTGCCAAGATAGACAACAAGCGCGAAAAAAAAAAAGGGAAAACAGAAGCTAAAAATAAACACTGGTCTCCTTTCACCACCCTGCCCCACCTCTTCCCTCAAGCTGATACCAGTTTGGGCATTGCCGTCTTCTGCTCACAGACTGGTAAGTAAGGCAGACAACTCCTCCAAGACAGATAAGAACAATGCATTGATACCATTGTTATGAGATGTGATATGAAATCTGATACATATCAAAAGCCTTCTTATAGCATATGCCTTCTTATAGCATATGATCAATATTATATCACAGTTGACACAACATTTGTTTCATAAGGCTTGCTTGGAAGGCACACAAAGTACACTTAAACATGCACCTCAATTTTACACTTTAAACTGCACCTCAAAATTACACTTTTGACATGCACCACTTAAAGAAAAAAAAATCTCACTGGTCTGAACACACTGCAAAACATGGGGGAGGGTACACTCTGGACATGTTCAGTCACCACGAACATTGACACATATGCGCTAGAATATACAGCCCAATGTAATATGTTACACAATGTACAACGTTTTTACATGTAAACCTCGAAAACCCTATCAAGCACTGCTACAGAGGTTTTACACAGGTATCCTGTGATTGTTTTTTGTTTTTTTTTTGTGTAAAACACACATTTCCTCTGTCCACGTCAGGCAGGCACATCCATGTAGAACTCTCTCTTTACTGACCTCATAAACCATGCAAACAGTCACCTTTGAAAAGTACTACTATCTATTACTCCAGGCGTCCTCAATATCCACCGCGAGTTCTTAGTTAACAACAGCTGACCATACTCTGCACAAAACCACAGCGTATATCCACACATATGGGGTATAAGGAGACATAGCATACAGTTAACTCATGTTTCATTTTGACTTCACATAAAACTTGAGAATTAATTTATATAATTTTTCCATTTCTTTTTTTTTTAACACACTTACAACAAACAGTCCTTCCAATTTTTTCTCTCAATAAAAACATGTTACTGGACATACTCTTTTCATGATTGAAACAACAACAAAAAAAGTCCTGTCCTGATTATGCACCGACTTACTTACTGTTCATTGGTTTGAATACATGTTTAGCAGAAAAGCACAGCCAATGAAAAATGTTGTACAAAAGAAAGTTATTGCATCTTCCCAGAGCATTTTCTTGTTTTTCATTTTTCTTAGAAAGAAAAATCTTATTTGAAATGGAAGAATGCTATGTTGCTTAACAAATGTCCATCTTCTCCCCCCCCTCCGCCAAAGTGCAATAAAGTAAAATAAATAAGTTAATCAATAAATAAAACTCAAAGGACGCAGTACCACAATGTTGGTGTTTGTTACAGTTTCATACAGAATAAATTTCTCAGCAGGGATATATGTTTGTTCAAAGAACAGCACATACACGCAAACACATTACAAACAAGACAGACTCTGTGCACAAATGACGGATTCAGTAATACACACACTTGTGCCGCTTTGTAAAGATGATGGATTAATTACACACACACATACAGGCAACACACAAGTGCACGTACACACACACAAACAACACATGCAGGTAACACACACTCATGTACCGATGACTGGTTCAGTCACACAGGCATTTCCTAATGATGTTGGATTGAAACACACACACACTCCTATCACACACACATGTACTCGTATATGTACTGTTGCAACAATTCATTCAGTAGCAGGCACTCTCGTTACATGATTATCTTTCTTCACATCGGAGTTCTCGCAACAGCACAAAGTTGACTTCTATCTGCCAGTTCACGGAAGAAGAAAGCAGCCTGCTGTTAACTTGTTCTGTACCAATGCAACTGATAATCAAATGGAATCAACATGCCAAATCAAGGCAACTGATACACAAAACACAATTAACAAAACGAGTGAACACAATTAACAAAACAAGTGATATAGTTCATGATGCCTCAAAGAAAATGGCTTCTCCTTTGAAAATGATCAGTATTTGTAACAGGGAGACAAATGTCAACTTATTGCTGTATTGAGCAACATGCACGCACACATGTACGCATGCACAAAAAAAAGACCCACACACACGCACATGCAAACACACAAAAAAACACCATTAGATGTAAACTGAGGTATGGCTTAGGCCCAGAATCAAATTCATGTTTATGACAAAATCTGGTGAAAAAAAACAAAACGTCTTTTCTAAACACAGAAAATTCAGAACATCCAAGATGGTTAATTCCTTTTCTAGGCAGTTCACATTTAATAAGAAATACGCTTAAATCACAAGTGAAAATCAAGACGTATTGTGTCTTTTTGGTGCAGCAGCCTAGCATAGTCATACTGGTTTCACCAAAACAGACCCAGCATGATGTGCGATTATCCCCAACATTTAAGCACTGTTCCTTCATGTAAAGACAGACGACAGCTACCCAATGAACCACAACCCAGCAGACTTCAATCAAAGTGGTGGTGGTGTTTTTAACAAAAGTTTCAAACTTGTTTGTCTGAAGACCCCGCATAGCATATCACATTTCAAATGGACGCAATATCAAGCTGAGCAAATCTAAATGTTATCTTGATAAAATGAAGAGGGCAAAAACCAGAGAACACATATGCAAACACCAAAATCACAGAAAAATCTATCTATTAACTACAATGATTATTACATCCTAAACAAAAGCAAAGTCATATTGTAATACAATGATCAAAAAGTGATCTGTTATATGGATTCTGGAGTACACACCTTGAACCACACTTAATGATCCATCAAATTATTCAATCATGTGCTAAACTTACATACAAAACAACAGCATATGACAAGCTGAAAGGAACTGAATATGGTATTTACTGTGAAATGGAATTTCTTTTATGCAACAACATTTCTTTTTTAATGGAAATTAAGAGATCTAGATTCAATGTTTTAAAGGGCAGCTATCATTTCACTTTCTTCCCATTGTCACACACTTCTGTTTCAGCTGCATTTCATGTGTCTAGACCCATCCTCCTTCCTACCACAGGCATGGTGTGTGTCACTGTACTTGTGCATGAAGATGATGAAATCGTCATGATTGGAGTTTGTTACACACAAATATATAACATACAAGATAAATCAATGAAGTTGGGGTCTTACAGTGAACAGATCTGCAGCAGAAGGGATGGGGTACATGTCTTCTAAAAGACATTTATTTCCATGTCACATTCCCAGGGTCATTCTGTCACAGTCCTAGTACCAGCGATAGTATGGACTGTTAGTAGGGCAGTTAACAATACCACTTGTTACTCGAGCCGGGCCAGCGCTAGCATTACCTAGGCCATGCTGAGCCATTCCAAGCTGTTTCGATGCCCTGCTTCTGAAGTGGGCCATTCTGGGCCGCTACCAGGCAGCATTTCTTTTCCACATAGGAGCTTAACTGTTGGTGTATGCCAGAAAAACATCATAACAGAACACAGTGAGCACGTTGTACCATGCAATGTTATACCATGCCGTGCTGTGTGACGTCAGGCCATGTGTATACAGCCCCAGTATCAGACAGTCATGAGGTAATCCAAGGGGAGAGCCTGCACTGGTGCAGTCACTCTGATGGTGTTCAGTGGAGCTTGTTCTGAACAATGCGCAGGACAATATCTATCAGCTTCCTATGGATAATGTAACTGCTTAGTCACACAGACCGTGTGACTGAACCTCCCCCTGATAAGACCACTTCCACTTGCACCTAAGGACAGTCCCCATGGACATGCTGACAGTGAATACTTTGACACAAACTCCCTACAGGAATGGATATGGATGGGAAATCAGAACTTGTCATAAGAGCAGGGCATGAAGTGGCAGAGAATTTTATACTTTTTGTTCATGACCAACAATATGGTTGATGAATACAGTGACTTAGTTTCCAATTACCTTTGAACAAGAATGGAACAAAATACTGCTGATCAAATCAACCATGATCTGGCTTTCAATTACCTTGGGAGAATGACAGAGAAAAGTTACTATTAAGACATGATCTGGCTTTCAGTCAAATCATCTTCTGAACAACCAGAGAATGTGTGCTGCTGACCCAGTCAGTGGCAACTGGACATGATCTGACTTTCAGCCACCAGCAGTTGATATAGGCAATAAAAAGTTTGTTTACTGTGGGAGAGTTACCAGTTCAAGTCGATCAGGAGTGGGCTACACTGTTCCTATGACAATCATAAACAGGTCACAGTCACTGTAATGCTATCTTACATTCTGTGCCCATTCCCCTGTCCTCCTTCCTAACTGCCATTATTCCCATGTTGCTCATTCCGACTGTTTCTTACATAACCACACACACGGGTTATCCTGTCATAGTTCCAGTACACAGGGAACAATCAATATCAGGGTCATCATGAGACAGCCCACCAGAGGAGACACTGCACTGCTGCCAAATATCATCAGTAGTGTTCAGAGGTACCTGTTCTGACCCAACATACCCCAGGACGCTATCTTCTAAGCCCAATACTGACAATAATTGCTTTGCCAGTGTGATTGAGCATCCCGCTCTGAAAAGCACCACCACATCAATTCAATGACAATTCAATGCGCTTGCTGTTGTCAATGACTGACATATGAACTTATCACAGGCATGGACATGGAGATGACATCAGGACTGAGGTCACCACAAGAGTAGGGCATAGAGGGACACAGAATTTAAGACCTTGCTTTAATGAAGATCAACCAGGTCAGAAAACCCCCCATAAATCCTGAAAAATGAACCAACAGCAAAAACAATGCTGTCATATTTACATCCAATAAAAACAAAGCAGCTGGATATTGACATATTTAAGGCTGAAGAAGCTAGGCTGTATGGAAACACCAGGCATTTTGTTTCATTTGTCATCCTCTGATTTAAAAAACAAAAATCAAAGATTGAAAAAAAAAAAGAAAAACATTTTAATGCAACCAACAAAATTACAAGAAAGCCATATGGGCAGACACATACAACAATATGGACGGCTAGTGTCCACTCCGGACAATGTATAAAGAGCGAACATGCTCACTACCAAGTCACCAGACTCCAACAAAAAAAGATAAGTTATGAGACCAGGGAATAAAAAGTGTAGAAGACTTTCTGGAGTAAAGACAGGAGAACTGGCCGCAGATGAAGAAAAAAAAGAAAGAATAAAAACAGAAAACAGAAAAAAAAAAGAAGAAAAAGGTCAGAGTCAAAAAGACCAACAGAAAAGAGGTTGTTCCTTACACAGAACTTATAATAACAATAATAATAATGATCATTTATGGCGCTTAATCTTACATCATAAGCCCTAGGCACTTACAAATACAACTTCCAGAAAGCAGGGACACCATTTGTAGTGCACGAGCTCCAGCATCTCCAGAGGGACATCAGCCTCAAGTTCAAGAGTCCATGCCTCATGTTAGGTTAAAAGTTTATTGTACCTGTTTATAGTCTGACACAAATGAATCAATGCTGCTGGGTCTCACTGAGATCTCGTTTCTCAACATTCAAAAGCAAGCCACAACCTAAGATACCTTTAGGAATGAACCCTGAAGGAAAAAAAAGGGAGAGAATGGGAAAAATATTCTGACAAGCTATAAACAGTGCTTACAGTGCAAGGTGAAGATTTTCTCCTTCGCATTTTTCTATCTAAGAAGCCTTTCGCGCAAAGGTATATTTGAAATACAGGTGTGTCATGTTAAATTTTCTTACCTATGACCATGAAGATATACATTATCTTTATGGTTTTCAAGGTCTGTACTTGTTTTTTTCATGTGATGTTGCCCCTTGACAATAGTGCTAGCACATACATATCAACATTCTGAACCAGATAATGGTAGTGTCTTACAATGAAGAGCTTGTGTGGGTGCAACCAGAGAAAGACAGCAACCAAGATGTGAATGCTCACTAAAGTTCACTGTTGCACAAACAGTAAAATTAATTTTGTACCTGGTCATCTCTCACCCATAAATATTTCATGTAGAATAAGCCCACTAACAAATAATCATTATGGTGGAAATATAAATATTTTTACTTATATATCAGCATATTACCATGGCGGTATTGAGCAAAACTCAAAAGCATGAAGAAATGCACACAGTACATAAACAACTGTTGTATTTTTTTTTCTGTACCATACCAAAGCAGCATGCTGCCTGCACTGGCTATTATACACAAATTCATGCTAAGCTGTCAACAAATGATAATCACTGTTCATGCTGCTATGCTATCAACACATGATAATTAAAAACTGTTTGTGCTAACATACTGATAATCATAAATCATCTGTGAGTGTGCATGATTTTAATGAACTGCTTATGCACAATCAGCAAAACATGATCAGAACATCCCCGTTAACGCTGGCACAAAACAAACAACGAATCAAAAATCATAACAGTTAAATGCTACCACCACAAAATGATATCACAACACAATGATGTCATGCAAGGAGTTCAAACGTACTGCGTGGTCAAGACTTCTTTTCTTTCTCCAAACAATGAGCACTAAAACAGTTCACTGCAAGTTTTGCCCATTGGATATTCACTTATTGTCACACTAGTGGTACATTCACTTGCTATCACACTGGCATCACATTCAGTTGCTGTCACCACATGCTCATGCTTCAAGTAGTAGCTGAATACCAACTTCGAAGATTCAACAACACAGTTCTTGAAGAAAAGAACATACCCATCCAAGGTGCAAACAAATCTAAAAAGTTCAAGGACCTGGGTGAAGACTTCAGAACTTCAGACATGGCGATGACTGCCTTTTGACGAGTCATTCAGCCTTAGTGACAACAGTTCTGACAGCTTCACATGGAACAAGGATTTGACAGTCCAGTGCCTGTTTTTCCATGGCCCGTCACTCTAGAGTCTTTTGACAAATGCCTGCTGTGCTGTGGCAAACAACACTACACTGACCACAGGCTTGCAGTAATTTGTTAACTCATAAGATCACTTCCATAGTGACCTATGAAAGGACTGACAGTCACGTTTTCTCCTCACCACTCCTGACCTGCACCACTATCTGTGGTCTGGCTTGCCCTTGACTCCCACGATGATGAGCTTGCCATCCCGCAGCCCCACCAGGATGTGACTGTTGCCATGGGTGATGGTCAGACACTGAATCGGGACCAGCAGTTGTAACGCTGTAAGAGGCTTCAGTCTGGACAAATAGCAAGACAGCAAATTACATAACTGTTCCTGTGTATATTCATGCATCATGCACATATGCATGCACCCTGCTCAAATGCATTCTTCATATTTTTTTCTTGACTTATATCTTTCTCAATATTCAAAACCTGCTTTATATGTGAACAAGGTATTTGTGGAGTTTTCTCTTAGAGGGCTCGCCAATCCATCACTCAAAAACAAACAAAACTTTGGCTTCATATTAGCAGAGTGGTGGACTGCTCCAATGTAATGTGGAGAGAAAAGTGAACCTAAAACTACAACATACAAACACACACTTTATTCAGTTATTATTCTCTGAAATGAATATAAACAAAATACAAAGGAATAATAAAACATACGCAAAGAGCTGGAAGACGGTGAGCTGCCCATCCATATCACCCAGAACAAGGTGATCTCCAGCGATGCTCATGTGACTGACGGCTGTCACCACACGTCGAGAACAAAGGAACTTGCCATTGACGGAATACTCATGAAGCACATGTTTCTCCTGTTGACAAGAAACATGTAACTTCATCAGTGAAAGGTTACTCATGACGCATCAGTATCAGACTACGATAATCAAACATCATGAAGACTTCAGCGCATATGATCCTGGACCCTTTACTTTTATCTCTTCAATCAATTCTTATGTCTCAATCCATTCAATTGGGGGTGGTTTAAAGTATACACTCTATATGTCAGTACAGAACTCGATCATAAATGTTGAATGGGCCCTTACAGTCAATCAACCTGCATTATTGATACACTGAGTTGACTACGATATTTCTAGGATGCAGAAAATAAAGGAGATCTTTGGTGTCTACTGGGTTAAGGTGGAGATTTATCAATCTGCTGGATCAACATATGTACAGATAATCTCGTGCTTATACATCTCTCGAGTAAATATACATGCAGGTCCTATACAAAGATCTTGGACTCCATGGCTGTGTTTGGTAGATTACGGCCTAGCAGGGTGGTCTTTGTACAATACAAAACAGCAAAAACAGGTTTTTTTATACTTGACAATCCACAATCAAGACATTACCCTACTGTCCAAGTTGATTTCTTGCACTTGACAATCCACAATCAGGACATTACCATACTGTTCAGTCTGGTTTTTTGCACTTGACAATCCACAATCAGGACATTAAAATACTGCTCAGTCTGGTTTCTTGCACTTGACAATCCACAACCAGGACATTACCATACTGCTCAGTCTGGTTTCTTGCACTTGACAATCCACAATCAGGACATTAGCAAACTGTCTATGCTGGTTTCTTGCACTTGAGGACAATCTACAATCAGGACACTACCTTTACTGGCCAGGCTGGGTTTTTACATTAAGGACAATCAGCAGTCAGGCCAACACCATACTTGCCTTTTTTTTTTTAACATGAGAACAATCTACAATCGACATTATTATGCTGGTCAGCCTGATTTCTTACACTAGAAGACAATCTACAATCAAGACATTTCCATACTGGTTTCATATGCTTGAGGACAATCTAAAATCATTGTTGATTTTATCATACTACCCATCGGGTTGCTTTCTTTATGATTAAGGACCATCAACAATCATCTTTGAAAATACCACTGGTTGGCGTGCAGTATGGGACCATCAGGAGACACCACCATTGGTTGCAGTTAAGTACAAAACAATCTATATAATCATCAAGTGACAATACTACTAGTTTCTGTGCGGTGCAAGACAATCTATATGATTATCTAGAAACAACAGCACTGGTTGCTATGCAGAACAGGACCATCTATACAGTCATCAAGGGACAGCATCACTGGTTGCTGTGCAGTTCACCACAAATCTACACAGTCATCAGGGACCTTACCGTGTTGCCCATCAGGTTGGTTTCTGTACAGTACAGGACAATCTGCCCCATGTCTGACACCATCAACAAGGGAATGTCCAATCTGGTGGAGGGGTCACACGAAGGTCGCAGGGTCCTCATGTACAGACCACGCCGCACCGTGTGGAGAATCACTGTCCCATCCTAAACAAGAATGTTTACACAGATATCACTTACATGATTAACTATCCTGTCCAAAAGTTAATGGCATCTACACAGGTACCACTCAACTCACCATCCTGTCTGAATCAGTGGTGTTTACACATATGTGGCTATAACAATTCACTATCCTGTCCAGAGCTCAATGATATCATCCCATCCTGAAGTCAATAGTGTGTACAGATATGGCTTAATTCACTATCCTGTCATGAAGTTGACTGTGTTGAAAAAGATGTCTTAAACAATTCACTGTCTTGTCCTGAAGTCAATAGTGTTTCCATCCTGAAGTCAATGATGGTTACAGTTACACTTAAAAAATTCACTAGCCCATCCTAAAGTCAATGATGTTTACACATCTGTGACTTAAAACAATTCATTAGCCCATCCCAAAATCAATGACGCTTACACATATATGACTTAAAACAATTCTTTTGCCCATCCTGAAGTCAATGATGTTTATACATATATGACTTAAAAACAATTCACTAGCCCATCCTGAAATCAACTAGGTTTACAAAGATATGACTTAAACAATTCAGTCCCATCCCCAAGTCAATGATGTTTATACATAAATATGACTTAAGCAACTCACTATTCCACGCTGAAATCAATGATGCTTACACAGACATGACTTCATAAACTCAAGTTCCTAATCTGGAGTCAACAATGTTTACAAAGAAATGACACAAATAATTCAGTATCTTGTACTGTCCTTAGTTATGTTTACACACACACACACACACACACACAAATTCACTATCCTGTCCCGCAGTCAATGATGCTGACATATATGACGCAACAATTCATTATAGTTCTCAAATCAATCATGTTAAATTGATCTTACTTCAACAATTCAGTGTTCTGTCTTGAAGTCAGTGATGTTTGCACAGATCTGACACTACAATTCATTTCCTGATCCTGAAGTCAGTGACACTTACATTGACCAGAAAATTAACTATCTAATCCTGAAGTTGTTGATGTTCATTGAGAAATGGCCTCCACCATTTGCTATCCAGTCTGTCCTTAACCCTCTTGTATTCATAACGGGCGCAGACAGGAGTGCTGAGACAGCGCGCTAGATTTCGTAACGAGCGCAGACGGGAGCTGCCTGCCGTATGTGCACGGTACTTTTCCATCACGTGCCGACTCCGTGAAAATGCTCGGAAAGCCACTAAAAGTTGCTGGGGATTTCCCACTATAGCCCAGTAATGTGGCAGCACCATTTTGGATGCTGGCACCACTTCCATTCACTAAGAAAGAGGAGAAATTGCAAGCAAAGAGTTGTGTGTGAGACTGAGTCACTGACCGATGTTCACAATGGCGTCGTCTGCTAACAACAGTGAGTTTGATGATATTCCTGAGTATTCAGCAGAGGAGTGGGATCAAATTATGCAAGAAGTAGAGAAGTATGAAAATGGAGAGTTAGGAGAAGAGAATGATGTTGAAATCGGCACCAATGAAGGAGAGGAAAATGGTGAAAGCGACCCCAAGAACAACATGCTACTCGCCGCTCTGCAAAACACATGGCGACCGGCTACACATCCTGCCAACGTGGCCGCATTCCAACAGCCGACAGGCCCTGCACACTCACTGCCGAACACTGCCACCGCACTAGATTATTTCTTTTTTCTACCTCTCACATTTTTTTCAACAATTAGCAGAAGAAACTAACAGATATGCTCAACAAAAACAAGCAGCTAAGGGCACACCTGACTCCCTATGGTTTGACACAACACCTGACGAAATGCGGGGCTATGTCTCTGAACTGATTATTCCATATGACAACTAAGGGACGACGCATAGAAATGTCATATGTGTTCTTTCTGCCAGGTGCCTCCCTGCTTTCATAAAAATGACTGTTTCCGTGACTACCATGCACAGAATGTGGCTCAACAGTAGGGCAGTTTGCTAGTCTCCGTGTTTGTGTGTACGTGTATATATGTTTACCTGTAGTTTATGGTGACAGTGCTTCGATGACACTTGGCAGTGACACTCTACTCAATATCCTCACTGTACAGCTATACATTGTGTATATACATATGGACATGTATAAGGTGCTTAGAACAGTGACAGAAAAACAACGAGAAACTGTGCTTGAATCTACTTACAGTAACTGTTCAGTAGTCACAATTGACACTAGTTGTGTGTAACATTCTGTGGATTACCTGTGGGGACTGAACAGGCGGACAGAAGACAGATCATCTCACTTAGGCCGCAGCTTTCATTTTACAACACTAACGTGCATATGCATAGGATAACTGCATGTTGGTGTGCTGTATTAGAATTGTCACCATCGCATGTGACACACTGGGTGACATTTTGGTGACAGTGACATGACCTTTCACCTCGAGACACACAAAATCTTGCTCACAGTATAGAACAAAGCCTTGTGACCATACATGCAGAATTTCGTAGCTCTAGAGGTTTATTCCTGGTTGTGGTGAAGCATGAACCATACATACCCATTTTAAGGCTAAATTCACCAAAACAAATCTGAAAACTAGGGGGAATTTGGCCTCGGAGAATCTGAATACAAGAGGGTTAAGTCGTGATTTTCCCCTATGTCACTCCTGCCCTCCATTCAAGAAAGTATCAAAAAACATACAGATGACTTGGACTGCTGTGTTAATTCAGAATGCAACTAAACACTCTCCTCCCTATCATGAACACACACATCCCCATTTTCATGCACACAGTCACAGACACACGCATACACACACTGTTTCAGAAAACACAACCACACACACACACACACATTTCAGAACCACACCACACACAGAATAACAAGTTGCACACCCACCTTTGATGCAGACACAGCCAGGTCAAGCTCTGTGGACATGTGAACAGCAGTGACCTCCTCGTCATGACCGTACAGTGTGATAACGGACCGTGTGTCAATGTTACTGCTGAACCCCCCCTGTAAAACATCCACACCCACATAAGAAGATGCAGAACTGTCATTCAAGCACAATCATTTCTATCAACGATGTCCTTTTGTTGCACAAACAACTCATGCTTAAAGTTAACTGTAAACTACAAAATGTGGCTTGATCTTGTGGATTGTTCTTTCCATGAATAAGACTGAACGTCACATGCATTCATCCATGTCCATAATTTCCTTTTGAATGATTTCACTCTTCTGCAAAACATGAAATCCACCATACCTGGGAAATTAATAAGGGATGTAGGAATCAAATTTTGTAAAGCACTGGTGAAATTTCCAATGAAAGTTACAGGCATCAATACCACTCCAACATTGGAGAAGATGTTAGCCCAACATGGCACCAGAACACTGGACAGGGAAAACTTTAAGCATTTTGTTGCCTATGCACATCTACATCCTGAACCATTCTTCTACATTCCTAGCGGCAGTGTTCCACAAAGAGTTATCAACACCAGGTTGTGATGAGTTAATCCATCAAAGATGACACTGCACTGCTGGCAAGTAATTTTCTAGTGTTACTGGACAATCTGTTCTGATCTAACACATACAGAAGTCATCTATTAACTGCCCTATTGATGACAATGTTTGCCAAGTTCATCAACCAGCATAAGCAAGCCATTCTCCAAGGGAGACCACTACCACAGCCTGCCAACAATCATTCCCATGAACTTGACCACACTGTCTAAAACTCACCACAGGTATGGACATGGACAGGGCATCTACAATCACATTAACATAAGAGCACTGATGACCTTTTTTGGTGGATCAGAACAGATGAGGATGACGAAGATAATGCTATGGAGATCCATGCTAGTCTGAGACCTTATCACAGAACAATATCCCATGGTTTCTTTCATAATATGTATTTGCTCTTACAATCAGGACTGAGGTATACACATACCAACAGCGATCGTGAGAAGATCTAAGCAACTCTCTGTTTCGTCAGCATTTCCATCACAGTATGGTTATGTGATACAATGGTATGTGGTGAATGCTTTGAAGCATAGTGCACACCAAGCACAATTCACTTTCTATCTTTTCCTCTCTTCTACCTTCTTTCATTTTTGTTTCTTCGCTAGCTCCCCTATCTGTCACCCGAGTATGTTTCTTTCAACTTCCTTTCTTTTTAAACCACGCCTTTTGCTCAGCTAAGCAGCTTCTCATTCTCTTGTATTAGTCTTGTAGCTTTGTTCATTAGAGAAAAGCTGTTCAACCAAAAGTGTACATTTATTTTGTTTCTTGTTTTCTCATGCATTGTGCTCCATTACCCTTTTGCTTCACCAGTCTGTGGCTGCCTACATAGCAAAGACAAACATCCAAACATAAAAACAGCCCAAAACGATCCTCTCACTCTAAGAAAGGCACTCTATGACTTGCTTTGCTTGCAAGGGTGCCTACATTGTGATCTGCAGTGTTTAACTAAGGGACACAAACAACAAACCCACCTGCTGAACAATCTCCCAGACCATGCATGTGGTGTCTCTGGAGCCAGTGATGAGGTGACGTCCACAGTGATCCAGGGACAGACAGGTAATGATGTCTGGAAACAGTCATCCTCATTTAATCATTTGCACATGCCTGCTGCACCGACATGTTTCTGAAAATTATTTTATTGAAAGTCTCACAGCAAACACACACACACACACTAATAAAACAGCAAGCACTAACCTATGTGTCGGACGATGTGGTTGATGGTGAAAGCTTTGTCCACGCGCTTTGGGCTCTTGCGAGGTAAAGCGCTCTATAAATATCCTTTTACATTACATTACACACACACACACACACACACTAATAAAACAGCAAGCACTAACCTATGTGTCGGATGATGTGGCTGATGGTGAAAGCTTTGTCCAGTCGGAAGACCTGTAGGCTGTTGTCCCAGTATCCTCCACTGATCAACAACCGAGCATCATGGGTCACCGCAAATAGCTTGGGCTCCATCTTCAATCCGGGAGCGAATGGTCCGCCAATCCTCTTCTTCGTTCTGGAACACCATGTATTATCTTAATTGATTATCCACTCACAGTTGCAATATGGCGCTAACCTTTCTAGACCATGGATCTATTGTTTCTCCCAGAATCTCCTCTGTCTCATATTTCTTAAATTCACGTTCCTCGCCTTAAGCTCATGTTTTAAGAAGTTTCTATCGGAAGTGTCAGTTGCCTGTTTATATGTATATCTGTGCATACCTCTAAAAATGCAGCCAGGCTCAGTCCTGGGCTTTTTGCCTGAGGATGGCTTGCTAGTGACAGTAGAATTTCACTGTCCATTGTCTTCCATTTCTCAGAAAATGCAAAACCTTTTTCTGATCAGTGTAAAGGACAAAATGTTCCTCCCTCAAACACTACATTACCTACAGTCATAATTGACTGAGTCTCTAGTTGGTTGTGGCTAGTGTATTTGCTGAACTTATAATAGTGGATTCACTTTACTTTAAATTGAAGACACTGAATTCGGGGTGGTGGTGGTGGTGGTGAGGGGGTTGCTAGCTGAATTTACAAGATTTCAGTTAAGCAAAATGCCATTGGCATTGCATCACAAATAATAAATGCCATTGGCATTTATCAAATCTGTTTCAGGTTTACCGTAGATCTTTCACAACTTCAGTATGACCATCCTGTTAAGAAGAATGGATTGGTGTACAATAAAATCTTCTAAAATCCTGAGTTTTCATACACAAATTTCACCCTGCACTTACTTGGAGCTGAGCATGGTGGCATCCTTTTCAAATGTGTAGTAATAATTGATGTTCTTGTCAAAGGGCAACCACCCATGAACACCAATGATTCCATCTTCTGTCACTGTAATCTGAAAGTATATGCACACACATCGTCAGTGACACATATAGATCCTTTCGCTTAAGTTTCACCACGAAAAGTAAACTAATCAACTTCAAGTTTTACACAGCCTCCTGCTACACCATCAAATATGCAGATATCTCACATTCAAAGGGAAGTGATAAAATCTTTACGAAGTCATATGCTCACAATAACTATATGAATACATTTGAACACAGTAAGGAGCTATTGCAAGAAGCAAGCTGAATTTATACAGATCAAACATGAAAAATACATGGCGTCCACAAAGTTCCCGAAACTTTCTTTCTATAAAATATGCTCACACCTTCCTCCTTTTATTCAACTGCATTCTATACATTAATTCAAATCCATACTGTAACAATGTTGGTTCTGAATACTTTTCTCCTCTAAATTTGTGACACTTGTCTTTAGATTCTCAAGGTAAATTAACCTCTATGGAGAACTGGCAGCAGATGATCTTCAGAAGAGAACCCCCCCCCCCCCCCCCCCATCCCTCATGCAAGTGTTTTAGCCCTTAATTCCTTACACTTTAGCAGAGATCTCCTCCAGGTCACAACTCCTGGATGCCCCTCTGCAGTCGAATGTTACTGTTTTGTAGAAAGTGTGTACTGTCTCATATTTTTCCCCAATTAAACTGCATTCTATACAAATGCAGAAAACTTATTTGCTCTGAACATGTATTGAATGCACACACCATGTTGTCTGGCATGCCCTTCTGAAGGATGGAGCGGGTCTGACTGCGAGGAACATGGACATACACTAGGGGGTCTACCTCACTGGATACCTGAAACAGTACAAAACATATTGCTAGTAGTGTGTGTGTGTGTGTGTGTGTGTGTGGTGTGTGTGTGGTGTGTGTGTGTGTGTGATATGCATGTGCATATGTATGTGTGCCTGCACTGTGTATGTGCATGAATGCATGCTTGCATACATGGATGTTTGAGTGTGATGGCATTTGAAACATGAAGTGGCATGGATTGTGTATGTGTGCTTGTCTGTGCGTGTAAATTCTTTTGCTTGTCTGCACCATCAGAAGGCTGCATGTGTGAATCAGAAAAGAAAACACTAAGTTGACTGTGGCTTTCAATGCGCATGACATAACTCCAGAAATCTCAAATTATAATCAGTACTGACAGCCTATAGAAAGAGATAAAAAAACCTGCATCCTATGACAAACTAATGGGAAAGATGAAAACAGAAAGAGTTGGAGACTGAGGAACTGAAAGGGGAGGAACACATAGGAAGGAAAAGACAGAAATAAAAACGGATACCAACTACAAACAGCAACAGAAAGACAACTAGACTGATCAAAGACTCTTTCACATACTTCCACAAAAAATGGCTTGAGATCTGGGAGGAAGTAGAAGATGCTCATGGGCCGTCCAGTTTTGTTGGTTTTGGCAACAGCCTCATCAAACGACATACGCTTTGGGTGAGGCTCCTGAAGAAAAGAAGACTTTCATTTTAACAAATACATTGATAAATCAATAATGAACACAGAACCTGCCTTCATGAACACACAAAAGTGCACCCCTTAAAATAGTCAGTGCTTATCATTCACCTGCAGGCTTGTGCATAAATCTACACATGAATACATAAAGTAACACATCCAATAAACAAACAATGAAATAACTAAAGGGAGAAAGGCTACTTTTGTTGTTAAAAAAATCAGACTCTTCTACTTAAAAATGCACAAATGAGAAAAGAGAAAATACTTTTACATGAAGGTGACGTCTTTAGAAAGATAGAGCTCAGTCTGACCTTGAGGAGCTGAGTGGGTGTCTGACCAAAGTTGTTGATCATTCCCTCAAGTGATGCCCTCTCCCGGGGGTCCTGAATGGCATCCAAGTCCACAGCACCTGCATACATACCACATGGTCCTCAGAATCCAATGGTCGCATGTCTATGATACAGTGCATTTCAGCGCATGCGGTTATTAGTCCAAGTTAAATTTGCATCCCATAGGCAACAGTGAAAGACTGAATAGTTAGATTACTGGACTGATGATGAGAAGGGCACAGTTTAGAATTCTAGCAGTTCTGGTAGTGAAGGGTGAAATTTTTCCTTTTTAATCTGATCTTCCTGATCAACATGGCTGGATACTTGTTACTGACTTAATCTATTCTATGTGTACATAAAGAGAACATCACAGATCTTGTGATTTCTGTCAGCAGTCAGCACCCAACACGCATCAGGATACTTTGAGAGATAGCATCCCCCCTTTATCCACAGTAATGCCATGATGGGCCCAGACAGCAACAATGTCCCTAGACTTGTTGCCCAAGAACAGATGTCTGACACGGCACCCTGGGACCAAGTTTCATGGAATGACATAATAATCATGACCAATATAATCAAGCCAGATTCTCAATGACTTTCTTATATTTCTAGGACTGTTCTGTCCTGTGCTGCAACTTTCCATCTTTCCATGCCAATAAAGAGAGAAAGGAAATGACTAAGAAGACAGTGAAAGTACCACAGCAACAACAACAGAGGTACAACACATATTCACTGACTTCATGTCCTGTTCATCTCTGGTGAATCACGGTGTGTGTGTGTGTGCCTATTTCCTGTTAGATCCCCTACCCAACCAACCGCCACCCCTCCTCCCCAGAAGGATAAAAACCCTGCAGATCTAATGCAGCAGCAACAACAACCCCCCTCCTCCCCATCACCATCAATCAATAGCAGTAGCAGCAAAAACAATATCAGAAGACTCACTATCATCACTGTGAGTAGCAGCAACAATAACAACAGCAATCAAACAAACCACTGTTTGCACCATGGTACTGTCAGCACCATAATGTCAGTTCCACAACTAAGCTATTATTGTCACCAGAAGAGAACCTGGAGGCTGTCTTGTATATGTTGAATAAGAGCAGGCACAAATGAGAGAGCAGCAGTACAGTGTCTCCTCTGCTGGGGTGCCTACAATGACCTCCTATTGATAGCTACCTGTGGTGTGCTGGTGTTAGGAGATAAGATAATGTTGCTTATAGCCCAGCCGACCGCAGAGGGCCACATCAGGGCTGTGTGCTGGTGTTGAGCCTGTGACAGAACAGTCTGGATGTAGCTGTGTTTAATAATGTCATCGAAGGAGCATGGAAGACGAGAGTGGATAAACAAAAGTGGATGAAAAATGAACTGTCTACATGGTCTTCAACACAATATTCAATATAATTGCAAATTAGCATGAGCATCACAAGCCTGCCCCTTTCAAGCATCTGGACTTGTCTGCTTGGCCTGTTAGTGTGAAGTCTGACCTTCATATGTCACATAGTAGAAGACGTTCAGAGCTTCAGCTGCTGCAGCTCCTTTCTGTTTGTAGCCGAAGATCAGGTCAATCCACTCGTTCAGTTTACTGGACACGTATTCACTCTCCTGCATTTACAAAGAAACAGCAACACTGTAATCAAATTTCATCAGCTAACTATGATTTGATCTTGATATTTTATGCAACCATTTTTCAATAAGTAGAACAAAATCTGTTGGATTCAGAATGCAAAATTGGTTTGCATAAGCTAATTTATTGTGCTGTCAACACTGGTCCCAACAGTAAATAGTACATAGCATTTAATCAACAAAAATATGATACGTGACTCCCAAGTATGCATATACAAAATCCAGCCTTTACTGTACAACATGCTGTGTACAAACATGTAAATAAGAGAGATATAAAATGCCTAGAAAAAAAATCAATACCAGATTCAAAGAGTTACATCATGACCAATGTTCACATACTTTCTTCACTCCACAAATACTGACTACAGACAACAGACGTGAGAAATACTAAGCTGAACTGTGACTTTTCAGTAACTCAGAAGGAGACAAGAAAGTTGCAGCAAATGATCAACAAAACTGACCAGAGCTTGTCTGTGTTTAAAAATAAACTCTTCTGGTGTCCTGGCCCAGCGTGGTAAGACCACATGGTTCACCGCATCCCGCGTGATTTGGAGTCGACCCAGGTCAAAACCTAAGAAATGCAACATTTGTATCACCTAACACAAAAACTGATTTTATGCCTGTTTTAAAACAGCAGTTATTAAAAACCCTGATTTGAAATAAACATCCATGATAGAAAAAGATAAAATATGGTGTTGCTTTCACTAATTACAAGTAATCTTAGTCATTTTTCTGAATTGCTTATTCATCAGAAGGAATAAATCAAAGTACTTCTTTTGTTCAAAGAGCTACAAAGATCATAACTGCAGGGTTTCATTCTAGATTAGTGTTGCATGAAATAATCAGTTATGCTTTGTATTTATTTAGAAAAGTCTTGTGAGCCCTTGAAATATCTACACAAATCCAAAACCAGCAAAGATTTTTTTCTCTTACTTACCTATCGAAACAATTGCTTTTAACCATACTTGGTGTACAATAACAACATTTTATCAGGATCCTTGAAAACAACAACAAAAAACAGCACAGAAAAAAAAAAGGCGAGTAGTGAGCTAGTAATGCCTCTATAACCATTTATACATGAAGTTATGCCTCAGTGAGTCCATTTTATGAATTGTACTGAAACATAGTTCAGTTTTCTCCCTTTCCACGCCCCACCTCTGCTCTTCTGAGTTCAGACTTTTTTTTTCGGCCTTCTTGGATTCTCTCAAGCAGCACTTTAAGCTCACTTTTATTTCTGTTGAGGTAGCTTCTTTCTCTCTATCTTCGCAAGGGAGAATTTCGTTTCAAATCGTTTGCAAATTTTGCTCTCCAGCATTCAGCTCAGCCGTTGTACACTGTGGAGTCTCTTCTGTCGTCCTCCATGCCCTCTGGTTCAGATGCCAAGTCACACATGTGCCCTTCCTATTGCTATCAGTCCCTTCTAACCTAAGCTCCTGAGATCTGCATCTTTTGTTTTAAATCTTCCCCATTCAAATCTAGAAACTCATGTGAGAATTGTTCTTGTGCGCTTCCACGGTCCATTCAGAATTTCAATATCCATGTAAACTTTCATGATGTACCACCAGTTTTGGTACGAAAGACACCTGCTCCTCCAAGCTACACTGGTTTGTTATCAGTACCAAGATGTGGAGACAGGCCAGCGTCTACCCCCTATTCATTCTCCACTCTTAACCTTCAGCACCTTGAAAGTGATGAAGAGTGGCTGGGGCTGTTGCATTCATTGGGGAAGTGTATTGTGTCTTGCACCTGGCAAGGTTCAGAGTTGGACGGTGTCCTGCTGGGAGGAGATTCATAGGGATCCTCACTGCAGAAGGGCAAGCCTTGGTGAACCTTGGCTTGGAGACCTGGGTGTCCTCTGATCATGACCAAAACCTTCATGACACAGGTAAGTTTGGTGTGAATGTGGACAAACATGATACTGAGATGACGTTGATGAGATCTATGACGACGATATTAACGGAAATGACAGAATTTCAATTCTGAATTTATAGTTTTCTCTTGCAAGAACTACAGTTTTCAATGCCTGGCCTGTCATCTTCTCCCACTCCCATTTTGATCCTTCTCCTTCACCTTCATAAGAGGTGCATGTGAAGTAGGTTTTTTCCTGTAACTTTGAGTGATGAAGTTTTTTACATCATGTTTCGGCGTACAAGAAAGTACAGCAGTTTCATTACGTCTTGTATCAGACTATTGGCGATTTCAGTTTTTGCCTTTTTCAGTTATCCCCTCAGTTCCAGCATTCACCAGAACAGTTGCACATCAACAGGGACACCACTTGGCTACGCTCGCAGTGTGTCTGAACCTTGACCTGCATTTTTCCGCATCTTTGTCAAACCAAAATGGTCTAACTTTTGATTTTTACTTTTCAGGGTGTATGCCATCTTGTAGAATCTGTGTCATTTTCAGAGTTGTCCTCTCTTTTTTGTGCACCTTTAGAAAGGGGACTATCTTTTCAGTTGTCCTTCCAAGATTTTGTGCCTTGCTGAAGGTTCAGCCCCTGTGACGGCTGTTAGGCTATTATCTTAGGGAGAGCAGGGACTTACCCATTTACCTCCAGATCAATCATGAGACATTTAGCATATGACCTACAGTGGCCTTACAATCTTGAAGGCCTGTGCAGGGGCTGTCTCGTATGGATTCATTGTCTCCCCGTTCAGGTGAGCGTGCTTCCCACAATCCTTTTTCATATTCTAGGTTTTGTTTGAACAGATAAGTATGATCAAAAGGAATGTTACAATTAAAAGAAGTTTTATGATATGTTTACCTGTCCAGACACTAGGACACCCACACACCTCCCAGTTTAGCAAGAACAAAGTGCAAAATATTTGAATAAAATTCATGAAGTGAACTCATGACAGGTGATTATTCTTCAAGTCTAACCTGTTATGGTGTGGCATGATTAGCTCCCTGCTCTCCCTTTTTTTTTTTCTTTCCATATGTTGTGTGTGAGGATCCCGATAATATTGCAATGTTCCATACCATGTATGGATAAAGCATTTGTTTTGTACAGATAAGTATACAGGTAAACTACCTTTAGAAGTAATATTCATTTTATTTACAAAACCCACATATATTTGCCTCTCATTCCGTGATTTTATTAAGATACAATCTGCAATGCCCACCAATCTTTGACCAAAAAAAAATAAAGAAACAAAAAAAAGAAGAAAAAAAGGGATAGAGAACCATACAGTTTTTAACAATGGGAGACAATTTTAACCATAGCCCACTGTCAAATTCAGTCATATTATCCAGCCCAGGCTGTCCACAGCTGCAAACAGTGTCTTGTCACAGCACCTTGACATCAAGCTGGTCATTGTCATGTATACATGACCACACTTTACATCATGCCAAATAACAAACTGTATGCTTCCAATGTATTTAAAATTGATAAAGAATACAACCACAACAACAACAACAAAACCGTTAGCCAAATCAACAGAATCACTCACGGTCAGCATTGAGGAGGAAGTCAGGCAGATAGAAAAATTCAGGGATCAGCTCTTTCACATCGTTGGGGTTGTCCATTGCAGAGTTCCAGCTGCCTGGAATTGAGTGGAACTGACGATCCGCCACATCAAACCTGACACACAGCGCACACAGCATAAGCAGCATCCTTAACATAATGGGATAAAAAAGTCCACAGGAAAAGCGAACAACAAAATGAATCAGATATTTTTAAAAAAAGTCTACTCTGGCTCTGTCCAAGCTCAAAATGACAAGAAGACGGATATACCAGTCTGACTCAATAATCGTCACACATCTACGAACTCTCTGATTCCTCTCTCAACAACAAAGCTGTATTAATTGTGAAAGAACCAACAAACACCGCATGTGCCCCACATTCTGCTCTCTTTCCTTGTTCTCCCACTCCCCCACATCCACCCTTCCACTCTCTACCCTCCAAACATCCATCCATCCACATGGACATACACAGAGGTAGACACTCACTTACAGAGAGACAAAGAGAGAGGGATGAAGGGGAGGGTTGAAGAAAGAGAAGAGTGATGAAGGGATGACGAGGACAAAGTGATACTGGATTTATTTTTTGGCAATGCTTTTGCCGGAGGAGTAAGACAAAGCTGATGAACAGAAATATCAAATAAAGTAGTAGTCAAGAGCTTGGAACTACGAGAAAGCTAGTCAGCCACAGAATGATAGACCAGGAAACATTTTATCCTTGATATCAGCATACATGGCACAGACATGCATGAAGTATGGGTCCATTCAAGAAGATGAAAACATTGCAGAAGCCTTAGTGAACATGAACTCTTTCACTGCCATTTATTGAAAATTGAGTCCAATGTTGAATAATTGCATATTTGAGCTTTTGAGTGTGTTCTCCCATTTATTTGTAAACCCTGGGTTTCTTTTCCGTTGTGATTGACAGAGTTTGTATCCGCTGCACATGAGCAACTTCATTTCCAAATCAAAGCTGATTCTAAGTTGTCTTATGTTGCCATAGTAACCACACAAAAAATCTCGGCCTGGCAGAGCTGACTAAGTGCCGTGGAATGCTACGGTCTGACATGGTAAGTATACTAGCCAAACAGGGAGTATAATACAAACTCCCCATATTTATGCAACCATTTAGAGACAGATATTGTGAAAGAGAGGTGGAGAGTGGGACAGAGAGAAGGAAAAGAGGTGGACAGACAAAGATGAAAATAAAAAAAAGAAAAATAAACAGACAACTTACTTTCCACTCTGCAGCTGGATGTGCAGTGTAGTGAAGGGCTCCAGACGCACCATGTAGTGCATGACACCTGCCGCATTGCTGTAGTGTGTGCCGTAGTGAAACTTCTCTATTGTCCCTGAAGGGTCCTCAAATGTGTCGTACCTGTATCATCATCCACAGGTTTAGCACTGAAATCTTGAAATTCTACTGAAAATATATTACAGCAAATCATCTGAGTTATGATTCACAATCTTTGTCAGATAACGCCAAATGCTCTTGAAGAGATATTCAGACTCAACAGACCAGCTGAAAAACTAAAGCATATAAGACAATATATATTGTTTTGGTACACCAGAATGTGTTTTCTTGTTCCCTGCCATACTTGTCTTTTTCTAAGAAATGTCGAACACTTCCAGTCTGGAGTAACAGCAGTTCTTCACCCTTCAGCATCCTCTAGATCAAGCAGCAGATAATAAGACCATAACCATATACTGTTTCTATCAAAATACAGTCACAAATCCTATATCTAAAAGACCTGGGATGAAAGCCAAGTACATAATAGCAGTAGTTATGCAGTCTCCATTTTCAGACACAGAACGTACTCCTTTTCAATATTTGTCTGCCGCCTGGTATCTATGGTGATTGTATAGCTAACACAAGGGTGTGGTGGAGCGTTCAGAAAGGGGGAGCAGACTTTACAACATTTAGTATGCTTCAAGACAGTTACCTGACCTTCAGCATTCACAAAGAACAAAAATGAACTCACTTGTCGCGGACCTCCTCTTCATTCTTGGGATTCACAACACCCATTGGTTTGGAGAGGTCGCGGAACACTCCAGGATTCTCCAGATCCAGTTCCTCTGACACATAGTCACTCAGGATCCATGGAAACTGAAAGACACATGATGTCCATTTTATTCCACATGGCCACAACAACTTGGGCACCCAAGTTATTAGACACACAAGGGGGTGCAGCACAATACAGTGCTGTTGATACCCCTCCTTGAGTCAGGCAAGAGGAAGGAAGGTGGTGGGTGAAAGGGGGAGGTTGAGGATGGGGAAGAGGGAAGGAGAAAATCTGGATACCAGAGCATGCAAGCTAGTCTTTGTTGATACATATGTATGAATATGTATTCAACTGATATTGTCAAGTGCTTTGTGGTGTCAGAAAGCACTACACAAATATCCCATTATTGTGAAATGAATATTAAAAGATAAATAATATCACCACATACTGAAGAAAAAAGAAAAAATGAACAAAAATAAATCAGGTTTAAGGAGAAGGAAAAATCCACCATGCTCACCACAGGGTACTGGCTGAGATCATTGTAGGTGCGGCCTGCAATAGTGTTCAGCTGCATCAGGTAGTCAAAGTTGCTGATCTCTCGCTGCACCCATTTCTGGAAAGTACACATCTCAGTCTCTTCACTTCCATGATAACATGTATAACATGGTATATCTTTCAGTAGAAAACATTATTTATGATATGATTTATAATATTCAACATCAAGTGACGGCTTGTAAAGATTCTGAAAACTACCAACATACATAACAAAATGATGGCAAAGCAGCTAAGAATGGCTAACTGCAAAAATACTGCAAAAAAGATCGGTCACACACACTAACAGGCACATTTCTGTTAGCAATCAATAGGAATAAGGCACTGAGTTAAATTCAACAGTTACTGAACCATATTCATAGTCAGGGTAATACACAATCATAACTGAGTCACACCTTAAAAACTTAACCATCATCGAGTCATACTTAATAGCTAAGAAGTTATAGTTATGACCATTGACGTACGCTTAACATTTACTCAGTTATGCTTCAAGGTCACAATGTCATCATTAACAGTTACAAAAGTCATACTGTATCTTCACACTAAGGATCCCACCTTTATCTGCCCCTCAGCTCTGTGAGGATGAACCTACATTCTGTTCCCATACATCTAATCTGGGAAGGCTTGACCATTAAGACATGGCATTTGGCGAAGTCTTCTAAAGCCAAAGTAGCTGATGTTAGCAAAGTACGTCGATTAAAGCCAAGTTTCAAGTCTTCTTCTTCTGAGTTATGTGTGGCAGTGACAGATGAATACCTCTTTGTTGCAAATAAAGACAATTTGACAGCCCAGGCATCACTGAATACATAATGAGTACAAAAGAGTAGTGTAGACGGAGTATGTTTGCAATCCTTTCATACTTACATGCAGTATGTGAGGTGACTACAAAGTGGACAGCCAGTGTCTACGTTACAGTAAATTAAAAATTTTGGGAAAAGCATTAGCGGCCAAAACGATTGGTTAGAAACATAAACAACACACGACAAACACATGCATAACAAACTGCATACACTACTTTAGTAGTGTTTAGACTTAATTTGGTGTGATTTGGACTGCATGATTTTATGGGTAGTTTTTCAAAACAGACCCATGTTTCATACATTCATCTGGAGCTCATAAAATTAATTGGTAGTTATTCAAAAAACAAACAAACAACCAACAACAACAAAAAAAGAAAAATATAATTTGGTAGTTATTTAAAAAACAAAACAACCAACAATAAATAACAAAAAATGAAACAAAAAAAAACCCCCATGGTAATCAAAAGTTATGAGTCAGAGAGTTATGCTTAATGTCAGCAGTTTGCAGGTTTAAAAACCAAACAAACAGTATGGATCACCTGTGTGAGGTTGGAAGCTTTCAGCAGTTCAGCTGGGGATCTGGTGCCATAGTAGCTGAGGTTTGGGGCCGCAGGCTCAGAATGCGGACTGTACACTTTGTTCCGCATTTGCTGAAATTATAAGAAGTTTTATCTAGTTGACTGGAAATCCTCATCTATCATATGGAAAACAGCTGCAAATGAAAATGAAATCACGCTGTAACAATGATCTGCAGCACAACAAACACTTTTCAGGTTCAAACAGTCTTTCATAAACATGGATCAACAAATAAATTCCTGATAAAAAAAAAATCACTATTCTTCAATCCTGCAGTAAACTTCATGACTGATTTTGTTAAAATAATTCTTAACATCACATATCACAGAAAATCGAAGAAATACAACAAAACATATTTTAATTTCACAAATCTACAAAAAAAAGAATATTCTACAAAACAGACAGGCACTGACCCGCCCAAACAACATTTGTATAATACAGATCACTGTGTTAGCATGCCTGTGGCAGCAAGCGACTACCTTTCTGGGAAATTGATGAAGTAGTTGGTCTGGTCAATCAGAAAGATCTCAAGAGCACTCCTGCGTAGATTGTAGCGACGAAAGTGGATCTCTCGTAGCTGGTTGAGAGACCACTTAAAATCCTCACCACCTGAAGCAAGCAAGAAACCCAGCTACATCTGTAGTGGAAACGGTGACATCCCATTTGGTCTACCCCCATTTCGTCAAACTACTCCCATTTCGTCTATTTCCAAAACTGACCATACTGCAAGGCTCCCCCTGGCGTAACCAGTGTCCCCAGTCTACTCCAAAGCAGAATCGATGGTCTTTAGATTAGAGTAGGGCGAAGCCGAGAGAGGACGAAGGACGAATGAACGAAGGCCGTTAGGCCAAGTCGTGCTCAACATTTCTGAGTAGGCAAAAATGGGAGTAGACCAAATGGGAAGTAACCTTGGAAACCCCCCTATCAACATTTTGTGAACAAAACAACACACCAAATTTCCGTTATCATTCCAATAAAATAAATCTGTTCCAGTACTGTTAAAAGTGTCAGCAAACCTTGCATACACAATTTTGTGTGTTTGTTAGCATTTTTATGTTTGAACATGCTTGTGTTATGTGTGTGGGGGAGGTGGAAGGGGCAAGAAATATGGTATATACATGGTGTTTCTCTGTGTATCTGTACATGTCAACATACCTAGGTAGTTGTGTGCAGGGGTCCGTGTGTCCTTACGTATCAAAATGTGCACATTACATCTCAATGTACTGGAACGTAACTTGGGAGGAAAAAAAAAGCACTATACAACAAATTTTTAACGTATCTATCACTTGCACACCAACCTTCCTCTTTGTTGCTACTGCAGTCAAAAAAGTAGACATGTGTGGTGGTGACTTCCAAACGACCTTTGATGACGTCCACCAGAGTGACCAGTTCTACGTCTTCAGAGATGACCAGTTTCTCCCTCCCTGTGTACTCCTCCACACTGTGACCAGGACAGTCAGTCAACACGCTGTCAGCTTTGCTCAGATATGCTCTGCTTAGTCCATTACTGTCATCTCTGACAACATTAATTTTTTTTCCATTTAAACCAAAATATTACCTCCTTGACAGGTGCTTCAATGTAGCAGTACAGACCAATTTTGTTTTCATTCATCATCACAACATTGCCACTTTCACTCATGTTTACAAAAGCTGCCAACATTTACGTATCTTGGTTTTCTTTGATTCCTGGTTTTGCTAATCATTCTAAAATGCAAACCATGGACACAGAGCAAAACAGAACCCCCAACCCCCCCTAAGTTTTTGCCTTTTGTTATGACCTTTCAATTTCCAGTGACATCACAAGCATGTGGAAAAAAAGATCATGCTCTTTATTTTTTATATATTAATTAAACGTCTGCAGGCACAATCTCCTTAACGCTATAACCCCAGACTGATGTTTAACGCTGGTCTGTACCTGGAGGCACTGATGACGCTCCACTCCTCATCACCCAGTGTATCGTCTGCTATGTTCTCCTTGGATACCAGTGCCTCCTTGGCCACACGAATCTTCTCTGCTGCTATCGCTTCTTCCTCTGAGGGACCACCTGTATTCACATAAATGCACACACACACACACACACACACACACACACACATTCACACACAGATTCATGCACATGTGTATCTCATCAGACAACCTCTACAGGTAGAATCATCAAATTAATCATGCTATTTTCTGTAGGAAAATGAATGACAGGAAAGATTAATTGTTATTTTTCTTTTCCTGCATTCATACATGAAATGTTGTGGTTATACACTCTATATTTTTTTGTTTCTTGTAATTCCGAGTGATTCTGGAAACATTATCTCGTTCATACTAATACCCACATAGACTTCCAGCTCTCTCTCTCACACATAGAGACGCACATTCATGCTCAATCATTACGCTACCACAGTATCTGCACTCCCAAGTACATATAGGCAGATTTATCCACTTCTCTTTATTTTTCTCTCTGTTTTCTCTCAGTCTCACACATGCCCTCTTACCACCACCATCACAATACCTAGATTGTCTCTCTGTTGACTGGCATCCAGGTGAGGGTCAAAGCTGAAATTGGGCGCCATCTTCACCCTCATACGAGAAAAGTTCTCCTGGTTGGACAGTTTCCAGTGCTGTGCTTCTGTCAGACTGCAATGTGGGAACAGTACAGTCAATGTACAACAACAAACATTGTTGTTTGTTATACAACAAATGCACATTTTTAATCTAAATTTTTTAGGAACACCACCAGCAACAACTTGATCTGAATATAATCTGGTTAAAAACACTAGCTCGTTACATAATCAACCAATAGCTGTTCACATCTTACTATCTTATGTGTTGATGAGATTTTCATATCAATAAGTTCAGTGTCATATGTGAGATGATGAGATTCTCATATATACATACCTGTTTATGCTAAAACTACTATCGGTGTCCTTTTCAATTCTTTCAAATTTTTGCAAAAGCAAAGTATGGGGTGGGGGTGGGGGATCATTCATTTTCACTTGCCATCACATGGCAGAGGATAAAATCTTCTAGCAACCACTGTAAAAATAGTTTGTTCCACTACAAATCACCTTCAAACTTGATCAACATACTTTGGCATAAATTTATGTGCTCTTGCCAGCTTTCTCTTATATTTCAGGGCGTGTAGTTGCTGTTATTGTTCCAACGCATTAGCATGTTGTCGAAGACACAATTTTGTGTGCCAGAATTAGTGAGAGTTATTGCTCTTTGGTCAAAGCACACCAAGAGAACACATCATACTTTTGCCAAACGTGTAAAAAAACATACGTCAAACTCGTATGGGTATACAGTAAATAAGGTTTGGCACATAAATGTCACTTAAAATGTCAGGTTAACTCTTGCACCATATCATATGTTATGCAGGCTCAGTCTGCATACATGTCTACCCAAAACACGAAAACACTTTACTGTAAAAATACTTCAGATGTGTGATTACATCCTACCTGAGACAAGGAACATAAGGCAGACTTTTAAAGTCAGTTTTAAAGTTCAGTCATGAACTGCTAAAATAATCTGATCAATATGATCAGACAAAGTTTTCAAACAACTTTAATCCATGTGACAGTGTATCATTTGCTTTCATGACAAAACTAGATTTCAATATGTTTGCATTACCCACCTTTCCTTCCATGCCCCCCCTCGCTAATGAAAAACTTTTTGTGGCTTTCCACTGGCGCAAGGTGGACAGGTGTTGGTTCTTCTGCTGGGTCAACAGGTTCTGGAAGCGGCGCGTCTCTATGGATACACGTCCTGAATAAGCATCGAAAATCTGGCTCTGCAAAGGGATATTCCAAAGGTTAGTGTCATGTGACAATCTGGTACACATGCGTAGTCTGAAGACAAATTTTGTTCTCTTGACTGTCAATACACAGCTGCAGCTGTAGTTATAGCTTTGAAGTTTGTTGTACTAAAGTTATTGAAATTTCTTGAAAAAGCCTTTCTTTGTCACACTTCTGTCAAGTTATAATGAAAGGTGTTCATACTGAACTGATTTAACCACAAATTTTAATACTGGTGTAACCAGCTTGGACTGAATATTTCACATATCTCAGCAAACATCAAAAAGACCAAGATGGTATTGACCCTGTGGAAAATTTCGGAGGAATACCCACACAAACTTTGTGTATTTCATGTCACACTATCTCTATGAGACCATGGCATATTTTAACTCCTAGTTTCCCTCACTTCAACCAAGGAAAGGTCCCCAAATAGCTGAAAGTGTGGCTATTTCTTTAAGATATGATTTCTTTACTGTTTATTAACAAATGTTCATGTAACTTTAGAATATTAGAGAATCATCCTTATGTGTCTCAGAGTTCCATTCTGACATTGTGCAACCACATGAAAGTTTTGCTTTGTTTTGTTTTTGATTTAATTTGAATTAAATTGAACTTTGATTATTATGCAACATATAGTAAACAGAATTACACGGTCAAACAAAACAACTTTGTGAATGAAGTTACTTTTAATATGACCAGTCAAGTAAATAAGTTCAGGAGAAATGACAAGCATGCATTTTTACAGACTAGTATGTTTTATTGGTCAGGTAAATTGTCTGCAAATTACATCACAAGTGCTTGATTTATCTGTATATATTCCACTGTCACTTCACTGAAAGTTTTCAATCAAAATTACCTAAAAATCTAATAAATGTTAGTACTCAGAGCTTAATCTAGGATTTTTGAAAAAGGGGGCAGTCCCCCCCTCATATCAATAAAAGGGGGGCACTCCCCCTACCCCCCCCCCCCCCCCCCCCCCCCCCGGCCACTTCTTCAGCCAATCGTCTTGAAACCGGTGTTCCCTTGCACTGGCACTCTTTTCGGGCTGCTTCTCTGAGCTTTTGGATGTAGTCGCGGTTTCTTCATGATCTTCTCCACCCTCGCATGGCACAGAATCTTTTTTTTTTCACTTTTCCTCAACGAAAGTCGAAGTCAAATAGGGTCGGTGCACGCTTCATTTTGGAAAATATCCAATATGGCACCTTAAACTCTCGCAACTTCTCGTCGGTGATCGAGATGGAGGAGATGAACGCCGCCGATTGGGTTGATCTACACTAACAGCCAATGAAATATCAAGAAATCGTTCGCTCCTGCTCAGTCCTAGTTTCAGTTTTTCAAGCAGTCGACAAACGAGCGCCCGCAACGATCAGTGAACAGGGCGGGCAGTCCTGCAACTGTGCGGGAGTCTGCCCGCGTTAAGACTCGGTAATTGCGGGAAGGAACAGATTTTCGGGGATTGTACCAATCCCGCGCTCTAGATTAAGCTCTGAGTACTATCCCTCGAATAATGACTTTTTTCCTGCTTTTTTCAACAAAATATTTACTCAGCAAAATGTCATCAGTGTCCAGTAAGGAAATAATTTTCTAAAAAAAAGAAAATAAGACTGCCTGTCGTATTTTGTCACCTGTGTGCAAAGTTGACCATGATCTTTCACTCCAACACTGTAGCATCTCAATCAAATAGAAGTTAATTTTCACATCATATCAGTCAATTAAAGCATAAACACACTAAACAAATCTCAGAACAGAAATGTCAATTTGCAATGATATTCCTTGTCCCAGTAAAAAAAAGTGTCAAAATAGTCAAAACCATCAAATAAACAACATACAATAGACCTCGCTACTAACAGGAAGTAAAATAATTCTTTCTAGAAGTAGGAACAAATGTTGTTGCCGATATGGAAGAGCTCTCTATGAGGTGCGATTTCAAGTGATTCATGAGTTCAGCATGGGCGAAGATCACACCGATATGATGTTGAGAGTTAATATACAAAAGTACACAAGAACTTGGATTCCAATGGGCTGACTGTACTCACCTGCAGCTTGAGTTTGCTGTCCCCTATCTCTCTGTTGCGCTTGTGATAGGTGACCTCCACTGCTTCCTGACACTCCATCCAGTAGGTGTTGAGGTTGGTGCTTGTCTCCCCAAAGTGACTCTCCATGAAGTGATTGTACTGGGGTTTGATCTGGAAGTCAGAAATCCTCCGATGTAAAACATCCATCTCATGCTTTCAAATGTTTCTGGTCGTTGTTGTCTTTGTCTTTTTTATTTTAGAAAATTCAGACAAAAGACTTATGTTTCCAATGTATTTATGCTTTTCTTTTCAACACCTATGCATGTCTAAATATGCATGCATACATTGTAAATGCAAGCTGATTTAAGTATATATTAAATTATGATCAACTGTCATGCTTGACATATAAATGAACAGTAATTTCATTGCTGCTATCTGGGTGTTGCCCTGTAAAGAATGCTAAACGGTCCCTATTTCCTCTCCAATAAACCTGTCCTGTTTTGATTACCTAACAGCAATATCGATTACATGATCTTCATGCCTGCATCAAATCATCTGTGTGGCTATAAACACGTATAGGTCATAGCCACTATCAAAACCGTAATACTCAGACTGAAAGGCCAGTGTTCAAACTGCTTCTCAGCAATGTCACTTAAAAAAACCTCACACAATTTATTAATCCATTTGTTTGCCTGCTTTCCATTCCTTCCCATAATCTAGTAGCAATCATTTCAGAATTCCCAGTGCGCATACTTCAAACTGCAGCAACCCGAACAATTCTACAGCACAGCAACAAGCCAAGACAATACATTCCCACAGCCACAAATCACTGTTGGATACTTACATAGTTGTGCATGAAGGTCAGCCACTCCTCTGTACTACAGAAGGTGCGAAAGTCATCAAAGAACGTGGGGCTCATGGCAGTTTGGGGCAGATGGGGCAAAAGGTGGTCGATAGTCAGCAAGGTGTGAGCTTTGCCGATCAATGCCTTCAGCACATTCATCAGGTAGGCATAGTTCACAGAGTCAGCTGCAACAAGTACAATATCAACAATTCAGCATTCTGCAGTGCACACTTTAAAAGAATTCATATTAACTGCAGGTATTTCAACTAAATTCACAGTAACAAAGTATGCAAATCAAAGACTTTTTCCAATCTGTTTGTGCTTCACTATCTTGCACTGGCATTACACTCAAATCCAATCTTCTACATACAGACAAACTCATCATCATCTTCTTACAATTAAAGTGCCAGCAATCCAAAGGGAGCTTTGACTATCAGGTAGTCATGAGGAAAACCATCTGAGGAGACACTGCACCACTGCAGAATCACTTTGACAGGGTTCACAATCTAACTGACATAACAGTCATGCAGGATATTAGACCCGATATCTGTTCAGCGTGTGTGTGTGTGTGTGTGTGTGTGTGTGTGTGTGTGTGTATATATATAGCACAGCATTGTAAATGAAAAACAAAATCTACAAAACAAATTTATTACCATTATCACCTGCTCTGTCTAAAACCACACTGTGAAATTAAAAAAACTAAAAAATACAGAACATGATTTGTAGATAATGTCCTTACTCACCAATAACAATTCCACAAACAGACTAAGCAAACATCCCCCCCCCCCTCCCCCTGAGTATGACACTCAACTTAGTAGTTCTTAATGTCTTCATAATTGTATTCCAGCAGTAAATGATTATCTGATTCATCTCAGGAAACATTAAGATTCGGGTAAGTGATGGATGGGTACGCTTTCCAAAAAGCTGTGCCCTTAACAAAGTGAATTCTTCAAGTTCATGGTCCAATGCTTACTAAGCTGTGAGATTTCCACTTTGTAACCTACAGCTGTATTCTATCAGCAGAAGCACCGACTCACTTTCCACAGCCTTAACGATGAGGTCATGCAGGAAGCCCAGGATGAAGGAGGCCTCAGCTGAACTGCTGATCAGCTTGGTCTGCACCAGTGTGGTCAGCTTCACTGTAGCTGCTGAACATAACTGCACACAGACACACACACACTCTCCCTCTCATTTCCTGATGTAGGTAAAGAACAAAACAGACAAATTAATGCTTTCATTTATCAACAAGACAGTGAGCCATCAATCAGCAACACAGGTTGAAGTGTACAGAAACTGCTAAAGGAAAAGATCTTCAACCCACAAAGGGTCATAAAATGAATAATTGCTATTCTCTCTTGAATTAAAGAGAGTGCACTATCAATTGTGAGTGAAAAGGCCATTTTCTTGTGATCTAAAAGTGATTTTTGCTGTCTCATCGCTTAGAATATATACCAACTTAATGCTCATTTCTATCAGGCAAAGGAAGAAATCAGACCATACCATAAAATTTATGAACAGCTGCTAAGTGATTTTGATGGAGGCAAAGATTAGACTATGGGGATACTAACTGATGAAAGTGATATCACATAGCCTGTATAACAGGCAGCCTGGCATTACGATATACTATAAGCATGTAGACTGACACACAGCAGTTTGAGCAAACTGGCAAAGAACTAGTTACCACCTGAATAACAACCAAACATGAAACAGGAAAGGTAAGAAGACTGATGCTTGATTCACATCCAATCCATTCATTTACAGCCAAAGGGGAGCAATCTGCTGGGTCAAAGGGAAACCAGAAGTTGCGATCTCTCACAACGGTGACAGGTACCAGCAGATGTTCATTTGACTGATTAGTCTCACATCCATTAACACCGACATCACACTGCACTATGACCAACTGATTGGTAGGGTGCTGTGGCAGACACTGTCCTACGTGATCAATAACAGAGTTGCTGCTATGGGAAATGGGGGAATGAATGTCATCCATTTCCTTCCCAACTATTTTCATGCCTGCTTGGTATTTCAGTTTTTGATAACCCACCATATTTTGTATGGACTACAGGTTCTTAAATATACATTTCTGATTTCTTGTGTACATAGTTTCACATGTAAAAGAGTTTCAGGCACTAGCAGATCAGTACATGAGTTGATCTGGAAGATCATTAAAATCTGGCTCCATCCTTCACACACCAGGCAAAGGCAGGGTTCAAGTACTGTGTTTTGATCCTTTATTATGACATCATCAAAACTACAACGCTGAAAACAAGAACCCTTCCTTTCCAACAACTTCTGACCTGACTGTTCAGTTTTGATACTCATCCCACACACTCTTCTTGGCAACCTTCGGTCTATCCATTTCACTATGACATTCACCACACCCAAAACACAATAAAAACAAAACCCCACCCTTCACATGTCTCTATGTCACAAACATACAACAGACTATACAAAAAAAAACCAACACACCTCCAGCTGAGGTTGACTGGCGAAAACAAGAAGGATGTGGAACCCTAGATGCACCATTTCTGTCCACCCGTGACCTGCCTCCGTGTCCCAGACACCCAGCAAATCCAACAGCGCCATGAGCTCATCCAGCAACTGGCAGACACACAATACATGCTGGAACTGACTGTACATAAACAACTCTAACTAGTCTAAGACAAACTTTCAGACTATGCCCAGTTATGATGAAACGAAACTGTTGTAGCATGTAATGTCTGACATTGTAAATTTTATCACAATAATGATTATAATTATTGCTGTTGTCAATTCATTGTAACTCTGTGTGTGCCACTGTTCAGTTTTCTTTCTTTTTCAGGACACACTTGAATATTAGACAGAATATCAAACGTTAGAAATCACCTAAATTATCAGGAGAAAAGACACAGTATCAATCTGCATTGCCATGTAAAAGTGTGCAATTAAATCTCCCACTAAAAAGCCCCATAATGAAGACTCACTCAACCTAGAGACATTTTTTGTCGTTCATTTTTTTCTGGAGCATTTTCTTGTTATATAACATTGACCTACCAGTTAACCTTCTCTCTCATTATCGACATAATTTTCACAAATATGTGGAGGTAATTATTAAGAAATTTAATTTTGTCATATATAAGGTATCTAAATTGACAAGCATGTTGAAGAGCTATATACATGCACTGTGTGCTGTTTTTGTGTGACACTGACTTGTTCAGAGAAAGCCTGTCCTGCATCATCGGCCTCTTTGGTGATGAAGCCCCACACCAGACGCACCAGCTCTATGGCGTTCTCTGTGTGGTTGGCCAGTGGCTGAGCTGTCAACAATCACAACCACAAAATGTTAAAAAGCAAATGAATAAATAAGTCAAATGTCACCGTCTACTCATTCTTATGACAAACTATTTTCAACTTCAAAAACTGGTGATGCAACTACTGATAGTGTATATACCACTGGCACTTAGCAACAATATTTAGTGGAACATAGTCCCTCAGAAAAATTGTAATATGTGAGAGTTACAGAACTTGCTTGATCTTCTGTGAATGAAAGCACAATAGGTTAAAAAGTTGATATAAGACAGCAGATCTATATGAGAAAGAGTAAAAGATCGGAATTTAACTATGTGACTGAGGAACATTTGTCTTATGCTTGATGCTAAAAATCATGTTTTTTGTTCAACCTGAAAGCATCTTTAAAGAAATTGTCCCCCCTCCCTTGCACTGCACTGTGTTATCTCTGACACTGAAAGATTTACAAACCAAATGAGAACACACAAATTCAAATTTTCAAGGCATGAGGTTTGCTCTCATGCTTGCTGAGAGGGCTATGACCTTCGGGGGGTCATTCAAAGGGGAAGTCATAACACCACAGTACACACAAATTCTGCACTCTTATGTTTCTTCTATTGTTCCCAAATGAGTATAGTATTCATAAACTGAAACAATGCTGAACATGCACTGATATTTCAATGGAAATTGTTCATTATCATGATTTCTCCCCTGTATCATCTTCTGTGCCACATCAGTGGCAACTCACCCATGGTGCTCATTACAGCCCCCTACAACCACAGCCTGGCCTGTCCTGCCACAGCCCTTCACCAGCAATCCACAACCAACCTTTTTTTGGCACCGACAAGTTCTTAATTCATCAAACAAATCAATACTAACATAAACAAACCATTCTGGATGAGCTTAGACTGTACGGATTAATAAACCTACATCAAACCCATGATTTTTTTTTCTGTAGAAACCAGCCTGATGTCTTATTCTCCACTAGGAAACACATGCACATTATCAGAATAGAATTGCTTAACAACAACTGAAACTTCCAGAATGTTGATATGACAAATGCTTATGACAATAAACAGAGACATAATTTCCCTCTCTTCTATTTACCCCTCTCTTCTATATATGTATATGAGATATTGGGTTCTGGCAGTCAACCCTCATATTTTGTTGAATATACCTTCAATGAGCCATCAATTTTGCTTCAACAAAGAGAAGAATGCTAACAGTCAACGAATTCTAAATATTTTCATCTAAGTCCACGCACATTGAGGAATACCAATTGTAATCCACAAACACATTTGTTAGCACTGTCTGACTCGATGGAAATAATTAATCAATGACTTCCAATGAAACCCTAACATGCATTCTGCTGTAGACCCCAAACTGGAGATCCACATTGTCAAACCTCCTGAGAGAGGAGAGATTATCACTGATTAACAACTTCAGATATGTAGCTGTCTGCTTCAAAATTTAGATCCCATCATATTTCATTTGCTTTACCGTGGTGAACTTTTCAAGAACAGGTCATGATGAGGGATGGCCACTATGGTGGCATCATTAATGCTCTTTCCTTTTCTATTTATACATCCAGTTCTATGTAGGGCACTGATGTACCAGTGTTTTAATTCACATCCTGCTTGCACATTGAAAATATTCAGTACAGTCTCTTCTACATTTTATTTGTTGATTCTGGAAGACCAATATAATTTTCACTGTCTCCTTTCTACTATATTGCTTCTTTCTGATAAATCACATACACAGGGAAACACCAAGAGATACACATACACAGACCACACACAAACAGACCCACAGATACATATATACATACACACACACACACACACTGGTAATGTAAAACAGTTCAAACTCTGTAATAATATGTATACCCACAAAACCAAGCAAAATGCATCTATCCCACTGTATAAGTAACTTGTATAATAATGATGAAAATATTGTTAGTAATAAAAACCAAAAATTTGAATATTGCTTATGGTTGTATAACTGAAAAATTTGATATTGAACTGTGTAAGTGTTAGATGCTCAAGCAGTAAACAGAAATCATATCGCAACATGCATCAAATACCTTACATTAACCACACTGAGACAAACCAACAAACTGGCAGACAGACAAGCAAACTGTCTCTCTCTTTCTCACACACAGACACAGACAGACAGACAGAACACACGCACACACACATACCATCAAGCAACATTTAACACCAAGATTAAATATATTTTCCTGTTCTAATTTAAACTGCATCCATAAAACCATAAACAGAACAAAACCAACATTAATCCTGCACCATGTTTATTTTTTTTTTTTTTAAGAAAAGAAGTTAGTTTTTATAAGGAGAGTGAGAGGAGGGGGGGGGGGGGGGGGGGGGGGGGAAGGTACAGGCAGGATAAAAAAGGGGGATGAAAAAGACAACTTGAAAACTTCATTGTAAGTATCAAAGACAGATTTTTTTCATGTTTTTCATGTTTACCTGACCAAATGAATACCTTCAAATTCTACTCAGCATTAACAACAACAATGTATAAGAAAATATAAAGGAGCTATCTCACTGTCTCTCAACGCTTCCAGTGGCTTAGGTTCATTTAAGGACTCGTCATTTTCATTCGAATGTCTACAAAAATCAGTTTCTTTCTTTACCATGATTTAGGAAACACCTCTCTTCTGGTCTTCCAATGGACACTTCAATCATGGTTAGTATATATAATTAAGATCTGCTATTGCTAAAACCTTTTGCTCTAGATCAACATGAGCCTAGAAAGGAGCCATTATCCTTTTCCAGTGAATTGTCTAAAAGATTCTCTCTCCATATGATCCAGCCAAGCAATCTCCCAAGTGAGAGTGTCTCGTTGTGCTACTATTTTACCACCACAAGGCATCTTAATTCAAGACAGTTCACACAATAATCCATAAAGAAAAAAAAAGGAAATAAATAACACACAGGCTATTTTACCACTAGTTTTCATTCTCAAGACAACAGGCTAAAAGTACAAGGTTGGCAGAGAGAAGAAGAGAGAGAGAGAGAGAGAGAGAGAGAGAGAGAGAGAGAGAGAGAGAGAGAGAGAGGCATGTGAGATGAGTCAAGCTAATTTGAAAGTTGAGTGTGGGTGGCTTGTAAACACACATTTTGATTTTTAAAGATTCTGTGCAATTTCCACTGGGTCTGTGCTGGGTGACATAATAACAGATCTAGAGGGTTGTAATCATATTGAGAATAATACAATGTACAAAGTCAGCATGCATTCATAATTCAATCTGGGTCTGCTTAGATTGGCTTACTCTGTGTGTGTGTGTGTGTGTGTGTGTGTGTGTGTGTGCGTGCGTGCGTGCGTGCGTGGTGCGTGCGATGTGCGTGTGTGCATGCGTGCGTGAAAAGTGTGTGTGAGTGTGTGTGAATAGAAAGTCATTTTAACTTTCACTATACTCTTAAACTCAAACCATCTGATCAAACCATTTATGCTACTTTCACCAATCTTGATGCTCGTTTGTACAAAAAGTATACAAAAAAAACAAAAATCTATCAGGATATATCCTGTAATTTGTGAGCATTCCACCCATCCATCCTCTGTGCAAAATCAAAGGCATATACGCATACACATAAACACACATTATTTACACATTCTGTTTTTTCATACTTGCCTGCCCACAAATGCCATATCCCATTTAGCATGGAAAGACATCATATCATCAGGATCCCTTCCAAAAACAAAATCGGGAGAGCAGGGAGCTAACTTTGCCTCGATGCCAGATAGGCCAGTCAGAGATACTGTCCTAGGAGTTCACAACATTGCACCACTATCAGAACTAGCTCAGTGTTCTCCTTTTCCTTGGTGAGGAACATGTCTCTTTCAGCTCTTTGATTCTCCAGTGTTTGCTTTTATTTGTTACAGATCCCAACAAACGATTGTTTAAGTTGGTTTTACCCTTGGAGGGTGAAGCTTCACATTCTTTGGCTTCTCAACAGGGAATTTTTTAACAAAAAAATTCCCTGTTGAGAAGCCAAAGAATCATCAAAGTTGGTTTCCAAACATGCTATTTGACACTATAATGACAGCCTGTTGTATTCTCTCCTCATGTCACAAGTACCTTGCCAATCCTTGATTTTTTTTTTTTACTGTGTATCTCTGTCTTGGGTCTTATTACTTGGTTTATGTGTGAAAGGTTTTTTCTTCTGAGATTTGTTGTGCCTGAATTTTTACAAGTGGCACAATCAGTACTCTCTCAATAGGCCTTCTCCTTTCCCTGATCCTGCTAGTTTCATCTTTTGTTGATTTTGCTTGCGGTTGACATATCTGATCCTTAGAGAGAGCGCAGGGACAATGGATTTTGCCTTCAGATTATTGAGGGAGACCTGTTTCATGGCTTGAGCCTCTGGTGCCTGACTATTGGCTCGGGAACTGTACTATAGTGTACAGTGACACTCTCGTGTGAAATATAAAAAGAAGGCTGCAAAGTCTCAGGTGAGCATGCTCCCAATGTCCTTGTTGACATTCAGGCATTTGTTTGGACAGGTAAGTGCAAGAAAAAGGAATATTTTACTGCTAAAAGTAGTTTTAAACAATATATCTACCAATCCAAACACTGGGAAAACCCTCCCACCTTCCCGCTTAGTCAGGAAAAGGTGTGAAAACTTTTCAGGTTCTAATATGGCGCAATATTGTGAATTCACTAAGGGTGATCACTTTAGCTGGCCTACCTGGGGATTGAGGTGAAATTATCTCCCTGCTCTCCCAGTTTTGTTTTTTTTAAGTTGTTTATTCTGATGATACTGTATTGTTCCATGACAAGTGGGAATAAGGCATCTGTTTGAACTGGTAAGTATATCGCAAATTTCACTACTTTTAGAAGTAAAATTATTTTTCTTTATCATATTTGATCATTTACAGACACAGATCCATTGCATATCAATGTTATTAAAAACACGAAAAAAAAAGAAATGAAGAAAAAAAGTTGAAATAAACCAGGCGCCTTCCCTATAGATAGTCATCTGCAGTGCTTACCAGAAGCAGAGGGGAAAAAGGAGATGTGATCTAACAAACAAGACAGCTTGTTAACATACAGGTAGTGAGAAAAACAGATGGAAACATGCTGCAAAATGCTTTGGCTGAAATACAACACTATGATCAGAGGCACATTTTTATACTTTGAGATCTGCTCTTTCCTCCGCTGTCTGTCCATGATTTATACAACAGAGAGAGAGAGAGAGAAGGAGAGAGAGAGAGAGAGAGAGAGAGAGAGAGAGAGAGAGAGAGAGAGAGAGAGAGAGAGAGAGAGAGACACACACAGACAAGACAGACAGACAGTGAGAGAGAGAGAGAGTAGGTGAACCAGTTAATGGATGTATGCATTTGGCTCCCACTGTTTGCAATGAATTGACAGCATTCTATGCAAGTGGTACATAACTGCATTGCACAGCACCGCGCTGCATTCTACTGATCTACACTATCATATCACTTATCATGAAACATTTCTTTGCATGAAATTCAAGGCATACATGCTACCCATGATGATAATACTTTCAATCCCTGAAGTAAGAAAACAAAAAAGTTTATACACATAGTTATGAAACAATCTGACAAACAAGTACTTCAACAAACCTTCACCATAAAAAAAGAGAAAAAAAAACATCAATTAGTTTGATGCATCAATGTCTTTTTTCCTTCAGTGAATGTATGTATTAAAAACACTTGGAAAAATATGGCCTACGACATACTAATAAATATTACACATTAAACTATATTGCTGTCCTCTGAATAGAATATAGCTCAAAATCTAATTAAACACCTTGACGCTGCAAACTGATGCAAATAATGGGTCATGTGCCTACTGGATCCCAATATGGGATTAATATTCTTAGTTTTTTTCTGCACAACTGACCAAGTCAGAGATAGGTTGCGTAAAAGAATTTAGTTGTCATTATGAATCTAAAAAAAAAATATGTAAAATGACCACTATGTGCAGGGAAAGCCCATGATTCATACACTGAACTGGTGACATAGCCAGCAGCTTCGGCGTCAGCAAAGATGGCGCCAACCTTGTTGTCGAAGCGACCACGACCAAGACAACGTATTTAACAGCTGAGCAGGCTCTGCAGAGATTTTTGACAAACACAATAATCTTATAATTCAAACGACTAACTCGAGCATGAAGTAATATAAGTGGAATGCCGACCATATTCGTCAGTTATTAGTAGGACTTGTGACTCATGTGCTTCAGCTGACGAGTAGTCGAAACGAGCCAGCAAATGTTATCTGCACTCGAGCTGTTGTGTCAGTGATTAAATCAGCGAGAGGGATCGTGCCTCTCGCGGCGTGACCACGTGCAGACAAAAGTAGGGAAGATGAGGATGAAAGAGAGGTTGAAGTTGAGCAGTGTGTGTCGTGGAGGGGGGGGGCGTGTCCCTGGAACCTGGTCAGTCGCGATCGAAATGTTGAGGTCTTGATGACTGTCAACACTGTTTTACTTTCCATTTACAGTGTAGGTGACAATTCAAACTTTATTTTTTCAACTTTTTTGCTGTGTGTTCTTGTTTGGATGTGTAAATACATGTTTTTGATCGTGCAAAAAAATCTATCCAATCTACAAGTCCTAAATACTTTTGTATTAACAAAATTAAAACAAAAGAAGCCAGATTCAAAATTTTCATTCAATTTCCTTCAAAAATGATATAGATTTCATTTTTCTATCTTTTGTAGTTTCTGAGCTAGAATTTTTTGTTAATTATGACCCCCAAATCATGAGATTTCCCCGGCACCTGGAAACCTTTGTTTGTACTCTTGTGAGGCACTGAACGGTTAAGATGCACCTGTGCACAGCTGCAAACTGAATGCAAATAATGAAGGAAGGTCACTGGCTTGCCATACAAATGGAATCACCAAATTATCCCCTGGCCACAATCTCTTAACATATTACTTTAATGCCTTTTTTTTCTGGAACTGGTAATGACCAGATGTTCAGGGCATCTGAAATTAGTGGATCTGCGTAACAGGAAAATTTGGAAGGGGTTTCATTATACATCTGACAAAAATCTACACAAGTTCAGAGAAACAAAGACCTGGTGTACTTTTGTTGTTGTTGTTGTTGTCGTACCCTGGCTAAAAGACTCCAGGGATCATCCACACAGCCGAAGCATTTGAACACTATGGTACAAATGCATCACCTGGGGATAAGAACATTACATGTGTGACCGTTTTTGATTACCCTGCCACATGGGCAGCCACACTCCGACTTCGGGGGACCTGGTGTACTGACAGAAAGAAACAGAAGAGGTTTTAATATACATCTAACAGAGATTTACACAAGTTCGAATAAACAAAGCCCTGGTGTACTGAAAGGATTATTATTTTCCTTGCTGAGGCTTTTTTTCATGATGTGGTTATAATTAAACCCTGACATACTGAAGCTCTTTTTTATGTCATTACTTATTTACTTACTTTGGTCCTTTGCACCCATGGCAGCAAAGGACAGAGATACAATCTTTTCAGCGCACTCGACAGAGCTTTTCCTTCTGTTTTCATCCAATGGGTTCCCTTCGCCTTCAGCTCTGCTACAGTGTCTCTTCTACTGTTTCTGTGTTGTTTCTCTTTTCCTTCTCCCATGCAGGTTCCGGGTCAGAGCCTAACAGGTAGAGTTGGATGCTGGTTTCTGGACAGTGTGTCCTATCCAGCCCCATCCTCCTCAGGATCTGTGTGGTAACAGGCTCTTGTTCTGACCTTTGCAACTAAACGTCAGTGCTGACTTTGGCTACTGGATGTGAAATTTTGTTCTTCAGGCAGGTGTTCATGAGACTCTGTGCATCCTGCCATTTCACTTTGGTTTTCCTTCACATCTCAGAGGTGCACAGCAAGACTAATTTGACATTTATATGGAAGATATGCAGATTGTGGCTGTGCTGACTTCCAAAGACCAGATGTTTTTCATCATGACAAAGGCCACCCATGCCTTGCCTATCATTGTTGTAACATCTAAGACTGTGTTCCCTATCTATCAACCATGCTGGCCAGATATACAAAGGATCTGACCTCCTTGATTTGGTTCCACAAACTGTGACTAGAGTATTTGCAGTCATATTGATCTTCATAAGCTCAGTTTTCCTCTTGTTGATTCTCAGCTCAGTCTCGGCCAACGTTGTTGTAAAGCAGTTGGTCTTGTCCTGCATCTGCTTGCAGTTGTGAATGAGGACTGCCAAGTTACCAGCAAAGTCAAGATGTTCAAGCTAAGTCCAGAATGGACATTGTATTCCATCGTTTTTGGCTCAGGTGAAAGTACTCATACTCTAATTAGTGACCAGGAGGAACAGGAAAGATAGCAGTAAACACCCTTAACATATCCAGCTTTTGCCTCTTATAATTGCCCTGCATAAGGAACTCTGTATGACATGTCTTGGTAGGCACCTTAGACCAGGTAAGCACAGTTGTCAGGAACTCCTTGGTGCCTTAGCAGTTTTCACTATGTCCATGTTGTCCAAAAGTTAATGAAAAGGGGGAGTTCCACTCCAGTGAATGCTCCACAATGACACAGAGCTTGTCAATCTGGTCTATGCAGGATTTGTTCCAGTGGAAACCTGCCTGCTCATCTTAGCGCTTGGAGCCAACTGTTTCTTTCATTCTTTACATTAAGACTTTATTCAGGTCTTTGCACTGATACAAGCAAGATCCATCATTAAGTCCTGCATGACGTCCCCCTTTTCCAGCAGCTTACTGAAGATTCCTTGCTTCCACTCAGCCAGGATTCGCTCCTCTTCCCGTCTCTTGGTGATGAGGCTGTGTAGCATGTTGCCTTGCATCCATAAATCAGCTCTGATGGCTTCTGCTTGGATCTCATCTGATTCTGCTGCTGTTTAATAATCCCAACCTTTTGTTTGTTTGTTTGTTTTGCTTTCTTTCATTTCTCACAGCTAATCACTATTTGTGCCAGTAGCTGTCGATTGTAATGATGTTTAATGTACTGAAGCTCCTCCTTATGTCATTAACTATGGTTGAAATAAAGCCTGATGTATCATACCTCTTCTTTGTGGCATTAGCTGGGGTCACATTATACCAAAGCTTAATTTACTAAAGCTAACTGCAGTAAGAAAAGCCTGATGTACTTAAACTTTTTGTGTCATCAGTTGTGATTGTACTTTATCGTGAAGAACTAAAGCTCTTCTCTGCATTATTAGCGATGGTTGTAATGACAACCTGAGAACTGAAACTCTTCTTTGTGTCATTAGCGCGTTGTATTGAAGCCTGATATACTGGTGACCTTGTTTGTGTCACAACCTGTGGTAGCACTAAAACCTGACGTTCTAAAGCTCTTCCTTATTTCATTAGCTGTGGTGTAATGAAAGCCTGATGTTCTGAAGCTTTCCTTTGTACTGTTAACTGTGTTTGTAATGAAAAACTTGATTTACTGAAGCTGCTCTTTGTGTCATTAGCTTTGTAATAAAAAAAATTAAAACTCTTCTTTGTGTCATCAGCTTTAGTTGTACTAAAGCCTGATGTACTGAAGCTTTTCTTTGAGTGATTCAAGGTTGTAATGAAAGCCTGATGTACTGAAGCTTTTCTTTGATGTGTCAAGGTTGTATGAAAGCCTGATGTACTAAAAACTCTTCTTTGTGCTATTAGCTGTACTGAAGCTCTACTCTGTGTCTGTAGCTGTGGTTGTAATCAACGCTTCTCTTTTTTGTATCACTAACTGTTGTTTAATGATAGCGAGTTGTAATTAAAGCCAATGGTCTGAAGTTCATCTCCCCATTATTAGCTGTGGTTGTGATGGTGAGTGTAGATGAAATAAACGCCTGAAGTGCTAAAGCTATTTTATTGTGTAATCAAGTGTGGTTTTTATGAAAGCAGATGTAACTGGCTCGAACTGAAGCAAAGACACACGGGACACTGACCCTGGTTTATGTCAGACTAACATGACCATGCACCTGTCCTATAAAAAGGACCGCTCTGACAAGGACTCACCTGAGCTGCGGATGTCCTCTGTGCAGGACTGCAGCATCATGACCAGCAGCCGGCGTTTCAGGACCAGTCGGGGGTGGACCAATGAGTGTGTGCGACTCACCTTGTCCAGGCACACAAACACCTGGCCTCGTTCCTGCAGGGAAAGTTCAATGTATGGCTCACTGTGGATGAATGTAGCCAATGTGAGTGCATGTGGAGATTTCAGCAATTAATGATTTTTTTAAAGGACCACCAGAACATAAGAACGTGTTCTCATCATGTAATGTGGATATTGTGTGTATATGTGTGCATGCATGACTGTTCATGTCTATTGTGAATATCTCCTTGCATGCTTGAACTTCAAAGCTGTATTCAACTTTTTCTGCCTGTTTTTTTTTTTTTTTTTTTTACCCCAATGTGTGTCCTCTCTCTTCTCTTTCTTTCTCTCTTCCTCTACACACACACACACACACCCCACACACACACACACACACACACCACAAACATTTTACGAACTCACCTTCCACACGGACTTGTCTGACCCATCCAGCCCCTTCCACATAATGGAAATCAAGCAGACCAGAATGTTCTGACAGTGCTCCTCAATCTGCTCCACAGCGTCAGTGGAGCAGCCCAACATGTCCAACACATACTGCATGCTCTCACTGTGAGTCACTGCTGATGACCTCCTCGAATCAGGGTCAGACAGCCCCGTGATGTCACCCACACTTTCACTAGTACACAGCCCACTGTCCATGGGGCTCTGTGCCAGAGGTATAGAGCCCTGTCTCTGTGATGCCATCCTCTGGCCCAGAGCACTCAGGTCTTCGGTGCTGGCACTGGAACTCCGACTTATGGACTGGGATCGGTCCTCCTCGGAACCATTTAGGTCCTCCAGCTCCTGCATGCGAACAAACATTGGGAGGTGGGAGATGGGAGCGTGGAGGGTTCCAGCAAATTGTCCTCCTCTGAAGAGATTGTCAGTCTGTTGGGTCTCTTGGGTGTGGACGTGTTTAAAGGGACACCACTCTCTGAAGCGCTTGCCTCTGCTGGCTCTTCGGTCAAGCTTTCTGAGATCCTTGGCATGGAAATGGAACTACGTACTGAGGCTTGGTTAAAGACCGCTCCGTCCCCCTCGTCGGAAGTTAGGAGTCGCACTAGCGTGTCCTGCCAGGCCAGCTGCTTGGCAAAATTTTTTGCTGCAGTGTCTTTCTCTTTGGAAGCCAGAATGGACATAAGCTGGAATAAAAACAAAGCGTTCACATACTCTTAAAAACTCACTGATGCGAGACTTTACATATAAAGCAAGCCAGTTACATTAACAGCAAGACTGTTATATTACAAATGTTATCTATCACAGAACAAGATTGTTATCTGTACAAATGTTATTTACAATTAAAATGTAGGTGTAACACTTAAGTATTTGCATGATTATTCTTTAGAAAGAAAGGGATTGTCAGTAACCGATAAAACATCAAAGAAAACCTACCACATAAAGCTCCTTCATACATGTCTAAATGCTGGCTGCAGGTTTGTTGTTGTTTGTTTATTTTTTGCACACTTGCCTGAATTCTACAATGATTATCACAAACATCACTCATCTTTGTTATCTGTTTTATACAGCATATGTGCCGGTCTTGTTATTTGAGCAGTCTCCATAAAACTTCTTTCCTATCCCACTTCAGCGGCATCACTACCATGCCTCTCATTCTGACCAGCCCATACATAACCATAACCTGGATGGTTGTGTCACAGTCCCTGCATCACCACTTCACACGAGCAATCACTCTCAGGAAATCATGGTGCAAGTCACCAGAAGACACATCACACTGCGCCTGAATCACTTTGGTGTTGTTCAGTTAGAGTCCATAAAACTGATTCAATAGAAACAATCCTTTAACACTGATACCAAGCTAAAAAGAAAAGAAAAATAAACAAAGTTAACTGGAAATGACTCTCAGCCCCAAGTTTGGGGGCAAGTTTATCAGTTTGTCATCTTCTTCAAGACCTCTGGATGAGACTAAAGTTGAGGTCTTGTTGCTCTTCCCGAAGTTGGAGTATGGCTGCCTTAATGGTGGGATAGAAAACGGTCATACACAGAAAACTCCACTCCCTTTGTTGGGTAGATGGGATTAATACTTGCCTGTCTGCACAGGGAGTGTCCACAGGAGTATCAGCCTGTGTACGCAGAATAAGAATAAGAATAAGAGGTCTTGTTGGTCTATGCATGCATACAAATTCTTGCATGCAAGTTAAATACCAATCCACCTTTTGGGGAAGAGCACAACATGATGTGCCAGTGGGATGGATGACATAGATATAAAAAGACCAAATAGGAAACAGACACAGAAGAATGGACACTTCATGTTTACTCTGGACCATATTCACTGTCTCACTACCTAGTCACCAGATCATGACAGAAAAGTCGTCATGTTATACCATGTAATAAAAGACAAAAAAAAGGTAAAGATTCACAGAACAAAGACAGGTGAATGGACCACAAAGTCAGACAAAGTAACAGAAAACAGGAAATCACGAGCACAGAATTTCCTGAAGGTAGGGATACAACAGACACTGAAAGCCCCTTCCAGTTTCCCAGATAAAAGAGGAACAAGCACAGATGCCCATGGTAGAAAAATGTTCAGAAATAAGGCTGCATATGTACACTTTGTAGCGGGGAGACACAAGATTCAACGGAAGATGTGTACCTGTCTGCTGGCCTCCAGTTTGATGTCCAGGCCACAGTTATGTATTAATGACAACACAGCCAAAATGGAGTTGTAGGTCTGGCCTGTGTCTGCACACATACATACACACACACACACACATGCATACACATGGTTACAAAGTTACACTCAAACACACACACATACACACACACACACACACATGCACACACACACACATGCACAAACACACACACATGCACAAACACACACATACACACACACACACAAACACACACACACACACCATAGAATACATGTACTTAAGACAGCTTCACCATCTATGACAAAAGCACGTATATCTGTTATGAAAGTCTGGTTAGCACATATCACTTGAAGGAATATAAACATGTAATGGTTGAATTAACCTCTAGTGGACTCCTGAGTGTACTGTATTTATGCATCAGCAACATCAATTAGTTGGGTCTGTTTTCCTCCATTTTCATATCTCTCTTTCTCAGACTCTACATTTGAGCATGAGCGACAAACAGGTATTTGTGCATATGAAAAGACAATAATAAATAAAATTCATTTATATACTGCTGAACCTTTTGAGCTGTAAGTACTTTTTAAATGCAAAGGGAATTGAAGATTGTACGGAAGAGAGGAAACACAATTTTCTCTTCATGAAAGAAAACATAAGGAATGGTTGGCGTCATATACTATACCATGTCAGACCATATCTTCATTGTCCTTGACACTCTCAAAAAACTCCCTTTCGAGCCTATCGCCACCCTTCCCTTTGACCTTCTTTCTCGCAAGACCACATTTCTTCTCGCCCTTGCCTCGGCTAGGAGGCACAGCGGAATGTTTTGTGTTTTGAACAGATGTGTCACAGGAGCACATCGAGGGGTGTTCCTTAGTGTTTGGACCCCCTCCTCCCTCCCCTTTTTCAGAGTTATAGAAAAAGGGGCAGATGCTTTTTTTTCTCATACCTACCGGTCCAGACATATGCTTTATGGCGTGGTACATCACAATATTATCAGGATCCTTAAAAAGAAAAGGGAGAGCAGGGAACTAACTATGCCTCTACAAACAATCAGACCACAACGAAGCAATCATCCTTAGCGAGTTCACTTCTTGTATCATACTCAAACATAGTTCACTTTCTCTTTTTCTTTGGTAAGGGAATATGCCCCCCTCTCTCTTCGGAAATGTGTTTATTTAATGAACAGACACATGTTATCTTCCATGAGAGATCTCCAAAGCACCTAAAAAATTTACATTACCGTCAGCTTCTGATGCTTTCACCCCCACCCCACCCCCGACAGGCTCCACTGACTTGAGCTCGACCCATTCCCTGGACCCAGTGAGACCTAATCAGCCCCTGAGTCACACCTTCACTTTGGACACACACCCCACCCTCCTTCCTTCCATTATCACTTGATACATCCCTATGTGACATCCAAGTTTTAAGAGCCCAGAACACTTGTTCTAATGATGCCCATATCCTAGAGCATGAAAAGCTACAAGTTCTTGTGATACGGCATGAAAGGTTCTGCTGTTTTATTCTGCAGGTTACATGTTAAACCTACAGATCTCAAACTTATCGAAACATACCTAGCAAAAAAAAAAAAGAAAAAAAAGAAAAGATAAGTCAACAATAATAACAATAGGTAAGAAAGAATCGTGACTAATGATTTACCAGCAGAGGACACCTGCTCGACAAATCGTCGGATCATGGGGGCAGATATGTGGTAGCCCGCCATCATGCTGACCAGGCCCCAGTGACCAATGTCCCCCAGCCGCAGGCGGTGTTTGCTTTTGTCGTACACCCGGTCCGTCTTCAGCAGCACCCACAGCACCTGACCACAGAACAGGACACAGTTTCAGGCAAAAGATTTCAATACATACCATCCCACAACCAGCAGACCACAGGGCGTCCTATGAAGAATAATAGACTACTAGGTTGCTGCTGTTGTAGCACTGCTTTTGGCATTGTGGTGGGAGAATGGTTCATGGGGCTCATCTTCTCTCCAAGCATCCAGGTGCATGTTGGGTATTTTGTTTCTAAAACCCATCAAAGTCCGATACATTAATGTGTGTGTAATATCATCTGCATGCCTACACACAAAAAGGGATTTTAGCCACCAAAATGGCTGACATTTGTTGACTTGGGAGATGAAAAAAAAATTAACTCTACACTTCATCCACTTAGCATTTGTCATTTATAATACTACCAATAACGATGATCCTGTGTGCCTGTAAAACAGGCAGTTTCAAGTTGGTGATCCTGTCTGGTTGTAAACCACAAAGTATCAAATGACATACAGCATGACTAAAAACAACTGAAAAATGAATCATATACCTGTGTGTGGGGATCCCTGCTTTGTAACATAAAATCTAAAAAATGTCACTGGACTATCTTGTATTGTTTACTGCTAAGTGACACACAGTACAGTTTACAAATACCGGAAAAATGTTCATACGAGATAAACAAACAACAACAACAAAAAAGGGGGGGGGGGGGGGGGGGGGGGGAGGGATGCCTCAATCACCTTGACAACTTTCTCATAGAAGATGATGGGATAATTCCTATAGTGAGCAGCTTGTAGAGCATCTCTGCCTGCTCTGGCTCAAAGAGCAGGGCAATGAGGTTGTCATGCTTGCGTCCATGGTTATCCAGCAAGGATAGAGAAGGTCCAGACACTCCAGGATCTGGTCAATAAAGGCAAGAACAGTGACAGGATGATATCAGTTCAAATTTATGTACCTTAACAAACACTGAATGACCAGTATCTAAAATCTCAAACAAAGTTGAAGTGCGACATGTTTCACAATTATTTTAATTCTGCTTTAGTTTCACAACATCACTTTGTCAATTCTACTATTTATCAAGTAGATTAGTTTTATGGGGATGGGATTCCTGATATATGTTTCCTCGTCATCCAAGTCACACAAGTGCATGAATGTTAAAGAAAGAAACAGTGACAGGTGTGGAGATTACCAATGTTGAAAACCTTGATAGGCTATCCACAAATTTAACAAAAGATTTGAAGCAAAATGTTTTCTATGACAATCTTGTCCCATGCCCACTCACATATCAAAGCATACAAAGATAGAAACACATAAACACAGCACACACCAATTCCTGCTGCTTGATAACAGCCAGAAAGCCCATGATCTGACTAAGTTCATCGGCACGGATGTCTCGGATAATGTAATACTTGATGAGGTTCAACAGCGACACACGAATCGTCTTGCTATCCTCCTCCGACAGACCACTCTCCTCACTGGTCCTGAAGGAAAGAAAATCACAGACACAATGACCAAGTGAATACCACTGGTGTCAAGAAAACCAAAAGAATCCTGACATATAGAAGAGGCACTGTTTACTGCTTAAGAAGTCTCTCCAGTACCTTACTTGACCCGAAGTATGGAAATCTTTATCTCCATTATCAGCTACAAACAAAACGCCCTCACATATAGTTCCAAAACTGAGAAAGAAGTCACATATTACACACTACAAAGTTCTTACCATGCCACTGATAAAGTTTTCAAGTAATTGTATTAATCCATAGACATGTGTAAGTAACTGTCCCATGATAGTAGAATATATGAGTATTGGGTGGAAAAGCTTCAACAGTCAGAGACCTCACAGCCCTCCATCCCTGATCAAAACTCAGCAAAGTAAAGACTGTGTATCCTGGCCAGTCCTTTGCTATAAAATCAGCCCAATATACTGTACCCATCCCCAATATACCGTACCCATCCACCCCCTCCCTGTCTTCAGTCATACTCAGAACAGTGATCTTCTATCCAGGTCTGTTCTTTCCCATAAAACTAGCCCAGTATACTATACCCATTCATCCCCCTGTCCTCAGTCAGACTCAGAACAGTGATCTTGTATCCATGCCAGTCCTTTACTGTATAACCATCCCAATGTACAGTATCCTTTCACCCCCTTTGTACAGATCTTGCCTTCAGGCCAGTCCTTTATCATGCAGCAGCCATAACATAAGGTATCCATCCAGCCCCCCGTCCTTAGTCATGCTCAAAATAGATATTTTGTAACCAGGCCAGCCCTTTGCTAAGTAACCAGCCCATTCTACAATACCCATCCAGCCTCCTGAACTGAGTCATGGTCAGAATGAGAGCTTTTATCCAGGCCAGTCCTTTATTATGTGACCTATCCAATCTACAGTGCCCATCCAGCCTCCTGAACTGAGTCATCCTCAGAATGAGTTCTTTTATCCAGGCCAGTCCTTTATTATGTGACCTACCCAATCTACAGTACCCATCCAGCCTCCTGAACTGAGTCATCCTCAGACTTTCTTTTATCCAGGCCAGTCCTTTATTATGTGACCTACCCAATCTACAGTACCCATCCAGCCTCCTGAACTGAGTCATCCTCAGACTTTCTTTTATCCAGGCCAGTCCTTTATTATGTGACCTACCCAATCTACAGTACCCATCCACCCTCCTGAACTGAGTCATCCTCAGACTTTCTTTTATCCAGGCCAGTCCTTTATTATGTGACCTACCCAATCTACAGTACCCATCCAGCCTCCTGAACTCTAGGCCAGTGCTTTACCATGTCTATCGAGCTCCTGTCCTAAGTCATGCTCAGCTGAGTGGAGATCTTGTAGCCAGACTAGTCCTGTACAAAGTCTTTCCTGCCTCCTGTCCTCTACTAAACTCAGCAGAGTAGGTGTCTTGTAAATCCCAGCCAGTCCTTTACTATGTCCATCCAGCCCCTGTCTTCGGTTAAACTAAGCACTTGAGATCTTGTAACCAGACCAGTCCTTTACTGTGTCTGTATCTGTTACAGTTTGCTCAGTGGAATACAAATCTTATAACCAGAACAGTCTTTTCTGTGTGCCATGTCATCAAATTGCCTCAAAGACATCTATCCTTCTGTAACATTGCCTTGGACATGGTTACTTCAAAACATATGCCCATATTAGACCAGCTCACAAAACTTGGTAACTATGAAGAGAGGTTTGTTGTCTGCCAGCCTCTGTGTTGACTTGCTGTCTACTGCCCTTGCATTAACATAACAGAATGTTTCAGTGACTTGTGGAGACCTGGTTTTCTGCTTGACATTGTGTATTGTCAAGGTAGACATAGCCAGGATGAACTTTGTCCTGACTCTAATTGTTCAGCTGCCATTTTTGTTCTATTAGATCAAAGACACTGGGGAAAAAAAATACTTCTTCCACATAATTCATTGGTGTAGGTGATCAAATCACTACTTTTGGGGTGTGGGGGAGGTTTGGGGGGGGGGGGGGGTAGATATTCAGGCAGGGGACTACGTCCTGGCGTCCATCATGTAATTACTGCATCAAGAACATGTGACAGAATTAAATTATCGACAGAAACAGCAGCTACAGCTACAGACCAGCCGCCGTGGCGAAGTGGTTAGCGTCACGGACTCCCGGCTGGGAGGTCGTGGGTTCGAATCCCATCAGAGTCATGTGGGTTTTTTCTGCTCCGACCGGCTCCTACCCAGAGTTGAGTTTGCTGCGGACTCAGTTGGGAAGACTGGGACCACACAGTCGAGTTTCATCCACTTAATGGATGCGTTTCTGAGAGTGTTGCTCAAATTTTCTGACCAACACTGCAGGTGCCTGTATCTCTCGGGCCTGGTTGACGCCAGGATTATTATGAAAGGAAGCGTAGAGTACAGCCCTGTCATGTAGTCTCAGACCGAAATGGAAATCCGTAGCATCATCTTAATCATCCTAATTCCCATTGATCAGCATTAAAAAAAAATGTCTCAAATTCTGTGGCCCTTCATGCCCTGCTCTCATGGTGACCTCAGTTTCGATGTCCTCTCCGCGTCTGTGGCCTTGGTTTGCTTCCGTCGGGGTCACCGGTATCGGCGAGTCCATGGGGGCTGTCGTTGGACAGACGTGGTGGCGCCCTCCGGAGGGAGAGCTCACTCATGCCGGCTCCGCGACTAAGCAATTATTGTCGTCAGTAGGGGGCTTAGTAGGTGGTGTCCTGCGTATGTTAGATCAGAACAGGCGCCACTGAACACCACCGAAGTGACTCGGCAGCAGTGCAGTGTCTCCTCCGGTGGGTTGCCTCATGACGACTTGACATTGACTGCTCCTGTGGATTGCTGGTGCCGGGCTGCGGCGGGCCAGCCGGGCTATGGCTGTGGACGGGGTGTTGGAATGAGCGGCGTGGGTGCACTGCCTCTGAGGTAGCGCAGAGGTTGGGACAGCAAAAAAAAAAAAAAAAAAAAAAAAGAAACAGCAGCTACAGTGTACTTCACTTCTTTAATGATTATCAAAACAAATGGAGGGAAAATACCTCTCTAATGACTATCAACAGTAAAGGGAAACAGAGATATGACCAGGTTAATTAAATTAACTTACGTGTAGTATCCCCTGATGATGTCCAGAAAATATTGCATCCGTACTTTTTCCTAAAAACAGTTTTTTGTCATCTTTGATGATGGTGGACAGATACTGAATGTGACCTGCACAAACAATTCATGGACAACATAGACAACCAGAACACGTCCACAATTGCACATACAAAAGCTAGTTACCTGAGAATGTGCTTAATACACATTACACACACAATATGTGCTCTTCTTCAAATCACGATGAAGAAAACAAACATTTACAAATATATAACTCATGTACATTCAGCTATATGGAAATCACGTTTAATTTGGGGTTAAAACTCATACACCTTAGAATAAGGATGAATAAAATAAACAGTCAGCAAGTCAACCTACCAAACAAATCAAAACATGATGTACACATCCATAAAATGCCTTCATCAAACGACCCACCCAATTCGCACTGGAAATGCGCTCTTGCTCCATATTCTGAAGTCAAAGAGATGTACTGATGAAGATGATTCGTCAGTGTTTTGCTGGTCATCTGAGAGGCTTCCACCAACAGCTGAACGGCCATCAGAACGTTGACATCAATCAGCTGAGGGCTGACCTACACCGCAAATTAAGCAGACAAAAATGTTTGGCAGGTTGGGTTAGAGATGGATAAGCTGCAAAGTGGAGAGAGAGATGGGCAGGAGAAGGGACTAAGAGTAGAGACGAGAGATAGGGGAAGTGGGGGGGGGGGTGCTATGGAAAAGACAGGTAGATGGATATCGGCATAAGAAGCATAAAGACAAAGTGAGAAAGAGAGATATTAGAGACCATGATAGAGTGAGTGATGGTTAAAGATTAGAATGCTGAATAATACCAAATTTAACCAATTCTGTCTCTTTGTACATGAATCATCCCCAACACAATCACAAAATTATTTGTTCACTGGAAAGTTATGAGTTTTTTTAAAAACTATATTACAATTTTTCCATTATGACTTGCAATATTTTGCAAAACATGAAAAGGCTGGATGATATGATCTTCACTGAAACAAAAAGAAAGGATGTCTTTATGATAGGAAAAAAAATACTCTTGGTGTCAGAATAATACTCTGTGTGATGCGTGTACTACTGATGTGATCTTTTATCTTTTCTTTAATAAATGTATGCAATCATGCATGTATAAACATATCTTCAAACATAAATCGCATTTGCATCAATCAGCAAAACAATGTGTACCTTCTGCAACAAAGCATTAACAGCATCACACACATCACAGATGAACAAACCAACACATATCTTCTGAAGCAAAACATTAACTTGCCAAACATATTTTCGCACATCGATCGAAAACGGACAAACCAATGTATACCTTCTGCTGCAAAGCGCCGATGATGGCAGCACCCTGAGTTCTGATGAAACTGTCTGGTTGACAAGTTTGGTCTGCAGCATGTGACGCAGCAACGTCAGAAATGCTGCACCTGATTCTGCTCCAATTTGCTGTCTGATCACACACACACGAATATACAAGTGGTGGGCCAGTTGAAACAAGACATACCTTCAACATGCATAAGCATGAGCCACAAAAAGACATGCATATACAAGCAAATATGTGTTACTCATACACATGTTCACAGACCCATGCATGCTCGTGAGTGCAAGCGTACACAAGATCACACCCATGTACACTAAGAGCATGTACGCACGCACTCACCCCCCCCCCCCCCCCCCCCCCCCACCTCACCCCCCCCCCCCAAACCCCCCCCCCCCCCCCCCCAACCTCCCCCCCCCCCCCCCCCCCCCCCCAAATCTACCTGCATAAGAGCTGCTTCTCAGCACCACCCATTCATCTCCTGAATCGGAGGAGACCAGAGGCTCATTAGCAACAGGTGTCATAGGAGTGGGGGCTGGTGTGGGCACAGGTGCATCAGGATCCACCTGTTCCAGCAGTGGGAACAAACACCTGGACTCCACCCACACAGTTGATTGTGTCCTGATAACAAATCACAGCGTTGATATTGTGAATGGCACATTTTTTCCTTAACAAACAAAGAAAATGATGAAATCACATTAGGTTCTGAATATTCACTTACATCTGAGACACACTAAATGTTCCTGACTCTATGAGTTCTCAAAATATGATTTCTACAGAACTGGTAGCTCAAGAGTCACATTTATTATTTGAGTTTGCAAAATATGGAACTCAAAATCTTACTGGCAGCACTGACGATGTCCTAAGGTTCAAATGTATAACCTAATATACAAAGCTTATTTCATAACCACCCTTTGAGCAAGGCTTTTACTATACAACTGGTTTCCTTATCAATGATAAGATGAAGTGATGAGAAAAAATCCATTGAGACGTTATGTATCAGGTAAATGTGAAAGGTCTGGGAGACTACCCTGGATCCAAGTTGAGGCAATAGGATGCACAAATTTAGCTCCCTTCTTTGAAAATTTTTCTTAGTTTCCTGACTGACTGATAGGTGTTGTTCATGTAAAAAAAAAATTGAGGCACTTGTTGGACCAGGTAAGTATGAGAAAACCTGCCAGTAAGATTTTAAGCACTTCATTTTAAGACTATTAATGCAATTCTTGAGTCACTTATTCAGTCACAATCCCAATAAAGCATCCTACAGTCAAATTAAGTATAAGTACATAATAATTATAGCAGCTAAAATAATAGTACAGTAAACAAAGATACTATGACGTGCAGTTCATTCTTGATTGTCATGATTTATTTCTACATGTGAAACTTGATTGTTAGTAAAAGGGTTTTTTTTCAGTGTTTGCCCACCCACCTTAACCTTTCAACCACTGTCCCATCTTATTCCACCTGTCTGCCATTATCAGTTCACTACTGATCTGCCCTTATTTGTCCATCAATGGTAATCCTACATTTGATCCTTATACTAGGTTATTTGGAAAAGTTTGAATGGAAAGATGTTGCATTTGGTGACCTCTGCACAAGCAAAAATGACTGTTAACTGCAACGTGGATAATTGATCCAACAAAATAAAATTTCTTCCACTTGATTTTGAGTGTGACAATGACATAGGATTGCTCACCTAACAAGACAGTGAACAATTTAGCAGTCTAGGTGCCCCTAAATCAATAACGACAGCGCAGAAAGTGTAGACTGTGTGAGTGTTTTTGTAAGCCCTTCAAAGTCTGGGGGCATTATAGGAGATGCTAATAATAGCGACTCAGTATAAATGTTCTGGATGGCCTCTGGATTTTCAGGCAGCAAGTAAGTGATGACAATAGTCAGTCACAAACACAAACAATACACAGATAAAATGCTGAGCATGCTCAGTCACAAACACCAACAATACACAGATAAATGCTGAGCATGCTCAGTCACAAACACCAACAATACACAGATAAATACTGAGCATGCTCAGTCACAAACACCAACAATACACAGATATATGCTGAGCATGCTCAGTCACAAACACCAACAATACACAGATATATGCTGAGCATGCTCAGTCACAAACACCAACAATACACAGATAAATGCTGAGCATGCTCAGTCACAAACATCAACAATACACAGATAAATGCTGAGCATGCTCAGTCACAAACATCAACAATACACAGATAAATGCTGAGCATGCTCAGTCACAAGATAAGATAGATAATGTTGCTTATAGCCCAGCCGACCGCAAAGGGCCATATCAGGGCTGTCACCACGTTAAAATCAACTCACCAGTCTCTCACAAACATCAACAATACACAGATAAATCCTGAGCATGCTCAGTCACAAACACCAACAATACACAGATAAATCCTGAGCATGCTCAGTCACAAACACCAACAATACACGATAAATACTGAGCATGCTCAGTCACAAACACCAACAATACACAGATAAATCCTGAGCATGCTCAGTCACAAACACCAACAATACACAGATAAATCCTGAGCATGCTCAGTCACAAACACCAACAATACACAGATAAATACTGAGCATGCTCAGTCACAAACATCAACAATACACAGATAAATGCTGAGCAAACCACATCGATGACCATATTTTCATGCAAAGTGATTTGGATTTGCAGGATTGTCTTGATAATTTTCTTTGAAAATAGTACCCAGTTTCATAGTAAGTATATGAGTTCAGCCCTAAAATGGGGAGTTTGTGTTATACTCCCTGTTTGGCTAATATACTTACCATGTCAGACCATAGCATTCAAAGGCAGTTAGCCAGCTCTGTCAGGCCGAATTTTATCCGTGGCCAATGCAGTCATAAGACAGTCACGTGACGTCACCCCACTTCCGCCTCCGGAAGAAGCCGGTGTCAACTCTTCTACCTCATTCAGCGAGGCCTGTGCGCAAGGTAACCCCGAGAACCTTAGCGCTAGAGGGGAAGGTAGGGAGGGCATTAGAGTCTGACATGGTAAGTATATTAGCCAAACAGGGAGTATAACACAAACTCCCCAATTTGGCGTCATATACTGTACCATGTCAGACCATAGCAGAATTTAAAGGATCGGAGGAGGGCGAGCGCCCTAGTGGTTCTTGGGGTTGGCCGTTATGGCTGCATTGGCTGCCACAAAGGAGATCCCTTTAGAACCATCAGCTCTGGTCATGCGGATATCCCTCAAGTAAAAGTTAATGAAGGGATTTTCCGAACGCCAGTAGGCTGCCTCCAGGAGATGGCGCACGGGGACAGAGTACTGGAGCGCCGTGGAAGTGGCCAGTGCTCTGACCTCGTGGGCCCTGGGTGATTGGACGGGAGATCCTTGTGCGCCTGAGCGTAGGCAGATCTCACCGTCTTTGAGAGCCACCTAGAGATAGTTCCCGCCGAGATGTCTCTAGTGTTGTTGGGGTTGAGTGAGATGAGGAGTCGCCTCTGGGAGGCGCGCCTGGGGCGCGTGCGCTCCCAGTAGCATCTGAGACACCTAGCAGGGCAAAGGTTAATGTCTCCAGTGTTCTCTCCCTTTCCCAAGATATCCGTCAGGGAGCGGATGACGAGAGAGGCAGAGGGGGTGCCCGGTTCCTGATTCTTAGCTAAGAACTCAGGAAGGAACTTGAGGGAAACTGAGCCGTCCCTGTGGAAGGCAATATCTCTGGGATCACCGCTGAGGGCGTGGATCTCACTTCGTCTTCTGGCCAAGGCCAGGGCGAGGAGAAAGGTGGTCTTAAAAGAGAGAAGGTCAAGGGATATAGATGTAATGGGTTCAAAAGGGGGCTTTCTTAGGGCGTCGAGGACGATAAAAAGGTCCCAAAGGGGGATGCGCCTAGGGGACTGGGATTCCCGTAGAGCAACTCCTCTAGAGACCTCTCTGAGCAGAAGTCATTGTCAAAAGACGGACCGCCCAGTTGGCGAATGGTGGTACAGATAGCCGATCTGTAGCCCCGAATGGAGCTAGCCGACAGCTTAAGGAGGAAGATAGGTGGGAGAGAAAATTGCCTATCTGGATGTTGGAGGGGTAGACCTGGGGAACCGAGTTATCTAAGCACCAGGCTACCCATTTCTCCCAACGGTAATTGTAGAGGGACTCGGTGCTGGCTCTGCGAGATGCCGAGGCTAAGTCCCTCAGTCCCTGAGAGGCCCCTGCCCCGGCTAGTGTGTCTAGGACGGACTGGGGCCTGTCCGAGTGGGGAGTGGATGCAGATGTTCGCAGTTGGGCTGGCATAGCAGCCACGCGTGTAGGCGAAGCATCTTGGGATTGGAGTGAGGAAGACCCGAACGGGGTTGTCTCAACATGTCCCACCGAGGGCTGAGCCGGAGGGGTGGAACGTGGGTGAGGGACTTGAGGTCCGGGAACCAAGACTGGGTCGGCCACCACGGGGTTATGAGGATCAGCCTGGTTTCTCCAGCCTCGCTTTCCTGATCACCTTGTGTAGGATGGGAAAGGGGGGAAAGGCGTATGGACCGCCTCTGCTTGAGCGGGGGGGAGGGGGGGGGGGGGTTGGGTGAAGGTGGAGGAGAGTGCATGAGGGGGGGGTCGCTCGTGGGTCCAAGGCAGACGATACCCCTCCCGTAGCACCGCCACGACCCAGGGGCTGAGGCCCATACGTTTTCACCGGTGGGCATGCCGGGAGAGGCTGCCCGCCAGGGGGGGGCGGGGGTGTGGGCTGGGGAGAGGGGCGATCGGGCATGGGGGGGTGCCACCCGATCTAAGTCTCCCTCGGGTTGTGGCCCCAGTCAGCTCCGGGAGCGTGACTGTTGGCCGAATCGAAAATTTTGTTGATGTGATTTCGGCTTTGGCCTGGGGGAAGATTAGGGCGCTTGGCGGGCCGTGCGGTGTTGGAAGGCGATTGCCTGGGATAGGGTTTGGGCCTGGGGAAGGACCGAAAGGGGGGTCTAGCAGGGCGCGGCAGTGGCCTGGGCGCAAAGGACGCCGCCTGCTTGCGTTCCTCGACTGCTTGTGCTATCACTTCAGTCGAGTATTCGCCGAACAGCGACTGGTCCTGGCCCGGGACACACCGCAGGGCTGCCTTAAGCGCCGGGGAGAGAGAGGTCCGTGCCAGCACGGCATCTCTGGCCACTAACAGGCAATTGAAGTGGCTCCTAGCTGCGCTGTCCGCCGCAGCCGAAAGATGATGCGAGATCCTGTTAACCAGGTGTCGCATGAAAGGGTCGCTAAACAAGCGAGAGTCAGGCTCCTGGTACGCCTCGGAGTCCAGGTCCGAAGGCCCAGGGGCGGAACCGTCGTCCTTCGGCCATAGAGCCTCCAGTTGCTGTAGGAGCATGCCTAAGTAGGTATGTCCCGCCGTGGTGTGGAGGAGGCCCATCCTGGCTGTTCGGTCCCATTCCTTTAAATTCTTAAAGGAGATGGTGCCCGACGTAGGGGGAGGCAGGTGTGGGATCAACCGACGGTCTGATTGTGAAATGCCCATCTCCCTGGTCACCGGGTTGTCGGTGAACAAGGAGGCGACCGAGGGGTTCTTGCGGTCCCCGAGGAGGGTACCGACTTGGGCTGCATTAGGTGCCGAGAGGGGTCCCTGTCCTGGAGGGGGAACGGCCTGCGCACCCATGGCGCGCGTTGCCGGACCTTCCCAGATTGAGGTGAGTAACTTGGGGGGCGACGATCCTTGGTTTGGACCGCGGGCCGGGGGGGGGGGCCCGGCGAAGTGGGAGAGGGAGAGGACTTCGTCGGCGGGTGCGGCCTCCCTCCTAACGAGGTCTGGGCACCACCGTTCCAACGTGCGGACATCGTACAATGAGGGGTGGCTAGTTCCTCCTCATCGTCCGCCTCAGGGAGGTACTGGTCCTGGAAGGGTTCGTAGCACCCTTCGTCAGGAGGACCGTCAAGGGGTACCTGCGGTGTCTCCCAGGTGGCCCTATGATCGGCGGACGGGACCTCATCCTGCCGATCGGACAGCGCCCGAGGAGGGAGACCAAGGTCGACCCAGGCAAGTGTGGCCGGTGCCACATTCGACCATACAGTTGGTCGTGCTGAATGTTGGCGTTCAGCCACTGGTCTCTCTC
>CM031595.1:140039766-140058303 GCA_018398815.1 Conus ventricosus | reverse complement strand
CACCCCCCCCCACCCCCCCCCCCCCCCCCCCCCCCCCCCCCCCCCCCCCCCCCCCCCCCAAATCTACCTGCATAAGAGCTGCTTCTCAGCACCACCCATTCATCTCCTGAATCGGAGGAGACCAGAGCTCATTAGCAACAGGTGTCATAGGAGTGGGGCTGGTGTGGGCACAGGTGCATCGGATCCACCTGTTCCAGCAGTGGGAACAACACCTGGACTCCACCCACACAGTTGATTGTGTCCTGATAACAAATCACAGCGTTGATATTGTGAATGGCACATTTTTCCTTAACAAACAAAGAAAATGATGAAATCACATTAGGTTCTGAATATTCACTTACATCTGAGACACACTAAATGTTCCTGACTCTATGAGTTCTCAAAATATGATTTCTACAGAACTGGTAGCTCAAGAGTCACATTTATTATTTGAGTTTGCAAAATATGGAACTCAAAATCTTACTGGCAGCACTGACGATGTCCTAAGGTTCAAATGTATAACCTAATATACAAAGCTTATTTCATAACACCCTTTGAGCAAAGGCTTTTACTATACAACTGGTTTCCTTATCAATGATAAGATGAAGTGATGAGAAAAATCCATTGAGACGTTATGTATCAGGTAAATGTGAAAGGTCTGGGAGACTACCCTGGATCCAAGTTGAGGCAATAGGATGCACAAATTTAGCTCCCTTCTTTGAAAATTTTTCTTAGTTTCCTGACTGACTGATAGGTGTTGTTCATGTCAAAAAAAAATTGAGGCACTTGTTGGACCAGGTAAGTATGAGAAAACCTGCCAGTAAGATTTTAAGCACTTCATTTTAAGACTATTAATGCAATTCTTGAGTCACTTATTCAGTCACAATCCCAATAAAGCATCCTACAGTCAAATTAAGTATAAGTACATAATAATTATAGCAGCTAAAATAATAGTACAGTAAACAAAGATACTATGACGTGCAGTTCATTCTTGATTGTCATGATTTATTTCTACATGTGAAACTTGATTGTTAGTAAAAGGGTTTTTTTTTCAGTGTTTGCCCACCCACCTTAACCTTTCAACCACTGTCCCATCTTATTCCACCGTTCTGCCATTATCAGTTCACTACTGATCTGCCCTTATTTGTCCATCAATGGTAATCCTACATTTGATCCTTATACTAGGTTATTTGGAAAAATTTGAATGGAAAGATGTTGCATTTGGTGACCTCTGCACAAGCAAAAATGACTGTTAACTGCAACGTGGTTAATTTGATCCAACAAAATAAAATTTCTTCCACTTGATTTTGAGTGTGACAATGACATAGGATTGCTCACCTAACAAGACAGTGAACAATTTAGCAGTCTAGGTGCCCCTAAATCAATAACGACAGCGCAGAAAGTGTAGACTGTGTGAGTGTTTTCGTAAGCCCTTCAAAGTCTGGGGCATTTTAGGAGATGCTAATAATAGCGACTCAGTATAAATGTTCTGGATGGCCTCTGGATTTTCAGGCAGCAAGTAAGTGATGACAATAGTCAGTCACAAACACAAACAATACACAGATAAATGCTGAGCATGCTCAGTCACAAACACCAACAATACACAGATAAATGCTGAGCATGCTTAGTCACAAACACCAACAATACACAGATAAATACTGAGCATGCTCAGTCACAAACACCAACAATACACAGATATATGCTGAGCATGCTCAGTCACAAACACCAACAATACACAGATATATGCTGAGCATGCTCAGTCACAAACCCCAACAATACACAGATAAATGCTGAGCATTGCTCAGTCACAAACATCAACAATACACAGATAAATGCTGAGCATGCTCAGTCACAAACATCAACAATACACAGATAAATGCTGAGGCATGCTCAGTCACAAGATAAGATAAGATAATGTTGCTTATAGCCCACCCGACCGCAAAGGCCATATCAGGGCTGTCACCACGTTAAAAATCAACTCACCAGTCTCTCACAAACATCAACAATACACAGATAAATCCTGAGCATGCTCAGTCACAAACACCAACAATACACAGATAATCCTGAGCATGCTCAGTCACAAACACCAACAATACACAGAAAAATTTACTGAGCATGCTCAGTCACAACACCAAACAATACACAGATAAATCCTGAGCATGCTCAGTCAAAAAACACCAACAATTACACAGATAAATCCTGAGCATGCTCAGTCACAAACACCAACAATACACAGATAAATACTGAGCATGCTCAGTCACAAACATCAACAATACACAGATAAATGCTGAGCAAACCACATCGAGACCATATTTTCATGCAAAGTGATTTGGATTTGCAGGATTGTCTTGATAATTTTCTTTGAAAATAGTACCCAGTTTCATAGTAAGTATATGAGTTCAGCCCTAAAATGGGGAGTTTGTGTTATACTCCTGTTTGGCTAATTATACTTACCATGTCAGACCATAGCATTCAAGGGCAGTTAGCCAGCTCTGTCAGGCCGAATTTTATCCGTGGCCAATGCAGTTCATAAGACAGTCACGTGACGTCACCCCACTTCGCCTCCGGAAGAAGCCGGTGTCAACTTCTTCTACCTCATTCAGCGAGGCCTGGGGCGCAAGGTAACCCCGAGAACCTTAGCGCTAGAGGGGAAAGTAGGGAGGGCATTAGAGTCTGACCCTGGTAAGTATATTAGCCAAACAGGGAGTATAACACAAACTCCCCAATTTGGCGTCATATACTGTACCATGTCAGACCATAGCAGAATTTAAAGGAATCGGAGGTGGGCGAGCGCCCCCAGTGGTTCTTGGGGTTGGCCGTTATGGCTGCATTGGCTGCCACAAAGGGAGATCCCTTTAGAACCATCAGCTCTGGTCATGCGGATTATCCTCAAGTAAAAGTTAAATGAAGGGATTTTCCGAACGCCAGTAGGCTGCCTCCAGGAGATGGCGCACGGGGACAGAGTACTGGAGCGCCGTGGAAGTGGCCAGTGCTCTGACCTCGTGGGCCCTGGGTGATTGGACGGGGAGATCCTTGTGCGCCTGAGCGTAGGCAGATCTCAACCGTCTTTGAGAGCCACCTAGAGATAGTTCCCGCCGAGATGTCTCAGTGTTGTTGGGGTTGAGTGAGATGAGGAGTCGCCTCTGGGAGGCGCGCCTGGGGCGCGTGCGCTCCCAGTAGCATCTGAGACACCTAGCAGGGCAAAGGTTAATGTCTCCAGTGTTCTCTCCCTTTCCCAAGATATCCGTCAGGGAGCGGATGACGAGAGAGGCAGCAGGGGGGTGCCCGGTTCCTGATTCTTAGCTAAGAACTCAGGAAGGAACTTGAGGGAAACGAGCCGTCCCTGTGGAAGGCGATATCTCTGGGATCACCATGAGGGCGTGGATCTCACTTCGTCTTCTGGCCAAGGCCAGGGCGAGGAGAAAGGTGGTCTTAAAAGAGAGAAGGTCAAGGGATATAGATGTAATGGGTTCAAAAGGGGGCTTTCTTAGGGCGTCGAGGACGATAAAAAGGTCCCAAAGGGGGATGCGCCTAGGGGACTGGGATTCCCGTAGAGCAACTCCTCTAGAGACCTCTCTGAGCAGGAAGTCATTGTCAAAAGACGGACCGCCCAGTTGGCGAATGGTGGTACGATAGCCGATCTGTAGCCCCGAATGGAGCTAGCCGACAGCTTAAGGGAGGAAGATAGGTGGGAGAGAAAATTGCCTATCTGGAGTTGGAGGGGTAGACCTGGGGAAACCGAGTTATCTAAGCACCAGGCTACCATTTCTCCCAACGGTAATTGTAGAGGGACTCGGTGCTGGCTCTGCGAGATGCCGAGGCTAAGTCCCTCAGTCCCTGAGAGGCCCCTGCCCGGCTAGTGTGTCTAGGACGGACTGGGGCCTGTCCGAGTGGGGAGTGGATGCAGATGTTCGCAGTTGGGCTGGCATAGCAGCCACGCGTGTAGGCGAAGCATCTTGGGATTGGAGTGAGGAAGACCCGAACGGGGTTGTCTCAACATGTCCCACCGAGGGCTGAGCCGGAGGGGTGGAACGTGGGTGAGGGACTTGAGGTCGGGAACCAAGACTGGGTCGGCCACCACGGGTTATGAGGATCAGCCTGGGTTTCTCCAGCCTCGCTTTCCTGATCACCTTGTGTAGGATGGGAAAGGGGGGAAAGGCGTATGGACCGCCTCTGCTTGAGCGGGGGGGGGGGGGGGGGGGGGGTTGGGTGAAGGTGGAGGAGAGTGCATGAGGGGGGGTCGCTCGTGGGTCCAAGGCAGACGATACCCCTCCCGTAGCACCGCCACGGACCCAGGGGCTGAGGCCCATACGTTTTCCACCGGTGGGCATGCCGGGAGAGGCTGCCCGCCAGGGGGGGGCGGGGGTGTGGGCTGGGGAGAGGGCGATCGGGCATGGGGGGTGCCACCCGATCTAAGTCTCCCTCGGGTTGTGGCCCCAGTCAGCTCCGGGAGCGTGACTGTTGGCCGAATCGAAAATTTTGTTGATGTGATTTCGGCTTTGGCCTGGGGGGAGATTAGGGCGCTTGGCGGGCCGTGCGGTGTTGGAAGGCGATTGCCTGGGATAGGGTTTGGGCCTGGGGAAGGACCGAAAGGGGGGTCTAGCAGGGCGCGGCAGTGGCCTGGGCGCAAAGGACGCCGCCTGCTTGCGTTCCTCGACTGCTTGTGCTATCACTTCAGTCGAGTATTCGCCGAACAGCGATGGTCCTGGCCCGGGACACACCGCAGGGCTGCCTTAAGCGCCGGGGAGAGAGAGGTCCGTGCCAGCACGGCATCTCTGGCCACTAACAGGCAATGAAGTGGCTCCTAGCTGCGCTGTCCGCCGCAGCCGAAAGATGATGCGAGATCCTGTTAACCAGGTGTCGCATGAAAGGGTCGCTAAAACAAGCGAGAGTCAGGCTCCTGGTACGCCTCGGAGTCCAGGTCGAAGGCCCAGGGGCGGAAACCGTCGTCCTTCGGCCATAGAGCCTCCAGTTGCTGTAGGAGCATGCCTAAGTAGGTATGTCCCGCCGGAGTGTGGAGGATGCCCATCCTGGCTGTTCGGTCCCATTCCTTTAAATTCTTAAAGGAGATGGTGCCGACGTAGGGGGAGGCAGGTGTGGGATCAACCGACGGTCTGATTGTGAAATGCCCATCTCCCTGGTCACCGGGTTGTCGGTGAACAAGGAGGCGACGAGGGGTTCTTGCGGTCCCCGAGGAGGGTACCGACTTGGGCTGCATTAGGTGCCGAGAGGGGTCCCTGTCCTGGAGGGGGAACGGCCTGCGCACCCATGGCGCGCGTTGCGGACCTTCCCAGATTGAGGTGGTAACTTGGGGCGACGATCCTTGGTTTGGACCGCTGGGCCGGGGGGGGGCCCGGCGAAGTGGGAGAGGGAGAGGACTTCGTCGGCGGGTGCGGCCTCCCTCCTAACGAGGTCTGGGCACCACCGTTCCAACGTGCGGACAATCGTACAATGAGGTGGAGGCTAGTTCCTCCTCATCGTCCGCCTCAGGGAGGTACTGGTCCTGGAAGGGTTCGTAGCACCCTTCGTCAGGAGGACCGTCAAGGGGTACCTGCGGTGTCTCCCAGGTTGGCCCTATGATCGGCGGACGGGACCTCATCCTGCGATCGGACAGCGCCCGAGGAGGGAGACCAAGGTCGACCCAGGCAAGTGTGGCGGGTGCCACATTCGACCATACAGTTGGTCGTGCTGAATGTTGGCGTTCAGCCACTGGTCTCTCTCGGGGGCATAGAGCCACCGGTCCCCGGGGAGGTAAACGGGCTGTGGCAGCCCTTGGGTGTCGGCAGAAGTTCCCCGGGGAACCGGGTAACCTGAGCCACCATTGTGGGGGTAACGAGGGCCGTGGCCTGTCGTCCCGCCCAGGTCCGTGCACTGCACCCTGCACGTCCTTGGTGGTGGCCTGTGAGGGCCGGTCTGGTACGGAGGAGGATGCGGAAGCCGAGCCTCCAAACCGCGAAAGTACGGATTGGTCAGGATGCGGTCCCGTGTTCCCCCCCCCCTGGAGGAATGAGTCAGGTTACCCGCGGTCCCAGTGGTAGATCCTCCCCCCGGAGGAGCGGGACCGTGGACGTTGCCCAAACGGGGACCCAAAAAGGTCGGATCCCCAACGTCTGATACCCCTAGGGGAGAAGGTGATGGTCGATCGGGTGGGTCGACCTTCCTTGTGCACGTACACGACCCGCGCTGCTGGCGCGATGTGACCGCACGCCCAGAATTATGGACACCACCGAGGTCGTGGTCGGGGTGACCATAAGACTGCATCCGGAGTCTGAGCGCTCCTCGAGCTCAGGGTTTGGCTGCACTTGTGCCCGGTGGGGCTGAGCGCTGTGAGTACACGTGTCGATTTCGGGGGAAAAAAGGACATGTGACTCACCAAGGCGAGTGACGGATGGTGGATTCCATACCAGGCCCGTCACCCGTGCTGGTCCGCGGCTCGGCATGATTCCCCTGGGGCCGAGATTCGCGTGACTCAGCATGATAGTGAGAGGTCTCCGAACGCGTCCGGAGGCGGGAGGGCAAGCTGGCCGAAGGAGAGGAAGGGGGTGAGGGCGAATTTCGTCGGCTATTCTTAGCTCGGGTGGGCCCCCTGAGGGGCGCCTTGCCCTTAGACTTCTTGAATATTCCTTTCTTTCCGGGCAGGTCAAAAGAAAGGCATTTAGCAATGGTGGCCGCTTGCCTATCCGCCTTCGGACGCCGCGATCGTGCGTCCGTCGGTTGGGTAGAAGAGGAAAGGTCACGCGTCCCCTCCGCGGAACAGTCATCTCCGTCTACCCGAACCGTACGTTCATCCATGTGAACGGATTGCTCAGAGACGGAATCGACCCGCCGGTTCTCCGGGAAACTGAGCGAACTCCGAGCAGTGGAGTGGCTCGACCCGGCGGTGTCCTTCACCATGTTGGGCACAGGTGGCAGAGCAAACCCGGAACACACGACCGCAAAGAGGAGACAAGGTGGTCGATCGAGAAAGGTAATTGATCCGATCGCCCGTGTGGTGTCGTGCAAAGTGCTCGAGAGATCGACCGAAATCTGAAGTACCCGTACACGCCACCGACCGTGAAAAATCACGCACACTTACAAAACCATGTTTCTAAGTGTGATGGGTAAATGGTATTTATTGCGCCCTAAACCTTAATGAGGAGTCTTGCGTCCAATGGGTGATGAACCCGAGGCTCGGAATATGGTGTGAAAACACGACGGCGAGAAAAAGATGGCCGCCGCCGACCGGTGAGTAAGTCGCGGAATAACAAAGGACGACTGGCGAGTAAGTCGCAGGATAACAAAGGAGCGTGTAGCCCGACCAAGGAGGAGGAATGCGACAGCAGGACGCGACCCTAAACACCCGAAACGGGGTAGAGGGAAATGTGAAAACAATTTGTGAGAAGTGAACCACGTGGCGATGAGAAAACACGCACAAGTGTGGCGACGATCGAACGAACCGACGATCGTGAACGACAAGTCGCGAGAGTGTCGGTAACAGTGATAAATTTTCAGTAATTACACTCCCACCAAGAGCCTCACGTGGCAAGACTACTCAGGGTTTAGCGCAAGGCACAACTGAATCAAGTATAGAAACAAAGACACCAGCAATCTTAACACAAAGGCAAATGTAGGCGAGACAGAGCACAAGACTTATCTTGCTTTGACGGCAGGCCGAAGGTGAATGAGGTAGAAGAAGTTGACACCGGCTTCTTCCGGAGGCGGAAGTGGGGTGACGTCACGCACTGTCTTATGACTGCATTGGCCACGGATAAAATTCGGCCTGACAGAGCTGGCTAACTGCCGTTGAATGCTATGGTCTGACATGGTACAGTATATGACGCCAAAAAATATTTTGGAAGTTACGTACATGCTACATAAAAAGCTGGTATTTAAATGATTAATAATGAAAAAAAAAACTTATTTTGCTTCAAAGAAAAGAGCCTTCCAGCAAGGGAGGAGTGAGAAAAATGAATCTTTTTGAATCACAAAAACAGCTTTTTCTTAACTCCAGCCACACCTGAAGTCCCTAGCCCATTTGAGAGTGGCACTGGCACAATACTAAGAAAAAAGAAATGAAAGCAATAGTCAATCCCACTAGGGCCAGGAGTTTGAGTCATCCTGTATGGATCAGTGTTCATTTTAGCTTTTTTTGGTTGGGTGTGGATGTCTCCAAAATTCTGAGCAGTATGATCTTTAGAATATAAGCTTAGAAAATGACTGATGCCGGCCTCTTCAAGTGTGGTTGAATAAATGAAAAGAGCAAAGCCACTTTGAACTGACCTTGATGTCCCAGGCCACACACCTCTCCCCAGTGAACTGCCCATGGTTCTGGTAGGGGGACAGGTCCGCACACACATGCTCCTTGCATGCCTGATTCACACACATCAATCCATCATTCAGTGCTTAAGCACGTAACAATAGTAGCTGTTTCATAAACAAAAAAGGCTGTAGGTACATGCCAAAGCAATGATGAATATTCTGTAAAGCCTGGAATGTGTGCTATTCGAATTGTTTGTGCTTTACCAGAGTGCATGTGTCTGAGGATGTGTATTCTATTGCAGACAAGTGCAGGTGAAGATTGCATTTATGTGCATGTAGATATATGTATACATCCTTGTGAGAAATGAATGAGCAGAGAGAGAGTGTGCTTGAGTACGTCCATTTGTGACCAAGTGTTAGTATGTGTGTGCATGTGTGAGTGTGAGCATATGTGCCCACTTGCTTCAAGAATTCTGTCCTTCCCACCCTCTAAATTTGGCGTACCAATAATAATCACAGGTCCATCAGAACAATACATACAAAAAAGTAACTCATGTTCTTTCAATTTATTGAAAATATCCATCTGTTCATCTACTGGAAGAAATACAGTGAAATTTTGTCTAAGTTTGTGAATTTTCTTTCCCTCAAAAATTACCACCAACATGCAAAGAAACATTAAAAAAAAAGAAGAATGAAAACCTAAAAGAACTGACCTTGGCACTATAACGAGCAACCAGTTTCGCTGACAGCTCAGTAAGATCTGGATCATCTTTGAACACTGTGATGTCATTTGGCCCTGAAAGGAAAATTGTGTTTTGATGAAATATTACAAGCTGTGAGTGAGAAGGATTATGACAGTCCCACGAAAGGAGATCATGATGATGCTACATTGCATAGTTGGCCAGTCAGAGGCTTGTACAGTTCTCCATCATGTACAATAGAGCAGAGGTATTGTAACCAGGCCAGTGCCTTACTTCAGTGAAAAGTATTTCAGATATCCAAGTTTAGTGGGAAAATATGCAACCTAAAGCCTCCACATCCTATCCAGCGAATCAGGGCTTATAATCTGAAAATGTGATCCCGCCCACAATGGAAGGAGTGAAGCATACATGCGCACAGTTAGAAGTCTGCCATTGCTGCTGGTTGTCCTTTTATGATATATCTCTGCTGCGGCTTTAACAGCAAAATGCATTTTTCACCATGATGACATTAGATTTAAATCTGTTGGTAACATTACACTGACAGTTTAGCAGCAACTACAAGGAGGACATAGGCCTAAGATTATTTTGAGATGTAACAATATAGTTTTCTAGCAAACAAGTCTTTAAAAAAAGTCCTAAGATTATTTGAGATGTAACAATATTGTTTTCTAGGCAAACAACTCTTTAAAAAAAACAACAACATTAAAATCCCTGACATTATCACCCATGTCTTGGAGATAAAAAAAACAACAGCAAAACAGACAACTGCACACCACCGAAGTGACTGCAACAGGGCAGAGTCATATCAGGTGGAACGCCCCTTGACAACCCAAATTATACTGCTCTGTGTGGACTGCTGTACTGGAACTATGAATGGCTGACACTGGATGTGGCTAAGTCAGAACAAGCAGTACAGGAACAATGCCACTGGGCAAAGAAGCATTATGAAAACATCATCCTGGCGCAGCCAGTATGTCCCTGAGAGCCTCCAGCACCAGCAGATGTCCTATATTCATGTGCCTGATATCATTACAATATACAATTATATATGGCCAAATATATGTAGGAAAATTTCTTTCAATGCTCCCTCCCCCACAACATTTCCTCCTTCAACATAACACCAAATACTTAGTATCAGCCAAAATGCAGTTGTGACTATGTGCTTCAAATCTATAATGACAGTGAAAAAACAGCAAAATAAAAACATAAACAATGCCTTCCTCAGTCTACAGACTGGACTGGTTATAATGCCTCTACCCTACTGTGTATGACAGTGAAACATGAAAGATCCGTGAATTACAAATCATCTGTCACAGCACTCCTTTGTCCTAAGGTAACTGGACAATATTGATGACAGAATTCCCTAATCAACGTCAGCATTCTTAAAAGGTCAAAGTTCCCAAAGTCTACTGGTAATTGGGGCAGTGAACTGTCAAGCTTCACTGTGTCTACAGCATGGCATGATGAAGACGAAGCCCATCCCTCTCCTTCCATAGCCTTCAACCCTCCCTGAAATGAATCAGGTACCCATTTACTGCAGGGCAGACAGAGAAGGTTTTTGAGGTAAAAAAAATCCACCGCCACAAGCAGTTCAAACTCAAGTCAGCTCCGCAGGCAAAAGCTATACATGCCGTTCTGATCTACAAGTTATCAAACAAGAAAATTCCAGAAATACAGCAGCCTGAAAAAATACACATCTTTCTAAATGACATGGTGAAACTAAAGATACATGTAAATGATCGTTTATGTTATTATCTGGTATATTCAAGCCCTTTCGCAAAGAAAAAAACTTCGTAAATGTGCACACCTGACATATAAAGGGCTCTGAACTGGGCTGCCTGAACCACGTCACTGAAGACGCACACTGTCGACATACGCCCATGTATGGTAATCGGTGGTCCCCAGTAGTCATCTTGAGTGCCCGTTGACAAAACTGTGACACCCACAGCAGGTACAGGAGTGGCTGTCTTGGCCACGCCTCCAAACAAGGCTTTAAGAGGAGAAACTTTCCTTTGGTCCGTTTTTAAGTTGTTCTCGGAATGGGATTCAGTGAGGTGGTGCGGGCTTGGAGAGCCGATGCGACAGGTGGAGAATGGCTGCAGAAGATAAAAATGTGTTAAGACTTTTTCTTTTACACATATTCCTTTCCCCATTTAATGATTCTGAACAAGATGCTTTTCTTATTTATCAACTTATGAAATATCTTAACACTTTACTCCCAATACATCACTGGAGGTCAGGTACCAATGAGCATGTTTTTCTGCCTATTCTAAATTGATAAATGTACTTACCTGTACAAACAATAGGACTGCCTCTCACATTCTCACTCTGTACAAGTGTGGAAAACTAACATGAACTGGGAGAAGTAAACCTTACAAGGAGATCACTCTGAGTACATGGATTAGTAGGTTCGAGTTAGCTCCACTCTCTCCCATCGAAATGTTAGGTACGCCAGATCGGAAAAAGGCACTTGTTCAGTCATGATGAAAGTATAACAAAAAACTACTTCTTGTAGGAAAAATGTGTTTCCTTTTTTTTTCAGGACGTATCTAAGCACCATCATGTAACTGCATGATGATAACATTTTCCATGTAAAATTATCACTCGCCTATTGCTCCCGGAAGGGAAGCTACGTTGAGTATTGGCGCGCACAGCGTTGCAGGCAATTGGACGCTGGCGTTTGCAGGCAACGGATGTGTGAGCATGTGTAGGTAGCCTACATGAATGAATGATAACGTAAGTACAAGTGAATGAGGCCAGTGTGCAAAGTACACAAGAACTTGAAGGTGAGTGGCAACCCTTTTTTCATTCACGAGTAGATCTTGGCAGCGTAAAAAGTGGTGTACGTGTATAATTGGATTGAATTAATTGGGTATAATAACTTCTCTGAGAGAAGCCCACGCCTGTGTTGCATGCATCATATGACCATACAGTTTAGAGTATAGTTCATAACTTTCGCCTGTGTGCGGCTGTACCTTAATTCGCCTGTGTGCGATATACAGTTATCCTGTTTGCCTGTGTGCGATATACAACTCTCCTGTTCGCCTGTGTGCGATTTGGCAGTACCATTCCGCCTGTGTGCGGTACATGCTCAAGATATAACCCAAGCTAAGCATGGCCAGTCATTCAGGGGCACAGGAGCAAGAGGTCGCACCTATAGATAAGGAAGATAAAGTCGAGAGGCTTCATGCTCGCATCAGTCAAATGGATGACAGATTTTCTAGACTGGAAGAGGCTATTCACAAGCTGTTGACCGCCAAAACTTCGGACAAAGACCGGATCACATCTCAGGCACCGCGTGGCACTAAGAGACGGCGCGATTCTCTCTCTGATGAGGAGGGAGAAGAAACTGGGTCATGGTCCGACCGTGGCGAGTACAGGCGCACGAAAGGTGAACAGCCGGTTAAGAAAACTGCTAATGCCACTCTGAGCAATGAGGACTCTGAGTCATCGTCAGATGGAGAAATCTATGATGATGCTGTGGATACTATTTCCCTTGATTGTCAAGATGATGACTTGTTAAAGGAGATAGAACAAGACTTGGACAATAAAGAGAAAACAGCTGACAAAGTGGCTGACTCAATGGCTGAGATCATTAATAAAAGATTTGCACAGGGGCTTTCTGAAACAAAATTTAAAGAAAGGCTTGATAAATACAAACGCCCAGACAACTGCCCAAGCTTCAGGTGCCCAAAGTGAATACAGAAATCTGGAAGGATTTGCCAGCCACTGTCAAACAGGCTGATGTTAAGATGGCTTCAGTGCAGAGAGCCATTGTCAAAGCCACAGCAGCACTGGCACAGAGCACTCAGGCTATACTCAAAGCATATAGCAAGAAAAAGTTGACTGATGCAGACATCAAAGCCTCTGTCACTGATCAGAACGCTGATGCTCTGGCCTTGTTGGGTCATGCATGTCACGAGCTGTCAGTAAAACGCAGACAGGTCCTGCGCCCCATCTCCCCAGACAGCTGACAGGATTGTGCAGTGAGAGTGTTCCCATTACTGGTCAGCTCTTTGGAGACAATCTGACTGCTTCCATCAAGGAGATCAAAGAGCTGGACAGACTGTCACATGGTGCAGGCCCAAGTCGTTATGACAACAGACAACGTAACAGACCATGGCAGAAACCAACAACAAAGAAAAACGTCCTTTTTTAGGCCAGAGACAGCAACACTACGGCCATCAAAAGAAGTTCCTGGGGAACAGAAACGCAAGACAGTTCTACCAGAAGAAAGCCTAGAGTCTGTGTCACTCTTGGATGGCCAGGTGAGACACACTATCCCTCCTCATCTGCTGGATGAAATGAGACAGGAGGCTTTACTTTTTCAAGGTGGCAGGCTTACACAATATGTTGATAGATGGAAAAATTTGACAAAAGACCCTGAAATTTTAGAAACAGTACAAGGCGTGAGCCTTCAATTTGATTGTGATATTGGCCAAATCAGACAGGATTACACTTTCCAGCCTGAGTTAAATGCATTAGAAAAGAAAGTTATTGACAAAGAAATACAGAAACTTTGCCAAAAAGGTGTGATTTCAAAGTGTCAGGCTGAAGCAGAGCAGTTTGTGTCACCAGTTTTTGTTCTTCCGAAGAAAGATGGAACTCATAGAATGATTCTGAACTTAAAGAAACTAAACGAAGATATCGTTTATTATCACTTCAAAATGGAAACCTTGCATACTGCTCTAAAACTAGTGACTCCAAACTGCTTCATGGCTTCAATTGACTTGAAGGATGCATACTACTCAGTATCAGTCAAAGAGGAACACAGAAGATTTCTCAGATTTGAGTGGATGACCAGCTTTGGCAGTTTAACTATCTGCCTAATGGGCTGGCACTTGCACCACGTAAATTCACCAAGCTGTTAAAACCTGTGTTTGCCACCTTGAGAGGGGAAGATCATCTTTCCTCAGTATTTTTGGATGATTCACTTTTGTTTGCAGAGACGAGAATGTCATGTGCCTCTAATGTATTTAACACAGTGAAACTTCTAAGGTCTCTGGGATTTATCATCCATCCCCAAAAAATCAGTACTAGAACCCACTCGTCGCATTCAGTATCTGGGAGTCATCATTGACTCCGAGTCAATGACAGTAACTCTAACACCTGAGAGAGTAGCAGACATGGTTTCGATTTGCCTGTCAGCTGTCAAGAAAGATACAGTGAGTATCAGGGATGTGGCGAGAGTGATTGGAAAGATAGTGGCTTCCTTTCCAGCGGTGATGTATGGGCCACTTCATTATAGACAGCTGGAGAAAGAGAAAAAGACAGCACTGTTGCTGTATGCAGGGAATTTTGACAGACACATGACATTGTCGCCTCTTGCCAAAGAGAACTAAATTGGTGGATCAACAACATTGAGACTGCTTATAATGTTATTCACCAAACAGAGCCTGATGTCACCCTGACCTCGGATGCATCAAAAACTGGATGGGGTTGTGCATGTGAACAGTCAAAATCTGGTGGAGAATGGCTACCAGAAGAAAAAGAATTTCACATCAACTATCTGGAACTTAAGGCAGCATTTTTTGCTTTGAAATGTTTCCTAAATCAGGTTTATGGGCGACATGTCCGTATCATGATAGACAACACAACTGCTGTTGCATGTATCAATCATATGGGAACAAGTCATTCCGATTCATGTAATTTGATGACACAGATGATATGGAACTGGTGCATTGACAATCACGTATGGTTGAGTGCTGCTTATATTCCAGGTAAGGAAAACACAGCAGCAGATGAGGAGTCAAGGAAAATTAACCTGGATGCAGAATGGAAGCTGAACAGAGAAGAGCTTCACAAAGCATTGATACAATTGCAGATGAATCCGGACATTGATCTCTTTGCCTCAAGGTTGAACAACCAAATGCAGCGCTATGTTTCTTACAGACCTGACCAAGCGCCTATGCACTAGATGCATTTTCCCTCCCTTGGAGTAACCTTCAATTTTATGCCTTCCCCCCTTTTAGCACGATCACGGCAGTGTTGGGGAAGGTGAAGAGAGAGCGAGCGATGGGGGTAGTGGTGGTGCCCCGCTGGCCAACACAAGTCTGGTGGCCTCTGCTGACACAGCTGCTGACACAAGACCCAGTACTGCTACCAACACGAGACACCATCCTCTCCCTCCCCACGCAGCAAGGGAGAACCCACCCCCTTCTTCCCCGCCTTCAACTGATGGTATGCAAAGTATCGGGGAGCGGTACCAGAGGGAAGGCTGTTCCAACCAGGCAGCAGCGCTAATCGTCAGTTCTTGGCGCCCCCACACACGCGCAGTGTACAACACCTACATTGCCAAGTGGAAGCAGTACGCAGCAAAGAATAGTATCCCACATGATGTGCCGGACATTGTGCAGGCAGCAAACTTTCTTGCCGAACTTTTTAGTGCTGGAGCAAGCCACAGTGCTATAAACTCGGCGCGCTGCGCTTTGTCCGCTTATCTGCCATTTGTGAATGGATTTTCAGTGGGCAGTCATCCAGTTATTTGCAAACTTGTGAAAGGAACATTTGAACATAGGCCTTCCTTACCCAAATACAAGCACACTTGGGATGTAATACTGTACTAGTTATTTAGACTGCTTAGTTATTTAGACTGCTTATCTCCATCAATCAGTTGACTTTGAAAGAATTGACTTTGAAAACTTGCATGTTGTTAGCTTTAGTTACAGGACAAAGAGGTCATGCTTTATACTCTTTGAAAACAAGTGATGTAAAGATGTTTGACTGTAAATGTGTGTTACAATTTTCATGTGTATTGAAAACAACAAAGCCAGGGAAACATACAGAACCAGCAGAGATTAGGGCATTTGCAAAGAATGAAAATCTGTGTCCAGTGAAACACTTGAAGCAGTATATTGACACAACTAAGGATCTCAGAGGCAGTCACCAACAGCAGTTATTCATCAGTCACACCAAACCTCACGCACCTGTGGGTAAGCAGACATTCGCGTGATGGGTGAAAGAGGTGCTAGCGCGCTCAGGCATTGACACTAACCAGTACACAGCACACTCCACCAGGGCTGCAAGCTGCAGTGCAGCCGCCAGGCTGGAGTTTCATTGAAAACAATATTGAAAGCAGCGGGCTGGACAAATGAAAAGACATTCTGTAAATACTATAAGAGACAGAACAGTGCCAGTTTCAGCCAGAAGGTACTTGATGGCTATGTGAACAGTAAATGAAAATGATGAAGGATCATTGTGAATAAATGTGTGTGGCATTACATGTCTGGCCTGTGATGTTATATTGGCCACGATCCTTACTTTCTCTAAAGTCTCAACGTAGCTTCCCTTCCGGGAGCAATAGGCGAGTGATAATTAGAAAATTAAACTAGACCTACGCTAGGAGGTTGCAGTTTAATTGAAATTATTACGAGCCTATTGTGGAGGAAGGAGAAGTTACGTCCCTCCCAATTAGTGTTCGTAGTAATAATCAATTTTACTGTCCCTCCCTAAAGGCGTAAGTCTAGTGGCCATACAGCTCTGAAATTTGCCTGCAACGCTGTGCGCGCCAATACTCAACGTAACTTCTCCTTCCTCCACAATAGGCTCGTAATAATTTTAATTAAACTGCAACCTCTAGCGTAGGTCTAGTTTAATTTTCTAATTATTATGAAGAAATGTAAAAAAGTTTTTTCTTTCATCCCTTTACAGATAGAAATCAGTTCATATTTAATTGTCATTCCCTACATTTCACTGGACAAAAACCTGGTCCTCTGCCTTCCTGTCATAACACCAATGAGATCAGCCTGACCTGATCGAGTCAACTGTTTATTGCATGGCTGACTGCTGACTAACCTGATCTTGATCAGACAATTTTCTGGTTCATACTGTACTCCCAGCTTACAAATCATGTGAAATATGCTAATGATAAACTTTATTTTGCATACAAATACATACATACATATCTATCTATCTATATCTATACAGAAATCATGGCAATTTCACAAGTCCATGTTCTTTACACCAAGCAAGTTTAAAGCCGAATACGTGGCAGAAGCACAGAATCAAAACATGAAATCTTCACATCAGTTCACAAAGCAACACGCCAATCACCTCAGTGAGACTTGGGAACTTGAACGGGGTAGTGGACTTCTGTCGGCCATCCATGTACACTATGACCTGGCTCTGGGTGAAGGGACGCCGAGCGCCCGTATGTACCACCCCCACTGAATGCTGGAACACCCACACACACTCTTTCCATACGAATGCTATTGCTACTGCTACAACTGCCACTAGCACACTGCCTGGAAAAAACAAAAACAAAAAAACAATGAAAAGGTGACAGGGGAGACAATCAGATGACAACTGAGAGAGTCCAAAATTGGTTTCACAGAAAATTGATGAGAAGCCTGGAGAGGAGGGCCTGGACGTTCTTTAAACAAAATGACCCATTCACTCCTATATCTTAGTCTTCAAACTAAGAATTATCCTGTTCCTAAAAAGACTCATGTTCTTCCTGTTCATGTTTCCTTCCAGATATCATACTATTTGACTTCCCCGAAGATGGAGCATGGCTGCCTTAACGGCGAGATAAAAAACGGTCATACACACAAAACTCCACTGCCTGTCTATACAGGCAGTGTCCGCAGGAGTATCAGCCTGCGTACGCAGAAAGAAAGAAAGGAAGAATACTATTTGACTGAATCAAAATGCTTTATATCTCATTAACAGCGAAAGAACAACTTTCTAGCAAAAAGAAATGCCTACATGAGGAAATGCATTAGAACTCAACTAGTCAAGTAACTACCACCACACAATCAGATACGCTGCCATCTCAAAAAGTGTACATACACAAAAACACATGCGGCATGCAAACAAATATCATGCAGCACTTAATCTTACCTTAATAAATTATGTAATACAAACTCAGAAATAGTCTGCGCTGAGGTAAAGTAATCTGACGGTAAATATACATGTGGAAAGTAAGCTGACGTCATATGATAAGTAATGAAATGCCCATAATACGGTGATCATTAGACAATGTTCTTAACCTCTTCACTGCGCTGTTGACGTACAGCGTCCGTCATGAAAAGTGCCGCCTGCAATGCGCTGTTGACGAACATTGTCCGTCATGATTCAACACTCTTTCTGTTTCGTCCAGCATTGCCGAAAATCCCTCTATTTATGATTTGATAAGCTCCCTTGACCACTCTTTGCTTTTGGTGTACCATTTGTTCAAGGTAATTGGTTCATTTACATAATTTATGACGATCGATAAGCAAGGTACTGTGAAGTCCTACTTTCAGTATTCGAAGCCATGGCTGGCCCACGACGAAGCTACACAGTTTCAGAGGTTATTTACGAAATTTACCGAGATGAAGATAGTGGAGTGAAAATTTTGATCCACGGCATCGAACTTCGTGAGTTTTTGCAAGACCCCGATTTTTCTGGAAGTGGAAGAAGCTTTGGTGACCGTGTCTAGTCAACTCAGGCTGGGATCCAAAAAACAAGGAGGTGATGTATTTGGAGATTCATTAAAAAAAACCCAAATTTATAAACAAAAGGGTGTTTTTATTTTCCCTTCCGTAAAATTATGAATTTTTAAAAAACCCAAGGGGTTGGGGTTTGGGATGTTTTCCCAGTACCGGGGGGGCGGGGTTTTAAAACCCCAGGGCCCCCC
>CM031595.1:140002299-140039666 GCA_018398815.1 Conus ventricosus | reverse complement strand
AAAACCCCAAAGCATTAACAGCATACACCCATCACGAGAAAAAACCAACACAATCTTCTGAAGAAAAACTTTAACTTGCCAAATTTTTTCGCCATCGATCAAAAACGGACAAACCAATGTATACCTCTGCAGCAAAGGGATAGGCACCCCCCTGATTCTGATGAAACTGTCCGGGTTTACAATTTTGGTCGCAGCATGTGACGCAGCAACGTCAGAAATGCTGCCACCGTTTTGCCCAATTTTGCTGCTGATCACACAACCGTATAAAGTGGGGGGCCATTAAAACAAGACATCCTTAAACTTTGCATAGCATGAGCCACAAAAGACATGCATATCAACAATTGTTGAATCATAAATGTTCCCCCCGCTTTCGTGAGTGAGCGTACACAAGATCAACCCATGTACCAAGAGCTTTACGCCGCACCCCCCCCACCCCCCCCCCCCCCCCAACCTCCCCCCCCCCCCCCCCCCCCCCCCCCCCCCCCCCCCCCCCCCCCCCCCCCCCCCCCCCCCCCCCAAATCTCCCTGCAAAAGAGTGTTCTCAGCCCACCCATTCATCTCCTGATCGGAGGGCCCAGAGGCTCATTAGAACAGGTGTCATGGAGGGGGGGCTGTGTGGGCACAGTGCATCGGGACCACTGTTCCAGCGTGGGAACAACCCCTGGACTCCCCCCACACGTTGTTTGTGTCCTGAAAAATCACGCTTTGATATTGGAAGGGAATTTTTCCTTAAAAACAAAAAAAATTGATGAAATCACATTGGTTCTAAATATTCATTTACACTGAGACACCAAAATTTTCCCTGACTCTATGATTTCCAAAATAGATTTTAAGAACGGGTAGCTAAAAGAGTACATTTATATTTGAGTTTGCAAAATTAAAACTAAAATCTTACTGGCAGCCTGACATGTCCTAAGGGTCAAAGTATCCAAATACAAAATTATTTCATAACCCCCCTTTGGCAAAGGCTTTTACTATACAAACTGGTTTCCTTTTCAATGATAAAATAAGGATGGAAAAAAATCCATTTAAGTTATGTAAGGTAAATGGAAAAGGGCTGGGACTACCCCGGATCCCGTTGAGGCAATAGGATGCACAAATTTTGCTCCTTTTTTTGAAAATTTTTCTTATTTTCCTGATGCTGATAGGGTTTTCTGAAAAAAAAAATTGAGGCATTGTTGGACCGGTAAGTTGAGGGGAAAACCCCCATAAATTTTAAGCACTTCATTTTTAAAACTTTTTTAAAGCAATTCTTGATCACTTTTTCGTCACAATCCCCCTAAGCTCCTAAATCAATTTTGTTAAGTCATAATAAATTTTTGCAGCTAAAATAAAAGTACAGTAAAAAAGATACTATGACGGAGTTCATTTTGTTTGTCATGTTTTTTCTCATGTGAAACTTGATTGTTAGAAAAAGGGGTTTTTTTTCGGTTTTTGCCCACCCCCCTTAATTTTAAAACCACTGCCCCTTTTTTCCCACCGTCTGCCATTATCAGTTCCACTACTGATCTCCCCTTATTTGTCCATAAAGGGTTCTACTTTTGATCCTTTACTAGGTTTTTTGGAAAATTTGAAGGGAAAGTGTTGTTTTTGGGTGACCTCTGCACAAGAAAAAATGAGTTAACGAAAGGGGGAAAATTTGATCCAACAAATAAAATTCTTCCACTTGATTTTGGTGTGACAATACTAGGTTGCTCACCCAAAAGACAGTGAACAATTTTGGTCTAGGTGCCCCCCAAATCAATAACGAAAACGCAGAAAGTGTAGACTGTTGAGTGTTTTGTAAGCCCTTCAAAGTCGGGGGGATTATAGGAGATGCTATAAAGCATCGTTAAAGTTCGGATGGCCTCTGGATTTTCAGGGAGCAATAAGTGTGCAATATCAGTCACAAAAAAAACAATACACAGATAAATGCGGCTGCCCGCACAAACCCAACAATACAAGATAAAATCTGGCTGTAGTACAAAAACCAAAATACACAGTTTAAAAACTAGCATGCTCACACAAAAACCAACAATACCATTATGCGGATGCCGGCACAAAAACCAAAATTCACAGATATTGCTGACATGCTCGTCACAAACACAACAAACACGATAAATGTGGCATGCTCAGTCACAAACATAACAATACACAGTAAATGCTGAGCATGCTCAGTCACAAACATCAACAATACAAGATAATGCTGAGCTGCTCAGTCACAGATTAGTAAGATAATGTTGCTTATAGCCAGCGACGCAAAGGGCATATCAGGGCTGTCACCACGTTAAATCAACTCACCAGTCTCTCACAAACATCACAATACACAGTAATCCTGGCTGCTCAGTCACAACACCAACAATACACAGATAACCTGAGCATGCTCAGTCACAAACACACAATACACGATAAATACTGAGCATGCTCAGTCACAAACACAACAATACACAGATAAATCCTGAGCATGCTCAGTCACAACACCAACAATACACAGATAAATCCTGAGCATGCTCAGTCACAAACACCAACAATACACAGATAAATCTGAGCATGCTCAGTACAAACATCAACAATACACGTAATCGAGCAAACCACATCGATGACCATATTTTCATGCAAAGTGATTTGGATTTGCAGGATTGTCTTGATAATTTTCTTTGAAAATAGTACCCAGTTTCATAGTAAGTATATGAGTTCAGCCCTAAATGGGGAGTTTGTGTTATACTCCTGTTTGGCTAATATACTTACCATGTCAGACCATAGCATTCAAGGGCAGTTAGCCAGCTCTGTCAGGCCGAATTTTATCCGTGGCCAATGCAGTCATAAGACAGTCACGTGACGTCACCACTTCCGCCTCCGGAAGAAGCCGGTGTCAACTTCTTCTACCTCATTCAGCGAGGCCTGTGCGCAAGGTAACCCGAGAACCTTAGCGCTAGAGGGGAAGAGTAGGGAGGGGCATTAGAGTCTGACATGGTAGTATATTAGCCAAACAGGGAGTATAACACAAACTCCCCATTTGGCGTCATATACTGTACCATGTCAGACCATAGCAGAATTTAAAGGAATCGGGGAGGCGAGCGCCCTAGTGGTTCTTGGGGTTGGCCGTTATGGCGCATTGGCTGCCACAAAGGAGATCCCTTAGAACCATCAGCTCTGGTCATGCGGATATCCCTCAAGTAAAAGTTAATGAAGGGATTTTCCGAACGCCAGTAGGCTGCCTCCAGGAGATGGCGCACGGGGACAGAGTACTGGAGCGCCGTGGAAGTGGCCAGTGCTCTGACCTCGTGGGCCCTGGGTGATTGGACGGGAGATCCTTGTGCGCCTGAAGCGTAGGCAGATCTCACGTCTTTGAGAGCCACCTAGAGATAGTTCCCGCCGAGATGTCTCTAGTGTTGTTGGGGTTGAGTGAGATGAGGAGTCGCCTCTGGGAGGGCGCCTGGGGCGCGTGCGCTCCAGTAGCATCTGAGACACTAGCAGGGCAAAGGTTAATGTCTCCAGTGTTCTCTCCCTTTCCAAGATATCCGTCAGGGAGCGGATGACGATGAAGAATGTGCTTAATACACATTACCACACAATATGTGCTCTTCTTCAAATCACAGATGAAGAAAACAAACATTTACAAATATATAACTCATGTACATACAGCTATATGGAAATCACTTTTAAATTTTGGGGTTTAAAATCATACACCTTAGAATAAGGATGAATAAAATAAAACAGCCCAGCAAGTCAACCTACCAAACAAATAAAAACATGATGTACACATCATAAAAATGCCTTCATAAAACGACCCACCAATTCGCACTGGAAATGCGCTCTTGCTCCATTTTCTGAAGTAAAAGAGGATGTACTGATGAAGATGATTCGTCAGTGTTTTGCTGGTCATCTGAGAGGTTCCACCAACAGCTGAACGGCCATCAGAACGTTGACATCAATCAGCTGAGGGCTGACCTACCCCGCAAATTAAAGCAGACAAAAATTTTTGGGCCCAGGTTGGGTTAGAGATGGATAAGCTGCAAAGTGGAGAGAGAGATGGGCAGGAGAAGGGACTAAGAGTAGAGACGAGAGATGGGGGAAGTGGGGGGGGGGGGGGGGGTGCTTGGAAAAGACAGGTAGATGGATATCGCATAAAAAGCATAAAGACAAAGTGAAAAAGAGAGATATTAGAGACCATGATAGAGTGAGTGATGGTTAAAGATTAGAATGCTGAATAATACCAAAATTTAACCAATTCTGTCCCCTTGTACATGAATCATCCCAACACAATCACAAAATTATTTTTTTCACTGGAAATTTATGATTTTTTTTTAAAAAACTATATTCAATTTTTCCATTATGACTTGCAATATTTTGCAAAACATGAAAAGGCGGGAAATGATATGATCTTCACTGAAACAAAAAGAAAGGATTGTCTTTATGATAGGAAAAAAATACTCTTGGTGTCAGAATAATACTCTGTGTGATGCGTGTACTACTGATGTGATCTTTTATCTTTTTTTTAATAAATGTATGCAATCATGCATGTATAAACATATCTTCAAACAAAAAATCGCATTTGCATCAATCAGCAAAAAATGTGTACCTTCTGCAACAAAGCATTAACAGCAAACACACACATCACAGATGAAAAAAACCAAACATATCTTCTGAAAACAAAAAATTAACTTTTCCAAACAATTTCGCACATCGATCAAAAACGGACAAACCAATGTATACCTTTTGCAGCAAAGCGCGATGATGGCAGCACCCTGAGTTCTGATGAAACTGTCCTGGTTGACAAGTTTGGTCTGCAGCATGTGACGCAGCAACGTCAGAAATGCTGCCACCTGATTCTGCTCCAATTTGCTGTCTGATCCCCAAACCCCGAATATACAAGTGGTGGGCCAGTGGAAACGACCCCCTTCAAATAAAGGATGACCCCAAAAAGACAGGGAGTCGAAAGGGGTATCTTCACCATGTTCACGGGGCAGCACCGGGAGGCAAGGAAAAAGGGTCACCCAAGAAATAATGATCCACGCCTCCCTCCCCCCCAACCCCCCCCCCAAAACCCCCCCAAATCTTGATCCCCCGCTACCCAACCCCACCACTCCTGAATCAGAACCTGATCATTGCAAGTTGTATAGATGGCTTGGGGCAAGGTGATGGATCCCGTCCAATGGGAAAACCCGGCCCCCCAAAAGGGTTGTTTGGCCGGATAAAACCCACACGTGATAGTGAGGACAAACCAAAAAAGAAATGAGGAAACAAAGGGGGTTGTACCACAGGGGACACACAAAGGCCGACCCTAGAGGGGGAATAGATTTAAGAACTTGTAGAAGGAAAATGGGAAAATAACCAAAAGTTACGGCAGACGACGAGTCAAAGCAAATGTTACAAATCAGCTTTTTAAACATTTAGAAATTTTACATACAATTTTCCTATAAATGAAGGGAAATAGGAAAAACCATGAGATTTATGTATCAGTAAGGAAAAGTCTAGACCCCCTGACCAAAGTGAGGACAAGGATGCTATTTTTTAGACCCCTTTTGAAAATTTAATTGCAACTTCTTGGGTGAAGGGGGGGTTAGCACGTTTTTAATTGGCCACGGATAAAATTCGGCCTGACAGAGCTGCTAACTGCCGTTGAATGCTATGGTCTGACATGGTACAGTATATGACGCCAAAAAATATTTGGAAGTTACGTACATGCTACATAAAAAGCTGGTATTTAAATGATTAATAATGAAAAAAAACTTATTTTGCTTCAAAGAAAAGAGCCTTCCAGCAAGGGAGGAGTGAGAAAAATGAATCTTTTTGAATCACAAAACAGCTTTTTCTTACTCAGCCACACCTGAAGTCCCTAGCCCATTTGAGAGTGGCACTGGCACAATACTAAGAAAAAAGAAATGAAAGCAATAGTCATCCCCACTAGGGCCAGGAGTTTGAGTCATCCTGTATGGATCAGTGTTCATTTTAGCTTTTTTTGGTTGGTGTGGATGTCTCCAAAATTCTGAGCAGTATGATCTTTAGAATATAAGCTTAGAAAATGACTGATGCCGGCCCTCTTCAAGTGTGGTTGAATAAATGAAAAGAGCAAAGCCACTTTGAACTGACCTTGATGTCCGGGCCACACACCTCTCCCAGTGAACTGCCCATGGTTCTGGTAGGGGGACAGGTCCGCACACACATGCTCCTTGCATGCCTGATTCACAAAACATCAATCCATCATTCAGTGCTTAAGCACGTAACAATAGTAGCTGTTTCATAAACAAAAAAGGCTGTAGGTACATGCCAAAGCAATGATGAATATTCTGTAAAGCTGGAATGTGTGCTATTCGAATTGTTTGTGCTTTACCAGAGTGCATGTGTCTGAGGATGTGTATTCTATTGCAGACAAGTGCAGGTGAAGATTGCATTTATGTGCATGTAGATATATGTATACATCCCTTTTGAGAAATGAATGAGCAGAGAGAGAGAGTGTGCTTGAGTACGTCCATTTGTGACCAAGTGTTAGTATGTGTGTGCATGTGTGAGTGTGAGCATATGTGCCCACTTGCTTCAAGAATTCTGTCCTTCCCACCCTCTAAATTTGGCGTACCAATAATAATCACAGGTCCATCAGAACAATACATACAAAAAAGTAACTCATGTTCTTTCAATTTATTGAAAATATCCATCTGTTCATCTACTGGAAGAAATACAGTGAAATTTTGTCTAAGTTTGTGAATTTTCTTTCCCTCAAAAATTACCACCAACATGCAAAGAAACATTAAAAAAAAAGAAGAATGAAAAACCTAAAAGAACTGACCTTGGCACTATAACGAGCAACCAGTTTCGCTGACAGCTCAGTAAGATCTGGATCATCTTTGAACACCCGTGATGTCATTTGGCCCCGAAAGGAAAATTGTGTTTTGATGAAATATTACAAGCTGTGAGTGAGAAGGATTATGACAGTCCCACGAAAGGGATATCATGATGATGCTACATTGCATAGTTGGCCAGTCAGAGGCTTTGTACAGTTCTCCATCATGTACAATAGAGCAGAGGTATTGTAACCAGGCCAGTGCCTTACTTCAGTGAAAAGTATTTCAGATATCCAAGTTTAGTGGGAAAATATGCAACCTAAAGCCTCCACATCCTATCCAGCGAATCGGGCTTATAATCTGAAAATGGATCCCGCCCACAATGGAAGGAGTGAAGCATACATGCGCACAGTTAGAAGTCTGCCATGCTGCTGGTTGTCCTTTATGATATATCTCTGCTGTGCGCTTTAACAGCAAAATGCATTTTCACCATGATAAACATTAAAATTTAAATCTGTTTGGTAACATTACACTGACAGATTTAGCAGCGCAACTACAAGGAGACATAGGCCTAAGATTATTTTGAAAATGTAACAATATTGTTTTCTAGGCAAAACAACTCTTTAAAAAAACCAACAACATTATAAATCCCTGACATTATCACCCATGTCTTGGAGATAAAAAAAAACAACAGCAAAACAGACAACTGCACACCACCGAAGTGACTGCAACAGGGCAGAGTCATATCAGGTGGAACGCCCCTTGACAACCCAAATTATACTGCTCTGTGTGGACTGCTGTACTGGAACTATGAATGGCTGACACTGGATGTGCTAAGTCAGAACAAGCAGTACAGGAACAATGCCACTGGGCCAAAGAAGCATTATGAAAACATCATCCTGGCGCAGCCAGTATGTCCCTGAGAGCCTCCAGCACCAGCAGATGTCCTATATTCATGTGCCCTGATATCATTACAATATACAATTATATATGGCCAAATATATGTAGGAAAATTTCTTTCAAATGCTCCCTCCCCCACAACATTTCCTCCTTCAACATAACACCAAATACAGAGCCTAGCATTGGAAAAATGATTTAGGCTTACTCGGCCGAGTCCTGGGGCCGCCTAGGCTGATTCATGGGTGACACTTGAAAATCGAAAAAACTGAATGAGCAGGGGTCCAGGGCCGCCCAGGCCCTGCGGGTTGCCAGGGGCAGTGCCCGCTGGTGGTCGGGGCAAGCCCCCGCGAAGACGATTTTATGAAATTTTAGAGCATTTCATGCCTCTTTGGCATCAAATTGAAAATCAAAGTGTGTGTGTGGTGTGTGAAAATCAAGATTTTCTTTTTGAATGACTCTGTGTGTGTGTGTGTGGTGTGGTGAGTGTGTGAGTGTGAAAATAGAATATATCTTTTGAATGACAGTGTGTGTGTGTGTGAAAATGAGATATTCTTTTGAATGACTGTGTGTGTGTGTGAAAATGAGAGATATATTCTTTTGAATGGCGGTGTGTGTGTGTGTTGTGTGTGTGTGTGTGTGAAAATGAATGGCTGTGTGTGTGTGGTGTGTGGGGTGTGTGTGTGTGAAAAGAGATTTCTTTGAATGACTTTGTGTGTGTGTGTGTGTGGTGTGTGTGTGTGTGTGTGTGTGTGAAAACGAGAGAGGGAGAGAGAGAGAGATTTCTGATGACATCCAAGTCCTTTGCTTTTGAGAAAGAGAGAGAGAGAGAGGAAAGGAGGGAGGGGGGGGGGGGGGGGGAGAGAGAGAGAGGGGAAGGGATGGAGGGAGGGAGAAGAGAGGGAAGGGGAGTAGGGGAAGGTGAAGAGAGAGAGGCTGTTACGACAGCACACACACACACACCAACCCCCCTCCTCTTTTTACAATACCAAAGGGGGAGTCGCTTGCAGGCGCTTTGAACAGCCAGACCACATGATGCGCAAAAGGATGGGAGCGTGAGGGTTTGGTGAACTGGGGTGGGGGGGGGGGGGGGGGGGGTGGGTGATAAGGAGAGGAGTAAGCATCAAGAGAGAGGAGGGGGGGGGGGTGGGAAAGGGGGAGGAGACGAGTAAGCGGCACAGGGGGGGGGGGGGGGGGGGGGGGGGGGGGGGGGGGGGGGGGGGAGGGGAGGGAAGCCTTCCCCATCTCCACTTGTTCTTCACCCCCTTTCCGCAGGGGTTTTTTTTCAGCGCAACGAAACCTTTGTTTGAGTACGCGATCTCCTTATCGCACAACGTGCAAGGGGCCTTGCCGCACAAGTCAGTTTCCTGAAAATTCCCCATTTTGGCACTTGCTCTTTTCATTTCCGTCGTCGTCGAAAATGACAAAATCGGCATCAAGCCAGTCCCATCTCCATTGGTAGCGGCATCCTTGGTCAAAAACGGGTTTCCGCGTTGAAAAACATCGACTCTTCGCGCCATGATACTCGCTGCTGTAATTAACAAGGGGAAAATGTACAAAGATGGCGGGGAACCCGACCGATTTGGAATAGGCGACAGCGTACCGAATAAGAAGCGCGCCGGATGCGAATTTTTTTTTTCGCGATAAAAACGATTTCGGCGTCGCTCAATCGAATCGGCGTATGGGGGTCTATGAATCGCGTATATACGCGAAAGGCTTACCCAAAGCTAGACCCTGCAAATACTTAGTATCAGCCAAAATTTCAGTTGTGGGCTATGTGCTTCAAATCTATAATGACGTGAAAAAACAGCAAAATAAAACATAAACAATGCCTTCCCCAGCTACAGACTGGACAGGTTATAATGCCTCTACCCTACTGTGTATGACAGTGAAACATAAAGTCCGTGAATTACAAATCATCTGTCACAGCACTCCTTTGTCCTAAGGTAATGGACAATATTGATGACAGAATTCCCTAATCAAAGTCAGCATTCTTAAAGGTCAAAGTTCCCAAGTCTACTGGTAATGGGCAGTGAACTGTCAAGCTTCACTGTGTCTACAGCATGGGATGATGAAGACGAAAACCCATTTCCCTCTCCTTCCATAGCCTTCAACCCTCCCTGAAATGAATCAGGTACCCATTTACTGCAGGGCAGACAGAGAAGGTTTTTGAGGTAAAAAAAAAATCCACCGCCACAAGCAGTTCAAACTCAAGTCAGCTCCGCAGGCAAAAGCTATACATGCCGTTCTGATCTACAAGTTATCAAAACAAGAAAATTCCAGAAATACAGCAGCCTGAAAAAATACACATCTTTCTAAATGACATGGTGAAACTAAAGATACATGTAAATGATCGTTTATGTTATTATCTGGTATATTCAAGCCCTTTCGCAAAGAAAAAAACTTGTAAATGTGCACACCTGACATATAAAGGGCTCTGAACTGGGCTGCCTGAACCACTCACTGAGAACGCACACTGTCGACATACGCCCATGTATGGTAATCGGTGGTCCCCAGTAGTCATCTTGAGTGCCCGTTGACAAAACTGTGACACCCACAGCAGGTACAGGAGTGGCTGTCTTGGCCACGCCTCCAAACAAGGCTTTAAGAGGAGAAACTTTCCTTTGGTCCGTTTTTAAGTTGTTCTCGGAATGGGATTCAGTGAGGTGGTGCGGGCTTGGAGAGCCGATGCGACAGGTGGAGAATGGCTGCAGAAGATAAAAATGTGTTAAGACTTTTTCTTTTACACATATTCCTTTCCCATTTAATGATTCTGAACAAGATGCTTTTCTTATTTATCAACTTATGAAATATCTTAACACTTTACTCCCAATACATCACTGGAGGTCAGGTACCAATGAGCATGTTTTTCTGCCTATTCTAAATTGATAATGTACTTACCTGTACAAACAATAGGACTGCCTCTCACATTCTCACTCTGTACAAGTGTGAGAAAACTAACATGAACTGGGAGAAGTAAACCTTACAAGGAGATCACTCTGAGTACATGGATTAGTAGGTTCGAGTTAGCTCCACTCTCTCCCATCGAAATGTTAGGTACGCCAGATCGGAAAAAGGCACTTGTTCAGTCATGATGAAAGTATAACAAAAAACTACTTCTTGTAGGAAAAATGCGTTTCCTTTTTTTTCAGGACGTATCTAAGCACCATCATGTAACTGCATGATGATAACATTTTCCCATGTAAAATTATCACTCGCCTATTGCTCCCGGAAGGGAAGCTACGTTGAGTATTGGCGCGCACAGCGTTGCAGGCAATTGGACGCTGGCGTTTGCAGGCAACGGATGTGTGAGCATGTGTAGGTAGCCTACATGAATGAATGATAAAGTAAGTACAAGTAAAAGAGGCCAGTGTGCAAAGTACACAAGAACTTGAAGGTGAGTGGCAACCCCTTTTTTCATTCACGAGTAGATCTTGGCAGCGTAAAAAGTGGTGTACGTGTATAATTGGATTGAATTAATTGGGTATAATAACTTCTCTGAGAGAAGCCCACGCCTGTGTTGCATGCATCATATGACCATACAGTTTAGAGTATAGTTCATAACTTTCGCCTGTGTGCGGCTGTACCTTAATTCGCCTGTGTGCGATATACAGTTATCCTGTTTGCCTGTGTGCGATATACAACTCTCCTGTTCGCCTGGTGCGATTTGGCAGTACCATTCCGCCTGTGTGCGGTACATGCTCAAGATATAACCCAAGCTAAGCATGGCCAGTCATTCAGGGGCACAGGAGCAAGAGTCGCACCTATAGATAAGGAAGATAAAGTCGAGAGGCTTCATGCTCGCATCAGTCAAATGGATGACAGATTTTCTAGACTGGAAGAGGCTATTCACAAGCTGTTTGACCGCCAAAAAACTTCGGAAAAAGACCGGATCACATCTCAGGCCCCGGGCGTGGCACTAAGGAGACGGCGCGATTCTCTCTCTGATGAGGAGGGAGAAAAAAACTGGGTCTGGCCGACCGTGGCGAGAAACAGGCGCACGAAAGGTGAACAGCCGGTTAAAAAAACTGCTAATGCCATCTGAGCAATGAGGACTCTGAGTCATCGTCAGATGGAGAAATCTATGATGATGCTGTGGATACTATTTCCCTTGATTGTCAGATGATGACTTGTTAAAGGAGATAGAACAAGACTTGGAAAATAAAGAGAAAACAGCTGACAAAGTGCTGACTCAAGCTGAGATCATTAATAAAAGATTTCACAGGGGCTTCTGAAACAAATTTAAGAAAGGCTTGATAAATACCAACGCCCAGACAACTGCCCAAGCTTCAGGTGCCCAAAGTGAATACAGAAATCTGGAAGGATTGCCAGCCACTGTCAAACAGGCTGATTTTTAAGATGGCTTCAGTGCAGAGAGCCATTGTCAAAGCCACAGCAGCACGGCCAGAGCACTCAGGCTATACTCAAAGCATATAGCAAGAAAAAGTTGACTGATGCAGACATAAAAGGGCCTCGGTCACTGATCAGAACGCTGATGCTCTGGCCTTGTGGTCATGCATGTCCGAGCTGTCAGTAAAACGCAGACGGTCCTGCGCCCCCCATCCCCCCAGACAGCTGACAGGATTGTGCAGTGAGAGTGTTCCCATTTACTGGTCAGCTCTTTTGGGACATCGGGACTGCTTCCATCAAGGAGATCAAAGAGCGGACAGACTGTCACATGGTGCGGCCCAAGTCGTTATGACAACAGACAACGTAACAGACCATGGCAAAAACCCAACAACAAAGAAAAAGGGTCCTTTTTAGGCCAGAGACAGCAACACTACGGCCATCAAAGAAGTTCCTGGGGAACAGAAACGCAACAGTTCTACCAGAAGAAACCCTAGAGGTCTGGTCACTCTTGGATGCCAGGTGAGACACACTATCCCTCCCATCTGCTGGATGAAATGAGCCCGGAGGCTTTACTTTTTCAAGGTGGCAGGCTTTACACATTGTTGATAGATGGAAAAATTTGACAAAAGACCCTGAAATTTTAAAAACAGTACAAGGCGGTGACCTTCAATTTGATTGTGATATTGGCCAAATCAGACAGGTTTAACACTTTCCAGCCTGAGTTAAATGCATTAGAAAAGAAAGTTATTGACAAAGAAATACAGAAACTTTGCAAAAGGTGTGATTTCAAAGTGTCAGGCTGAAGCAGAGCAGTTTGTGTCACCGGGTTTTTTTTTCTTCCGAAGAAAGATGGAACTCATAGAATGATTCTGAACTTAAAGAAACTAAACGAAGATATCGTTTATTATCACTTCAAAATGGAAACCTTGCATACTGCTCTAAAACTAGTGACTCCAAACGCTTCATGGCTTCAGTTGACTTGAAGGATGCATACTACTCAGTATCAGTCAAAGAGGAACACAAAAGATTTCTCAGATTTGAGTGGATGCCCAGCTTTGGCAGTTTAACTATCTGCCTAATGGGCTGGCACTTGCCCCACGTAAATTCACCAAGCTGTTAAAACCCTGTGTTTGCCCCCTTTGAGAGGGGAAGATCATCTTTCCTCAGTATTTTTGGATGATTCACTTTTGTTTGCAGAGATGAGAATGTCATGTGCCTCTAATGTATTTAACACAGTGAAACTTCTAAGGTCTTGGGATTTATCCATCCATCCCAAAAATTCAGTACTAGAACCCACTCGTCGCATTCAGTATCTGGGAGTCATCATTGACTCCGAGTCAAGGGACAGTAACTCTAACACCTGAGAGAGTAGCAGACATGGTTTCGATTTGCCCTGTCAGCTGTCAAGAAAGATACAGTGATATCAGGGATGGGGGGCGAGAGTGATTGGAAAGATAGTGGCTTCCTTTCCAGCGGTGATGTAGGGGCACTTCATTATAGACAGCTGGAGAAAGAGAAAAAGACAGCACTGTTGCTGTATGCAGGGAATTTTGACAGACCATGACATTGTCCCCTCTTGCCAAAAGAGAACTAAATTGGTGGATCAACAACATTGAGACTGCTTATAATGTTATTCACCAAACAGAGCCTGATGTCACCCTGCCTGGGATGCATCAAAAACTGGATGGGGTTGTGCATGTGAACAGTCAAAATCTGGTGGAGAATGGCTACCAGAAGAAAAAGAATTCACATCAACTATCTGGAACTTAAGGCAGCATTTTTTGCTTTTAAATGTTTCCTAAATCAGGTTTATGGGCGACATGTCCGTATCATGATAGACAACACAACTGCTGTTGCATTTTATCAATCATATGGGAACAAGTCTTCCGATTCAGTAATTTGATGACACAGATGATAGGAAACTGGTGCATTGACAATCACGTATGGTTGAGTGCTGCTTATATTCCAGGTAAGGAAAACACAGCAGCAGATGAGGGGTCAAGGAAAATTAACCTGGATGCAGAATGGAAGCTGAACAGAGAAGAGCTTCACAAAGCAATTTATACCCAAATTGCATATGAATCCGGACATGATCTCTTTGCCTCAAGGTTGAACAACCAAATGCAGCGCTATGTTTCTTTCAGACCTGACCCAAGCGCCTATGCACTAGATGCATTTTCCCTCCCTTGGAGTAACCTTCAATTTTATGCCTTCCCCCCTTTTAGCACGATCACGGCAGTGTTGGGGAAGGGGAAGAGAGAGCGAGCGATGGGGGTAGTGTGGTGCCCCCCTGGCCAACACAAGTCTGGTGCCTCTGCTGACACAGCTGCGACACAAGACCCAGTACTGCTACCAACACGAGACACCATCCCTCCCCCCCCACGCCAGCAAGGGAGAACCCACCCCCTTTTTCCCCGCCTTCACTGATGGTATGCAAAGTATCGGGGAGCGGTACCAGAGGGAAGGGTGTTCCAACCAGGCAGCAGCCCCTTATCGTCAGTTCTTGGCGCCCCCACACACGCGCAGTGTACAACACCTACATTGCCAAGTGGGGCAGTACGCAGCAAAGAATAGTATCCCACATGATGTGCCGGACATTGTGCAGGCAGCAAACTTTCTTGCCGAAACTTTTAGTGCTGGAGCAAGCCCCCAGTGCTATAAACTCGGCGCGCTGCGCTTTGTCCGCTTATCTGCCATTTGTGAATGGGTTTTCAGTGGGCAGTCAATCCAGTTATTTGCAAACCCTTTTGAAAGGAACATTTGAACATAGGCCTTCCCTACCCAAATACAAGCACACTTGGGATGTAAATACTGTACTTAGTTATTTAGACTGCTTCCCCATCAATAGTTGACTTTGAAAGAAATGAATTGAAACTTGCATGTTGTTAGCTTTAGTTACAGGACAAAGAGGTCATGCTTTATACCTTGAAAACAAGTGATGTAAAGATGTTTGACTGTAAAAGTTGTGTTTTCAATTTTCATGGTATTGAAAAAACAAAGCCAGGGTAACAAAAATAACAGGGAACCAGCAGAGATTAGGGCAATTGGCAACAGAAGAAAATCTGTGTCCAGTGAAACACTTGAAGCAGTAATTGACACAACTAAGGATCTCAGAGGCAGTCACCAACAGCAGTTAATTTATCAGTCACACCAAACCTCACGCACCTGTGGGTAAGCAGACATTCGCGTGATGGGTGAAAGAGGTGCTAGCGCACTCAGGCATTGACACTAACCAGTACACGCACACTCCACCAGGGCTGCAAGCTGGGAGTGCAGCCGCCCCAGGGGTGGAGTTTCATTGAAAACAATATTGAAAGCAGCGGGCTGGACAAATGAAAAGACATTTTTGTAAATACTATAAGAGACAGAACAGTGCCCTTTCAGCCCGAAGGTACTTGATGGCTATGTGAACAGTAATGAAAATGAAAGAAGGATCATTGTGAATAAATGTGTGGGCATTCATTCTGGCCTGTGATGTTTATTGGCCACGATCCTTACTTTTTCAAAAATCTCAACGTAGCTTCCCTTCCGGGGGCAATAGGCGAGTGATAATTAGAAAATTAAACTAGACCTACGCTAGGAGGTTGCAGTTTAATTGAAATTTTTACGAGCCTATTGTGGAGGAAGGAGAAGTTACGTCCCTCCCAATTAGTGTTCGTAGTAAATAATCAATTTTACTGTCCCTCCCTAAAGGCGTAAGTCTAGTGGGCCCTACAGCTCTGAAATTTGCCTGCAACGCTGTGCGCGCCCAATACTCAACGTAACTTCCCTTCCTCCACAATAGGCTCGTAATAATTTCAATTAAACTGCAACCTCCTAGCGTAGGTCTAGTTTAAATTTTTTAATTTTATGAAGAAATGTAAAAAAGTTTTTTCTTTCATCCCTTTACAGATAGAAATCAGTTCAAAATTTTTAAATTTTCAAATTCCCCACATTTCACTGGACAAAAACCTGGTCCTCTGCCTTCCTGTCATAACACCAATGAGATCAGCCTGACCTGATCGGGGTCAACTGTTTATTGCATGGCTGACTGCTGACTAACCTGATCTTGAAACAGACAATTTTCTGGTTCATACTGTACTCCCCGCTTACAAATCATGTGAAAAATGCTAATGATAAAAATTTATTTTGCATACAAATACATACATACATATCTTTTCTATCTATATCTATACAGAAATCATGGCAATTTCACAAGTCCATGTTCTTTACACCAAGCAAATTTAAAGCCGAATACGTGGCAGAAGCACAGAATCAAAACATGAAATCTTCACATCAGTTCACAAAGCAACACGCCAACCCTCAGTGAGACTTGGAACTTGAACGGGGTAGTGGACTTCTGTCGGCCATCCATGTACACTATGACCTGACTCTGGGTGAAGGGACGCGGGCGCCCGTATGTACCACCCCACTGAATGCTGAACACCCACACCACCCTTTCCTACGAATGCTATTGCTACTGCACAACTGCCACTAGCACACTGCCTGGAAAAAACAAAAAACAAAAAAACAATGAAAAGGTGACAGGGGAGACAATCAGATGACAACTGAGAGAGTCCAAAATTGGATTTCACAGAAATTGATGAGAAGCCTGGAGAGGAGGGCCTGGACGTTCTTTAAACAAAATGACCCATTCACTCCTATACTTAGTCTTCAAACTAAGAATTATCCTGTTCCCAAAAAGACTATGTTCTTCCTGTTCTTTCCTTCCAGATATCATACTATTGGGCTCCCCGAAGATGGAGCATGGCTGCCTAACGGCGAGATAAAAAACGGTCATACACACAAAACCCACCCTGTCTTACAGGCAGTGTCCGCAGGAGTATCAGCCTGCGTACGCAGAAAGAAAGAAAGGGGAAAATTCTATTTGACTGAATCAAAATGCTTTATATCTCATTAACAGCGAAAGAACAACTTTCTAGCAAAAAGAAATGCCTACATGAGGAAATGCATTAGAACTACAACTAGTCAAGTAACTACCACCACACAATCAATACGCTGCCATCTCAAAAAGTGTACATACACAAAACAAAATGCGGCATGCAAACAAATATCATGCAGCACTTAATCTTACCTTAATAAATTATGTAATACAAACTCAGAAATAGTCTGCGCTGAGGTTAAAGTAATCTGACGGTAAATATTACATGTGGAAAGTAAGCTGACGTCATATGATAAGTAATGAAATGCCCATAATACGGTGATCATTAGACAATGTTCTTAACCTCTTCACTGCGCTGTTGACGTACAGCGTCCGTCATGAAAAGTGCCGCCTGCAATGCGCTGTTGACGAACATTGTCCGTCATGATTCAACACTCTTTCTGTTTCGTCCAGCATTGCCGAAAATCCCTCTATTTATGATTTGATAAGCTCCCTTGACCACTCTTTGCTTTTGGTGTACCATTTGTTCAAGGTAATTGGTTCATTTACATAATTTATGACGATCGATAAGCAAGGTACTGTGAAGTCCTACTTTCAGTATTCGAAGCCATGGCTGGCCACGACGAAGCTACACAGTTGCAGAGGTTATTTACGAAATTTACCGAGATGAAGATAGTGGAGATGAAGATTTTGATCCAGCTGGCATCGAACTTCGTGAAGTTGATGCTAACGACCCAGAGTTTGATCTGGAAGTGGAAGAAGCTTTGAGTGACTCGTCGTCTGAGTCAGACTCAGAGCATGGAGATCCAATAATTCAAGACGCAGGTGAGTGTATTTGAGAGATTCATTCAATTTTATAACATAATGGTGTTGTTTTTCTTCTCAGTATAATTATGAATAGAACAACCAAGCGTGTGTATTGTATGTCTGTACCGCTGATCGGGGCCGCGTCAGCGAGCGAGCCGGTCATCAATGACCAGTGTGCTTTACCGACTTTCAAGGCGTTGGGCTCGTGTGTCAGTCGCTCGCTCGCTCGCTCTCAGTCACGCTGCGTGTGTTTGGTTTGCTTGTGGTTTACAAATGTTTCTTTCCGATGTGTGCCCAACTCTTCCCTATGGCCTGTGTGTGTTCGTATGAGGGGCAGGGTGGAGTAGGGGGAAATGTGTGTGTGTGCGTGGGTAAGTGTGTGTGTGTGTGTGTGTGTGTGTGTGTGTGTGTGTGTGTGTGGTGTGTGTGTGTGTGTGTGTTGATACTTTTTCTAGAAAACAGAAAGCACACAGTGATAAATAACACTGATCTAAACAATGTTGCAGTGAAGTTACTTGTTCAGAAGCATAACTCATTGGATTGTTTGCAGCGTTTGCTTGATGAAAATGAAAGGGGGCGTGGCATGCTAATGACCCAATTTCAGTTTGTGTATGTTTGTTCGCTTATAGTGTGTATGTGTTTGTGAATATTTTCATAAAAATGAAAGCAAGAGTAGATACAAAAAAATGTTATCATTTTGAAGTGATTTTGTATGCTGTTTATTTGAGTTTTAATGGACTAACAGAAGGGGGTGTGGCTTGTTTACACTGTGTGTGTGTGTGTGTGTGTGTGTGTGTGTGTGTGTGTGTGTGTGTGTGTGTTCATATGTGTGTGTGTGTGTGTGTGTGTGTGTGTGTGTGTGTGTGTGTGTGTGTGTGTGTGGTACATTTTCTTTTTATTTCATGAAATATTTCTGTAGAAAATTGAACTCTTGCTTTCAATGTGTTACAGCTAGGCTGATGCAGCATGGAGATGATGTTCAGCCTGGACCTGCTGGTGCTGGGCCTGTTGCTGGACCTGCTGGTGCTGGATGCAGAATGAACACATTGTGTTCAGGAAGGATGGTCACAGCAGCTTCTTCCTTGACGTCCAGAAAGAAGCCATGATGAGATGATTTTTGGCGACAAAGATCCAGCTAATGCTGAGGACGACCATGCTGTCAGGTTGTGTGCTCGACACTTCATCGGTGTGCTGCCCCTACCCAGCATAATGCACGGCCATCAAAGAGGTGCCGTGTCTGCTGGAAGAAAGGGCAGAGGAAAGACACCAGGTATTACTGCCCCAAATGCCCCAGCAAACCAGGATTGTGTTTGGAAGACTGCTTCTGGAACTATCACACTCAGTGTTTCTACTGGCGATAGAAACTGGGAGATCTACACACCTTTCGTTCTTTGTGTGGCTAGGCTGTGGTGTGGTGTGGCTGGACACTGCTTCATGGGTCTTTGTACACTGTATAACTCCAACACAAAGTTTGCTATAAACTGCTGTGAGGTCAGCATCATCTGATTATATCATGATTGATGTCTTCATTTCTTTATATTGCGTTTCAAGGAGTTCATGTGACATTCCGGCATACCATTTCATTTATATTTTTGTTACAAACAGATTTTTCATTCATTTTCCTTTCATATGATTTAACTTTTATGTAGCTATCTTCAATATCTTCTGAACTATAAGCAAATGAAAGTCATAGGCGTGATTTTTGTGTTTTTCGGAATTCTACAGGTGACAGAAACTGGGAGATAAACGCCTTTCATTCTTTGTGTGGCTAGACTGTGCTATGTTGTGACTGGACACTGCTTCCTGGATCATTGTACACTGTAAATGGTCAATACAAAATGTGCTATGAACTGCTGTGAGCTCCAGCATCACCTAATAACGTCATGATTGATTTTTTTCATTTTTTTGTATCGCATTTCAAGGAGTTCATGTGTCATTCTAGCATATCATTCCATTATGTTATTGTCACAAACAGACTCTTCATTCAATTTCCTTTCATTTGATATATACTTTTATGTAGCTATGTTCAATATCTTCTGAATTATAAGCAAATGAAAAGCATAGGCGTGATTTTTGTGTTTTTCTAAAAAAATTTTTAGCATGGGACTTAGCAAAATATGATAGCAGCGAAGGGGTTAATATGTTAAGGCATGAAACTTTGATGGTACAATCAACTATCAAAATTTTAAACTCTAAGCATCAGGCATTTTTCTATGCCAATATATTAAAAAAACGAACAAACAACAACAATCACATCTGTTCTTGCTATCTAATGATACCATATAGAACTTCTGTGGCAGGTGTCTTGCTGAATCATTTGAAAAATTCATTTTGAAAAATAGTAGAGCCTTCCCCCACAGTCCATCTTGTAAACGTGTGTCGACTACGGTCAGAGTGCAGAATTCCTTCTTGTTATAGACTGCGATCACCAGGTCATAACTGGAGTCACAAAGGCTTCCAAGCCATTGTTACAGCCATCACTGAATCTGATGTGGAAAAAGAGTGCCATCAAAAAGAGATTCAATCAATGTTATCAGGTCAATAATGCTTATAATTACATGAAATAGTCATATTCTACATCACATGTAACCGAGTATATTAATAACTGGGTATCAAAGCCACAATGTCTCATGAGCTAAACCAGTTATGAGCATGGCACAAAAAGACACAGAAATAATGTACGCTTCAGCCCTGTGAAACTTGGGTGAACAGTAAAAAATACTGAAAGAGTAAATTATACACAGAAGCATTGATTAAACAAACTTTTTTCCCTTAGCAACACCAGTGTGAACTCACTTAAAAAATTCTCTTAATTTCATTTTTTAAGACAGAAAAGCAACAGCAAAACCAGCAAATTAACTATAAACTGAAATCACAGTCACAAATTCTATATAGGCAACATGCAATACCAGAATTTTTTGCCTATAGCATCACAACATACATGTAGAGTTGTCGTCTGAACGTCTGGTGGCCCATCAGTGTGTACTTCCTGAGATCAATCTCGTTGTCCAGACAAACCCAGGCATGGAATGAAAAGGCAGGACCTGGCCACTTGCGTATGGCTGGAAGCGAGACGCTCTGACACAGAAATGCCACATGACCATCAGCGTTAAATGCACAAACTGCTCTATGCAGAACCAACACAACTCATGATATAAACCACACTGTCTTCACACTTACCATACAAATGCTTTTTCTCCTACTACGTGGAATATCAGGAATCCCCCACCCCACCCCAAGTCATGTGGAGAGTGTGGAGCCGACTCTACTCAACCTACAGGAATACATGAATGGTCTCCCTTGAGTGAGACATCCTCACCTCACTTCAAAACAAATCGGTTTTCTCCTTTTCCTCATCAATATTACGCCTCATGTTGGATAAGAAAAACCAGACAAGATGTACAACTGAAATGGCCAGTGAGAAAGAGTGGAGTAAGAAAACAGACAGAGAGACAGAAAGAGAAAGAGACAGGCAAGCCAAGGAGACTGACAGACAGATGACATGAAAGAGATTACAAGTAAGACAGAAGGTCTCAGTGGCATACAGCCAAATATTTGAGAGAGAAAAAGAGCCATAGAGAGCAGAGAGCGAGAGAGCATGCATCAACGACAACCCATTGAACGACAACAGCAAGAGATTCAGCATCAGTCTGAACCATTCAGCAGACTAGACAGCAACTCACATCCATTGGATTCTGCAGATCAAAGAAATTCAATGCAGTCTCCTTCCCCTCTCGCCTTGCCATGGTGGATATGGCTCGCATCAGACGGGTAGTGTATGGCATCTGTTATCAAAGACGACTTTCTGATAAGGATTTACACTGTCTAATTAGGATTTACACTTACTATAAACATAAAAACTAAGAAATTCTAATATTAAACATTATTCATTAATGTACAGGATCACAAGGCCATACACATCATAATTGTAGCTGAGGATCACAGACAAAGGGGACATATATCTACCAGACAAACAAACAAGGACGCACACCCACAAAGACACACAAACATGGATACACACCCAGAAGACAATACCAAGGACGTTATACCAAGAGACAAACAAGGATTCACACACACACACACACACACACACACACACACATCTCTCTCTCTCTCTCTCCCAGGGGAGAGCAGCCAAAAATTCACACAGAGAAATCTTTGTCATAACAAAACAAAAGACTTTCCTGCAAAAGATATTTACTTCAGCATAACAAGCTTACAGTGCTACTGACTTTGATTCAACTGACTTCCATTGTGCATGAATGCACACACACAAATGTATACAAATATGCATATTGCTGTTTCTCTCATATTCAGAGCTTTCCATCACACACACACAAGCATACAGAGTGAAGAATCACCTGTTTTCCTTCCTCATCCACTCTGAATAAACTGATGAGCTGTTTCAATTCCCCTGCTGCCATGGACAGTGTTCCTAGAGTCTCCAGCAATCCTATCAAATGACCTGTAACAGCAAACAGTAACATCAACCAACCAATCAGGTAACTCCTAACATGAAAAACTAATACCCAACAGACCATGAGCTGAAGACGAAGAATATGAAGACCAAGTTATCAGCTTCCATCTTGGCAAAATGCAGAAGGGCAGCAAGCAGGCATGCATCCTTGCCAAGGGAAAGAAAAAGATGAAATTGTAAACTCTCTCACCATATATGATATGGTGTCAATGCAAGGAAGATCAGCTAAATGGACTAAGAGAAAACTGAGGATTTGTGGAGGTGTGTGGAAAGATGTGTTTTTTGTGTGTTTGGGTTTTCTACCTGGCAAGGGTACGTCCACGTTAAGTTAGATCGTGACACTTACTGAAAAAAGTATGTTTTGCTTGAAATTATTCGTGTACTTGCCATATGAGCAAGCACGCAAGTATAAACAGATAACACATGCACAGGTCACTCCACTCACTCACCGACAGCCTTGTAGTCGATCTGTTTCTGGCGGCCCAGCACAGTGATAATGTGAGGAATCATGCCCGCCATGCAGCAGCTCATGCGACTGCGGTGGCCATGCGTGCACAGACTGGTCAGATGTTCTGCCAGCCACACCTGCAGCTCATGGGACTGGATGTCAGGAAGCCACTGCAGCAGCATCATGGCCGCCTGGGTGTTGACCACACGCAGCTTGCTGCTGCTTTCATAGTGCTCTTCCACCACCTGAGAAAAGGTCAGGAGAAAAGGTCAGGAGTAAAGCACTTTCTTTTTTTCCTTTTAAGTGGACTACAACATCTGAAACAGATGCCATTTTGACAACGAAACTCAGGGCATTATAAACTTATCACTTTATGAATATATTTTAAAACACACACACACACACACACACACACACACACACACACACACACACACACACGATCCAGCGGACTAAAGGCCTAGGAGCAGGCAATACTAATATATGTGCCTTTGAGAGGGATTACAATGTTCCCTCAGGCAGCTAGTGAAGGGATTTTCATATTTATAATACATTCCCGCATTTTCTTCATCTTCAATTTTTTTTTTTTTTTTAAAAATTAAAGTTCAAATCTTTGCCAAGTCATTACTATAACGACTGAAGAATTGTCAGCCTGCACTTGTTTCCCTCACTACTTAATTGTTCAACACACACACACACACACACACACACACACACACACACACACAGCAGTCTCATCAGACTGCACCAGTAATTGTCCTTGGGGCACCCTCTCGTCCTCTTCCCTCAAGGATCCAGCTCAAACCTTATTTTGTGAACTGGTTTGATGCCTTTTTGCGCAAAATATTCATCATCATACTATTTTTTTTGCTCAATGATTAGATCTCAATGTGTTGCTACTTTCTTGTTTTTCAAGACGTTTCACTTGCCGATAGGAAATTTTCATTCTAAAATTACGTTTAATCTAACATACTTACCGTGGCTCACTAATGCAATAAGCGGCAGCAATTTGCTATCCCTGCCTCGTATACAATAAAGTCCGTACGGACAACAAAACCCCTGAAAGGGCCTCGTGCCTCACGCATGCTCAAAACAGTCCTCTTTTCGAGGTATATTAAAACCTGACTGAGAACTCCTGATGGAACCAGGAAGGCGGGGAGGTAGGGAGGGTCTCTGCGTGAGCCACGGTAAGTATGTTAGATTAAACGTAATTTTAGAATGAAAATTTCCTTTTAATTACACATACTATACCGTGGCTCACTAATGCAGAGTCGCACTACCTGGAAGGAGGGCTCACCTGGTTACCGCCTGGAGGAGCAAGAAGGGCCGGATCGTGTGGCGGAGATGGAATGTTGCGCCACCACAGCTGATGCGATGCCCCTAGACCCATCATCACGCAGACGGGAAACGTCGCGCAGGTAGAACTGGATGAAGGTGCCAGGGGACCGCCAATATGCGGCATCTAACACACCCTGAATGCTGGCATTATGAGCTACTGCCAGCGAAGACGCCCATGCCCTAATCTCATGAGGTCTAGGTGAGAAAACAGCCAAATCCCCTTCAGTCTCGCATACGCAGCTTTAATGACTTCCTCAGCCATCGAGAGATTGAAGAGCGCCTGATGTCCTCCTTATAACCTTCGTTGTAAGAGAGAAACAGGTGGCGCTGCTTGGAACGAGAAGATTTCGTGCGTTTCCTATACTCCCGCAAAGCGCGAACCGGACAGAGAGTGCGGTCTTCGTCGTCCGGGGCGAGAATAGAAGTGAGAGGAAGAATGGAGATGGTCGGGGAAGAAGAACCTGGCAACTGGTTTTTCGCTAAAAAGTCTGGGAGGAGGCGAAGAGATATCGAGCCATCGGTTCGGAAGCGACGTCCCACGGCAGGCCACTAAGGGCGTGGACCTCACTGCAGCGCCTCCCCGAGGCCAGGGAAACGAGAAAAGGCTGTTTTCAAGGAAAGGAATTTCAGAGAACACTCCCGATGGGCTCGTAAGGGGGAAGCCTGAGGGAGGAGAGGACTAAGAAAAGATCCCACGCCGGGACACGGCGGGGGCATCGGGCCTCCTGTAGGGCCGCTCCTCTGACCAGATCCCGCAGAAGAGGGTCGTCCCGAAGGAGGGGCCCCCTAACTGGCGGATAGTGGTGGAAATAGCTGCCCTGTGAACCTTAACAGAGGAGGCTGAAAGATTTCTCTCCGATGACAGAAGGCTAGGTAGTTCGCCAATTGGCATTGAGAAGGAGAATGAGGTGATACCGCGTGGCTGGAGCACCAAGATAGCCAGCCATTCCAGTGGACACTATAGACACTTTGGGTGCCTGCCCTGTGGGCATGTTCCACAAGGCCGATTACCGCTGGGGAGGCGCCTCGTGCAGACAGCGCGTCCCGCACAGTAGCCAGGCGTGAAGATGCAGCACGTTTGGATTGCCGTGTGGAATGCCTGACCGCGGCTGGAGCAGGGACCTTGCCTTTAAGGCGAGCGGTATCGGGGGCACGTGCGACAGTGTGTAACAGTTCCGGAAACCACGCTTGGGCCGGCCAGCGTGGAGCCACCAGAATAAGCGTGGCTGCATCTTCCCTTGCCTTGCGGAGAACCTTTCCCAGAATGGGGAACGGGGGAAAGGCATAGCCCGTCAGGCCGGACCAAGGGATGGACAGGGCGTCCACGGCCCACGCTGCCGGATCCGGAACTGGGGAGACATACAGCTGGAGACGGTGGTTGAACCGGGTGGCGAACAGGTCCACCTGTGGTTTGAACCATACAGTCCAGAGAGGTTCTAGGATCGAGTGGACGAGAGTCCATTCTGAGGGAAGAACCATGTGCGACCTGCTGAGGGAGTCCCGCGAGAATGTTGATCTTCCCAGGAACATGCTTGGCCGAGATCCGGATTGAATGTGTCTCGCACCAAAGAAGCAGCTGTTCCGACCTCAGGGACAGGGAGTGAGAACGCGCCCCCCCCTGCTTGTTGATATAACACGCCTACCGTCGTGTTGTCGGTGTTGAGGAGAATGTGTTTTCCTTTCAGGAAGGGAAGAAACTCCTTGAGGGCTGGAAGACGGCTTCCAGCTCCAGCCGATTGATATGCCAGGACCCCATCTCGGGGACCATTGCCCGGAGGCCGTCAGAGAGCTGACGTGGGCACCCCACCCGGACTGGGACGCGTCCGTGAACAGGTCCTCCTGTGGAGGAGGGGGAGAGATGGGGACTCCCTGAGCTAGCCAGGACTGGGAGTGCCAATTGTACCACCGATGACTGGAACCACTGCCCGAGAGGGATCGGAAGGTCCCACGACTGCAGTGCCTGAGACCAACGCTTGCGAAAAAGGCGTTGAAAACGGCGTTTGTGCAGACGTCCGAGGGGCACTAAGGGGGCCAAGGACTCCATCAGACCCAGAAGAGAGGCCAGCTTTCTGGTGGCGCCTGATCCAAGGAAAGGAGGTGGGCCAAGAGGTGCTGGAGGCGAACAAGGCGCTGGCGGGTCGGAGAGACCAGCCAGTCGGTGGTGTGGAAGGACATGCCCAGAAACTGAAACTGTTGCGACGGGGTGAGATCGGACTTCTCCTCGTTGCGAACGAATCCCAGCTGCTGACAGAGGCTTAAAACCTGTAGGGCTTGCTGGGAGCACAGAGTGCTGGATGAGGCAAGGAGAAGCCAATCGTCTAGATAGGCCTTCAAACGAATTCCTTTCTCCCGAACGTGCAAGCAAAGTTCCCGAGCCACCTTCGTGAAAACCCAGGGGGCCGGGGCTAGTCCAAAGGGAAGAGCCCTGAACTGAAAAACACGGCCTCTCCACGCGAAGCGGAGGTACTTCCTGTCCCTTGGGTGGATCAAGAGATGGAAGTATGCATCCTTCAAGTCGATGGATACCGCCCAGTCGCCGGGATGCATGGCATCGCGGACTGACATGGGGGTTTCCATCCGAAAACGGAGGACGATAAGAAAACCTGTTCAAGGGCGAAAGATCCAGAACCGGTCTCCATCCTCCGGAAGCTTTGGGGACCACAAAAATGCGGCCATAAAATCCCGGAGAGGAATGGAGAGAACTTCCTCTGTGGCTCCCTTGGCTAACAGCGAAAGGACCTCCTGGTCTAAGGCCTGAGAGGCAGCCAGATCCCGAGGAGGAGCGAAAGGGGGAGGGGAAGGCGTGAGAGGAGCCTTCACTGCACCCCAAGGAAGACGAAACCTCGACCTGATCACCCGCAGAGCCCAAGGGCTTGCGGGAAGCCGCTCCCAGGCACTGAGGTGCCTGGACAGACTGCCCACAGGACTGCCCTGGGGTGAAGTACCCAGGTCGGGGGCGAGTCATTGGGGGTGGGCCGTCGGAGGCGTGGGAGCTTTCGGACCCGCCGGCCGAGTCGGAGGCCGACCCCTGCTTGGTTGCCTGCCTCTGGTCCCCCGGGGTCCAAATGACCGTCGTCCCTTGGGTTGAGAAGGACCCGGTGACGAGAAAGGCGCTGGCGCCTTGCGTTTTGAACCAGGGCGTGAAGGATGGGGGCCTGACTGAAAGGCGAGGTCACGCCTAATCTCGGCCTGGCTCTTGATGGTGGCCTGCACGTGATTCCCGAACAGAGACCCTGACTTGACAGGCAAGGCTCTGAGGGAAGCGCGGGCAGATGGAGAACGGGTCACAGAAGATGCCAATAGGACCGCATCTCTCCTAGCCAGAACTGAGTTCAGATGGAGCCTAGTGAAGGCCCCAGCCGAATACTTAAGCCCTTCAGCCATTGACTGGATACAGGCTACCACAGCAGTTGGGTCCGCGGACTGGCGGATGGCGAAGGAACCAGAATCAGGATCCCTAAGGGCAGACACTAGTCCCCCTAGAAAGGAATCCATAACAGATATGGCCTCCAAACCCCTCCGCGCAGACTCTTCCCACTCCGCAAGGCAGCGCTCTGAGAGGGACACGTGTCTAGTGTGCGATTTTGACCTCTCCTGGACCAGTAGGAGGTCCTCCTGGGAGAGGGGGAAGAGCGGCTTCTTGGCAAATGGAAGACTCTCTGGTCTAAGGAATTTCCCGCACGCCAACGCGGAAGGAAAATCAGGGACTGAACCAGGCACGGGGTCCTGCGCCTCCGTGCCCCTGACTCGTATTTGGGCCCTCCTCATGCAGTCGGCCACCATAACTGACTCCTTTAGGAGCGAGGAGGGCCTAGCCGCCGATGGGCGAGATCCCAGGGCAAGTTCCGCTGCCGAAGGGCAGGGGGCCCTGGCCTCCTGAGAGGTTGACACTGCCCCCGGAACCAGGGAAGCCAGCACAGCCACCGAGTCTTGGAAAGATAAGAACCGGGTGACCGGTCCTCATCCTCTGACTCAGAGTCCGCCAGGTCGGACCCCACAGGACCGTGGAGTGGCCGCCCCCGGCGAAGCGTGGAGCGCGGCGAGGGCCCTGAGTGGCCCTGGGATGGCTGGTTCCCCAGTACATCCCCGGGGGAGGGGTCAGACCCCGGAAGGGCAGAGGGAGCCTGGGAGGCAGATGCTGCACTGGTGGAGGGCTGGACATAAAACCGGCCACCAGGAACCCGGAGCAGGGGGCTGAGGAAAGCCCATGTTCGGGGATATTGCATGGGCCCATGGCGCCCAGGCAAGGGCCCTGACCCCTGATGGGGGGGCGAATAATGTGGCTGCTGGCCAACCCTGAAAGTGGGGGGCCGAATGCGCCGTGTCCCTGAGGGGTGCTCGGGAAGTAGGGCGACACCCATGGACTGCCCAAAAGCAGAGGCAGACACATGAGGCGGGGGAAGGGAAACAACCGGGGGCGACTAGATTCGAGGCCCTTGAGCAGGAGTTGCTTCCTTGGATCGCCTACCGGGCGAGGGGGGGGTGAGCATAGTCCCCTCATGCCCGGCGCCTCCGTAGAGGGCCGTACACCTCGATTCTGCCATGGGAATCGAACTGTGGCAGTAAACACTGAACACAGGTGTACTAACGGATGCGACAGAACCGAGGCTGAGTCGCTCGCCGTTATGGGGCAAAGGGGCGAGATCAAACAGAACCGAAGCTGAGCTGATCACCGCCACAAAATGAGGGTTGCGAGAAAGAGCTCGCGTGACGGGATCGACAGAACTGAAGCTGAGCCAGATCACCGTCACGAATTGAGGGTTGCGAGAAAGAGCTCGCGTCACGACAACAGAACCCGAAGCTGAGTTGAGGTGAACCCTCGGGAGAAAGTGACGCTGAAGGGAGAGGAGGAATTGGCGGGGCTATAGAAAAGCGCCAGCCGGCGAGATGTGGGAATCGAGAGACGAAACCTTCTAATCTCGCCTTACCACCCAATCGCTTCACAACGTTTCTCCCTTAAGTGGAAAACATAAGCAAGGACACCAACGACAGCAACAACAATCGATCGATTGCGAGAAAAGTCAAAATACTTAGCCGTTCATGTACACGCGGCTTAACGGGAAAATGGCTGCGAGAAAAGAGGACTGTTCTGAGCATGCGCGAGGCACGAGGCCCTTCAGGGGTTTTGTTGTCCGTACGGACTTTATTGTATACGAGGCAGGGATAGCAAATTGCTGCCGCTTATGCATTAGTGGCCACGTTTAGTATGTGTAATTAAAACATATTTTCATCTTCTCACCATCCATTCACTCAGTCACGCTCAAGCAAGCACATATGCAGGTATGCGCACACACATATGCATACACACACACACACATTGCATACCTACACCTATTGTACAAATTTCTACTGATATGTTCTTTTCGAAAAGAGAATCTAAAATATAACATAGTCCATAGTGTTTTCTGATGGATCTTATATTTCTTTTTAACATTGTTTACTCTGGCACATAAGGAAGCTTTCTACTACCACCAATGCTACCTGCTTCATTGTCAGTCTCCATAACTTACCAGATCCAGCAGTGTCTGCAGCAGTTCCATGGAAGGCTGACCCAGACTTTTTAGAGCTTCGACGAAACGCTGATAGCCAACTCTGCCTTCAAACAAGGCCTGAAAATGTCAAAGAAAAAAACCCACTTCTTTACACTCACTGTTATAAATCATTTTCTACTGTCATCATCCATCCTCATTTTCCCAAAATGACACATACTAAATTGGACATATACACACACATTGGCGTAAACACACAACATACTCACAGTTCACAACACACACACACACACACACACACACACACACACACACACACACACACACACAGTCAAAGAATTTCTTCCCAACTTAAATAGTATATACATACAACATACCTATCTCTGACACAAAAAGTAAATAACATTCAGTAGTTTCATAATCTCAGTCATTCAGCTGACCAATGTCAATCTTTGCTCCTAACACAACAAATACTAAGACACAATTGCCAATGAGAATCTCAAACGGGGAGACTGATGAAGAGGATTCTAGAAGATCTATGGTGGGAATAGTGTTCTCAGTGCAGGGACATACCATGGCATTGCACTGCACCTCTCCTTCCTTTAGACCTGAGAGAGGTTCTCCCAGTGGGCGCTAACTGTGAATGACTCAAGCATAATCACTGTGAGTGGATATCAAAAAATGAGGTTGGAGATATTCACTGCTACTCACTTGCCTATCAAGGTAGACAATTCCAGAAGCAAAATTCAAACCTAGCATGGAGTGGGTGTTTCTCTTCCTCTCCATTTTCCAGTTAACATGAAGTGGCTGGCAGCATTCTCCTCTTTTGAGTAAGAGAGTAAATTGAGCATTTGTGCAGAACATACATTTACACATGTAAAAGAACTCTCAGCTACAAGGCAACCATCCCTGCCACACATCTGCAAACAAAAACATACAACAAACAGACAAAAAACTGGATGTTAACTTTCAATATGGCTTTCTTAGGACAAGCAAATAAGCAGCCATGAGAAAGTGGAGTTCTGTATCAACACTGCTGACAACAGACATGCCTAGGGACCAAAATACCCTCAGAAGCAGTACCCCAATTTACAACAGTATAATGGATGTTTTCAGTGGTATGAATGTGGTTGCATTTCCACAAATTAACTACTCAGGTCCTCTGTTTCTTTATACAAACCATGACAAGATTTATGTTAAACTGTCATTCTCTTTGTCTGAATCTATACAAATGCCAATTGTAACAAAAAACAAGCCAAGTCACAAATGATCTGATTGATTTTTGTAAAGGGGACAATCTATTCTGTTCTGTGAACATCATTATCAATGGTTTGAAATAAATGTAAAGGTTTAAAAATTGACAACCAACAGGAGGGAAAAAAAATTAACAAAAACACCAAATTACTAAGCTTTTCATGGGTTAATAGTTAGCAGGTACACACTAAACTAGGGTATATACTTCAAGGAATCTGCCTTAGATTGATATTTTGACAGTTTCTATAGGATGCTAACAACTGTCATTCCCAATACCTGATCAATCTGTCAAACACAGCTCCAAGAAGACAGAAGGCTTTGAGATCAGCTTCAGCACAGGATGCTACATCATACATTTCTATGGATATTGTTGACTCGTAATCATTGACGTTTTGTTTTCATATTTTTAGAGCTTTCTAATATGACTTCCTCTTTCATCTCTAACTTCTAATTCAGGCTCACTTTTGAGCGGCCTCTTTGACGCCACTTTTCTGCATAAGACCCTTCCGCCACCAGTATTACATGATTACTATTCCTGCAAGTCCCATGAGAGGCCAAAAACACCAAAGGTGAACTGATACAGCATGAAATGAAGTCATAGGTCTTGTTGTCAGCAAGACAATGAGTTTTTACAGTGGGTTTGAAACACAGAAACTACAGACAATTCGTAGTTCTACGAGGGTTAGAGACAAGGAATGATGTGTATTTGCTGAATAGCAACATACACCTACCGCTTGTGTCAACTTCCATACTTCAGAATGGAAATCACAGAAAAGTGAGGAACTTACTTTAGCATTAGATGACCCAGACAGAATGGCCTGCATCACCCTTACTACCGCCATGGCTAGTTTCTGCGCATCCACTCCAGTCAGCTGAAATCAGCATACATGCTTCAGCAGTCATGACACTCATCTTGCATATCATTTCTGAGTGTTTCCATCTAATTGATTATAATGCTATTTCCTATTACAGTTGTTGGGCATTGTGCTGTTTGGAGAATTTCTCTCTAATCAGTGACAAGGGAAAAACAAAACATACTGAATTCCATGCACAGATAGACGAATAAGTGGTATCAAGACAAAAAGCATGAAATCTCTCACGAATTAAATCAAACTACAACAAGATTCACACATTTTCCACACAACTGAAGTGACAAACTTTCAGGATGCTGTTGTTGATATTTTGATATAAAACCTGATCACTATTAACCATTTATTGATTGTTGTTTATTGTTCTGCCGACTATGCCTATCAAATGCTATCATACAATATATAAGTATTGAACAGCAAATTGAATCAAACGATTTTCCTTCAGAAACTGTTCATTTCAGTGTACATTAAATCTTACTTGTTCAGCTGTCTCAAATCTGAATGTTGGCAATTCATTTTAATCACAGTTGATCTATGTTGATACAGGATTTTAGTCAGCTTCTGCATGACATGCTTGATCAAACATTGGAACACATCCACCAGTTTTTTGCACTGTCACATCTGACCAAATAGCAATCCCACATTATCAATCAGATTGTGACTGGCTAAAAAAACTCACTGTTTTTTAACAATAAGCGAAAGACAGCATGAAAGAGAACTGACCGTGGTTTTAAGCAGGAGCGCAATGAAGCCATCAAAACGTTCCCCCACTGACCATCAACACTTGCAGCGCTGACTTGTCATTGCAGGCCACCATATCATTGATCATGTCTGCCACACACGTCACAACCACTGACCGTCTTTTGACCAACATGTCAAGTTTCTTATTTTTATGAATGTTTGGCTTCGTACAATTCAATTTTTAAGCAAATCAAATATCTTTCTGACCCACTGTCACAGTATGTACAAGGATAAGATGAATCATCGATGAAATACTTCAGACTCGGCAATGTTGGGATTCCTTTGTTGGTGGCCCAGTTAAACCAGATGTGGGAAACATGATATTCAGAAACATACAAATACCACTAACATTATTTGTGGAAAGACACATAGGTCAGAAAGCGAGGAATGCAACAGAAGAAAGAATAAAGCAAGAAAGGAATGAATAATTTAATCCTGGAACACATTTCTGATCATCACATCCAACCCAAATCTAATGATCAAACCACAGGAAACAGAATTTGACAGTCCCAAACCTGATTTCCAGACAACAGATATCAGAATGTGACAACCATCATCCAGACATCAGATACAAAATATCAGAACACACAGTCAAAGGATTATCAAACAACAGATATCAGAACTTAACAGACCTATATCTCATGAACAACAACAGAAAGACCTACATCTGATTATCAGAAAACATATCAGAATCTGACATATGTTAAAACTTAACAGACCCAAATCTGATCATCAGAACACAGACATTGGAACTCGACAGATCTACAGATGATTATTAAACAACAGGTCTCAGAAACAGACTAACCCACATCTGATTATTAGATCACAAACACCAGAACTTGACAGACCCACATTTTCTCATATCCAGTTGCCAATATTCAGGGACAAAAAACGCAGGTAATGTTTGGCATCTTGATGATCAACATAGAGCTCACAAAGAAAAGGAATCTTTTGATATCCTTACTCTGGGTGTGTAACCAACATAAAAATGACCAGATCCGCTCCTTTTCTGACAGAAGTTTCAAGTAATTTTTTTCTTATTAAAAAACAGCAAAATTTTACTACCAGAAATTGTTTTATGAGCATGAAAGAATTAACACACCACACCACATGAAGGATGTAATATACATATACCCACCCCTTCAGCGGGGGCCAGTAGCCCATTAACCTTTTCAACCTTATACCACACCTCAAAAGATTCAACAGAGCCACATCCTATGACACATGAACATTAAACAGAGCGAAACAACATGAAGGATTAACTCTTTCATACCTACAACCCGGTTTTCTGGTTTGCAGAAATTGTACCTTTCCTTCCTGCAACCCCAAAAACCGGGCAGCACAAAATCCCTCCTTTCCTTCCTGCAGCCAGAAAATCGGTTTTGTGGTAAGCGCTTTGAACTTTGTACAAGTTGCGTCATCGGTACACGTCATGACCGGGTCGCTTTCGGGGCAGTGTTTATGAATGGAATGGACGCCAGACGGCCCCTACAGCATGGGAAAGTGGTCGCCACTCTATTCTGGCCGGTTTGCTACTGCATACATGGCAGTTCTCACTTTATACTTCTTCTTTTTTTTCTCTAAATCCAGGAATGAAGGGAATGCTCATATTATAAGAATCTAGGAACAAGAGGAAGTAATGGTTCACAGAAAAGTAGGAATGAAAGAGTTAAAAAGCAAAACAAAACAAACAAAAAAACATGAAGGATTGAACAGATCTATATCATGACTCATCAGATTCAACAATGCTACATTAGATGACATATAATGAAGGATTTAACAAACAACAAGATTTGAACGATTTAAAAGACCTATATCACATCCTATCAAATTCAACAAAGCCACATCCCATGACAACATGAAAGATTTAACTACGGTAAACATCGTGAGGGATTTAATAGACCTTTACTACACCTCATCAGACTTAACAGAGCAATACCCTATGACACAATGAAAGATTCAACAGACTGACACTACATGACTGTGAAGGAGGACTCACTGATCATGGCCAGCTGCATCTTGCAGTCAGTCTCCACGGATGGCTCCAAATCCAGGTTCAGCAGGACCTGCATGTAGCCCTGCATCACCTCGCTCACTTCCACTTGTCTCTGAAAATGCAAACACCACCTCCACATGACACACCTGCATCATCTCATGTACTTCTGTCTGATTCAACACCCCTCCACATTTACACACCTGCATCATCTCATGTACTTCAGTGTGCATCATCTCATGTACTTCTGTCTGATTCAACACCACCTCCACATGACACACCTGATGTACTTCTGTCTGATTCAACACCACCTCCACATGACACACCTGCATCATCTCATGTACTTCTGTCTGATTCAACACCACCTCCACATGACACACCTGCATCATCTCATGTACTTCTGTCTGATTCAACACTACCTCCACATGACACACCTGCATCATCTCATGTACTTCTGTCTGATTCAACACCACCTCCACATGACACACCTGCATCATCTCATGTACTTCTGTCTGATTCAACACCCCCTCCACATGACACACCTGCATCATCTCATGTGCTTCTGTCTGATTCAACACCACCTCCACATGACACACCTGCATCATCTCATGTGCTTCTGTCTGATTCAACACCCCCTCCACATGACACACCTGCATCATCTCATGTGCTTCTGTCTGATTCAACACCACCTCCACATGGACACACCTGCATCATCTCATGTGCTTCTGTCTGATTCAACACCACCTCCACATGACACACCTGCATCATCTCATGTACTTCTGTCTGATTCAACACCACCTCCACATGACACACCTGCATCATCTCATGTACTTCTGTCTGATTCAACACCACCTCCACATGACACACCTGCATCATCTCATGTACTTCTGTCTGATTCAACACCACCTCCACATGACACACCTGCATCATCTCATGTAGTTCCATCCAACTCTCAAACATCACATCTTTGCATGACACACCTGCACATGGCCTTGCATGACTTTACTCATTTTGACCCGTCTCTGAAACACATCATCATCTTTACATGACATACTTGCACACAGCCTGTCACAGTTTCACTCACTTCTACCCACCTCTGAAATGCATCTCAAAATTGACTGAGAACACAACTGCATATTGGCGTGTACTGGTATCTACTTTTCTAGAAAGAACCTAATCATAACTGTCTTGTGATCATTAGTCACAGGAGGTGTGACTGACACCAGGTCAAGACCTCTACACCTCTCAGGGGACAAGTATAATTGATTTACATCTGGGACATTTATTCTCTTCTGTGTCCTGTAGGAGTTTGGACAGGTAGTCATGGAAAGATTCATACCTGTACCAGGCAAGGTTACGACATTTGATAACTGCGAGGACAGGGTTTCACTAGCGTATACACTCAACTGCTGTCTGATATACACTTTGTGTCATATCCCCTGTGTGCAACAGTTATTCTTACAAAGGATACATTATTTCATTATTGGAAATGCAAAGCAGCATATAATTTTTTTTCCTAATTCGTCACACACATTCCTTACCTGGTCAGGGCTGCACTCGTGAATGACGTGGATGACTCGCACAATACACTGCAGAACCAGGTCTTTGAGAGTGGCAACCTCCTGTCGCTGAGCATTGGTGGGACCCTGCACTGTGTGGGCCGACAGCACCTTCAGCATGACATCCAGCGTCGCTGGGTGATACCCTTCAGGGCGTTTGTCTGCAGTCAGTTTGTTTTAGAACATTTCAGTCACCATTGCAGCACTAAAAAGCAGCAGTCACAACGAAGACCAATAGTTAATGATGACCTGCCACAGTTGAGGTCCCTGACTGACTAGGAGTCTATAATGGCACCTGATAACCAAGGGGTATGGAAATTCTACAGGCAGATCAAATTCACATTGGGTTTGTTTAAATGAATGTGTTAGCACTTGGTTTACTTTTAATCAACATTCATTTACCTCTTGGTGTGCTTACAGAAGACAGAAGTATGTCCAAGTTTTAGGAAAAAAATTCCAAAATTATTACCTCTCTTCTCTGTTATCTATGTGACTGAAAGAAACTGAAAGTAGAGAGGGCTGAGAACAGATATGGACAGATTGGAGATGAGGTGAATTCATTTGTATGGGTAAAGTGTGTGTGTGTGTGTGTGTGTGTGTGTGTGTGTGTGTGTGTGTGTGTGTGTGTGTGTGTGTGCGCGCGCACGTGTGTCACACTCTGTGTGTGTGTGTGTGTGTGTGTGTGTGTGTGTGTGTGTGTGTGTGTGTGTGTGTGTGTGTGTGTGTGTGTGTGTGCGCGCGCACGTGTGTCACACTCTGTGTGTGTGTGTGTGTGTGTGTGTGTGTGTGTGTGTGTGTGTGTGTGTGTGTGTGTGTGTGTAAACATGTCCATGTCTGAGCAAGTGTGTGGGCTGAACTGATGAGGTATGGGATGGCAGAGTGTCTGTATGCGCACATGCGTGTATGTGTGCATGCATGTGCGTGTGCGCATGCACATGTGTGTGTGTGCGTATGCGTGAGTTTGCATATGTATGCATGCTTATTTGTGGGTATATGTGTGTGTATTCATGCACATGCTTGAGTGTGCATACATTTATGTACGTACACACAGGTACAGCACCCTTACACTCACTCACCCTTTCATTTCTGTTTCTTACTTTTCAGTGCACTCAAAACTAACCTGACACAAATAACATGAATCTTGTAGTGCAACCATGCACATAAACCGGAAAATTCTGTGGTGTGGCTTGCTAACTATCACTATTTTCTAATGCTGTTTTCCTAGTCAAAAAGACACAAAATGATGTGTACCTGAGATCCGCATATGACAGCTCCAAACACATGAAGCAGACGAAGTTGTATATCACTGGACAGCCCAGTTTTCTGGAAACACTCTGCAAGCCAGAAAGAAAATAGATGGCACTTAAGCCAACAGGTGATATATGATTCATTGATCAGTGTATCAATGATAAGGAATCACTTTACAGCAGGTAAATCAGGAAACTTTCATTTGCACAATATTCATAGCTTTCATGTATGTCAGTGTTTAAGCAGATACACTG
>CM031595.1:139970169-140001299 GCA_018398815.1 Conus ventricosus | reverse complement strand
GGGGGCATAGAGCCACCGGTCCCCGGGGAGGTAAACGGGCTGTGGCAGCCCTTGGGTGTCGGCAGAAGTTCCCCGGGACCCGGGTAACCTGAGCCACCATTGTGGGGGTAACGAGAGGCCGTGGCCTGTCGTCCCCGCCCAGGTCCGTGCACTGCACCCTGCACGTCCTTGGTGGTGGCCTGTGAGGGCCGGTCTGGTACGGAGGAGGATGCGGAAGCCGAGCCTCCAAACCGCGAAAGTACGGATTGGTCAGGATGCGGTCCCGTGTTCCCCCCCCTGGAGGAATGAGTCAGGTTACCCGCGGTCCCAGTGGTAGATCCTCCCCCCGGAGGAGCGGGACCGTGGACGTTGCCCAAACGGGGACCCAAAAAGGTCGGATCCCCAACGTCTGATACCCCTAGGGGAGAAGGTGATGGTCGATCGGGGTGGGTCGACCTTCCTTGTGCACGTACACGACCCGCGCTGCTGGCGCGATGTGACCGCACGCCCAGAATTATGGACACCACCGAGGTCGTGCGTCGGGGTGACCATAAGACTGCATCCGGAGTCTGAGCGCTCCTCGAGCTCAGGTGTTGGCTGCACTTGTGCCCGGTGGGGCTGAGCGCTGTGAGTACACGTGTCGATTTCGGGGGAAAAAAGGACATGTGACTCACCAAGGCGAGTGACGGATGGTGATTCCATACCAGGCCCGTCACCCGTGCTGGTCCGCGGCTCGGCATGATTCCCCTGGGGCCGAGATTCGCGTGACTCAGCATGATAGTGAGAGGTCTCCGAACGCGTCCGGAGGCGGGAGGGCAAGCTGGCCGAAGGAGAGGAAGGGGGTGAGGGCGAATTTCGTCGGCTATTCTTAGCTCGGGTGGGCCCCCTGAGGGGCGCCTTGCCCTTAGACTTCTTGAATATTCCTTTCTTTCCGGGCAGGTCAAAAGAAAGGCATTTAGCAATGGTGGCCGCTTGCCTATCCGCCTTCGGACGCCGCGATCGTGCGTCCGTCGGTTGGGTAGAAGAGGAAAGGTCACGCGTCCCCTCCGCGGAACAGTCATCTCCGTCTACCCGAACCGTACGTTCATCCATGTGAACGGATTGCTCAGAGACGGAATCGACCCGCCGGTTTCTCCGGGAAACTGAGCGAACTCCGAGCAGTGGAGTGGCTCGACCCGGCGGTGTCCTTCACCATGTTGGGCACAGGTGGCAGAGCAAACCCGGAACACCACGACCGCAAAGAGGAGACAAGGTGGTCGATCGAGAAAGGTAATTGATCCCGATCGCCCGTGTGGTGTCGTGCAAAGTGCTCGAGAGATCGACCGAAATCTTGAAGTACCCGTACACGCCACCGACCGTGAAAAATCACGCACACTTACAAAACCATGTTCTAAGTGTGATGGGTAATGGTATTTATTGCGCCCTAAACCTTAATGAGGATCTTGCGTCCAATGGGTGATGAACCCGAGGCTCGGAATATGGTGTGAAAACACGACCGGCGAGAAAAAGATGGCCGCCGCCGACCGGTGAGTAAGTCGCGGAATAACAAAGGACGACCGGCGAGTAAGTCGCAGGATAACAAAGGAGCGTGTAGCCCGACCAAGGAGGAGGAATGCGACAGCAGGACGCGACCCTAACACCCGAGACGGGGTAGAGGGAAATGTGAAAACAATTTGTGAGAAGTGAACCACGTGGCGATGAGAAAACACGCACAAGTGTGGCGACGATCGAACGAACCGACGATCGTGAACGACAAGTCGCGAGAGTGTCGGTAACAGTGATAAATTTTCAGTAATTACACTCCCACCAAGAGCCTCACGTGGCAAGACTACTCAGGGTTTAGCGCAAGGCACAACTGAATCAAGTATAGAAACAAAGACACCAGCAATCTTAACACAAAGGCAAATGTAGGCGAGACAGAGCACAAGACTTATCTTGCTTTGACGGCAGGCCGAAGGTGAATGAGGTAGAAGAAGTTGACACCGGCTTCTTCCGGAGGCGGAAGTGGGGTGACGTCACGTCACTGTCTTATGACTGCATTGGCCACGGATAAAATTCGGCCTGACAGAGCTGGCTAACTGCCGTTGAATGCTATGGTCTGACATGGTACAGTATATGACGCCAAAAAATATTTTGGAAGTTACGTACATGCTACATAAAAGCTGGTATTTAAATGATTAATAATGAAAAAAAAAAACTTATTTTGCTTCAAAGAAAAGAGCCTTCCAGCAAGGGAGGAGTGAGAAAAATGAATCTTTTTGAATCACAAAAACAGCTTTTTCTTACTCAGCCACACCTGAAGTCCCTAGCCCATTTGAGAGTGGCACTGGCACAATACTAAGAAAAAAGAAATGAAAGCAATAGTCAATCCCCACTAGGGCCAGGAGTTTGAGTCATCCTGTATGGATCAGTGTTCATTTTAGCTTTTTTTGGTTGGGTGTGGATGTCTCCAAAATTCTGAGCAGTATGATCTTTAGAATATAAGCTTAGAAAATGACTGATGCCGGCCTCTTCAAGTGTGGTTGAATAAATGAAAAGAGCAAAGCCACTTTGAACTGACCTTGATGTCCCAGGCCACACACCTCTCCCCAGTGAACTGCCCATGGTTCTGGTAGGGGGACAGGTCCCCACACACATGCTCCTTGCATGCCTGATTCACACACATCAATCCATCATTCAGTGCTTAAGCACGTAACAATAGTAGCTGTTTCATAAACAAAAAAGGCTGTAGGTACATGCCAAAGCAATGATGAATATTCTGTAAAGCCTGGAATGTGTGCTATTCGAATTGTTTGTGCTTTACCAGAGTGCATGTGTCATGAGGATGTGTATTCTATTGCAGACAAGTGCAGGTGAAGATTGCATTTATGTGCATGTAGATATATGTATACATCCTTGTGAGAAATGAATGAGCAGAAGAGAGAGTGTGCTTGAGTACGTCCATTTGTGACCAAGTGTTAGTATGTGTGTGCATGTGTGAGTGTGAGCATATGTGCCCACTTGCTTCAAGAATTCTGTCCTTCCCACCCTCCTAAATTTGCGCTACCAATAATAATCACAGGTCCATCAGAACAATACATACAAAAAAGTAACTCATGTTCTTTCAATTTATTGAAAATATCCATCTGTTCATCTACTGGAAGAAATACAGTGAAATTTTGTCTAAGTTTGTGAATTTTCTTTCCCTCAAAAATTACCACCAACATGCAAAGAAACATTAAAAAAAAGAAGAATGAAAAACCTAAAAGAACTGACCTTGGCACTATAACGAGCAACCAGTTTCGCTGACAGCTCAGTAAGATCTGGATCATCTTTGAACACTGTGATGTCATTTGGCCCTGAAAAGGAAAATTGTGTTTTGATGAAATATTACAAGCTGTGAGTGAGAAGGATTATGACAGTCCCACGAAAGGAGATCATGATGATGCTACATTGCATAGTTGGCCAGTCAGAGGCTTGTACAGTTCTCCATCATGTACAATAGAGCAGAGGTATTGTAACCAGGCCAGTGCCTTACTTCAGTGAAAAGTATTTCAGATATCCAAGTTTAGTGGGAAAATATGCAACCTAAAGCCTCCACATCCTATCCAGCGAATCAGGGCTTATAATCTGAAAATGTGATCCCGCCCACAATGGAAGGAGTGAAGCATACATGCGCACAGTTAGAAGTCTGCCATTGCTGCTGGTTGTCCTTTTATGATATATCTCTGCTGCGGCTTTAACAGCAAAATGCATTTTTCACCATGATGACATTAGATTTAAATCTGTTGGTAACATTACACTGACAGTTTAGCAGCAACTACAAGGAGGACATAGGCCTAAGATTATTTTGAGATGTAACAATATTGTTTTCTAGGCAAACAATCTTTAAAAAAACAACAACATTAAAATCCCTGACATTATCACCCATGTCTTGGAGATAAAAAAAAACAACAGCAAAACAGACAACTGCACACCACCGAAGTGACTGCAACAGGGCAGAGTCATATCAGGTGGAACGCCCCTTGACAACCCAAATTATACTGCTCTGTGTGGACTGCTGTACTGGAACTATGAATGGCTGACACTGGATGTGGCTAAGTCAGAACAAGCAGTACAGGAACAATGCCACTGGGCAAAGAAGCATTATGAAAACATCATCCTGGCGCAGCCAGTATGTCCCTGAGAGCCTCCAGCACCAGCAGATGTCCTATATTCATGTGCCCTGATATCATTACAATATACAATTATATATGGCCAAATATATGTAGGAAAATTTCTTTCAAATGCTCCCTCCCCACAACATTTCCTCCTTCAACATAACACCAAATACAGAGCCTAGCATTGGAAAAAGTGATTTAGGCTTACTCGGCCGAGGTCCTGGGGCCGCCTAGGCTGATTCATGGGTGACACTTTGAAAATCTGAAAAAACTGAAAATGAGGCAGGGGTCCAGGGGCCGCCCAGGCCTGGCGGGGTGCAGGGGCAGTGCCCCGCTGGGGGGTCCCGGGGGGCAAAGCCCCCCGGCCGAAGACGATTTATGAAATTTTAGGAGCATTTCATGGCCTCTTCTGGCATCAAATTGGAAAATCAAAGTGTGTGTGTGTGTGTGTGAAAATCAGAGATTTTCTTTTGAATGACTCTGTGTGTGTGTGTGTGTGTGTGTGTGTGTGTGTGTGTGTGAAAATGAGATATATTCTTTTGAATGACTGTGTGTGTGTGTGTGTGAAAATGAGATATTCTTTTGAATGACTGTGTGTGTGTGTGAAAATGAGAGATATATTCTTTTGAATGGCTGTGTGTGTGTGTGGTGTGTGTGTGTGTGTGTGTGAAAATGAATGGCTGTGTGTGTGTGTGTGTGTGTGTGTGTGTGTGTGTGAAAATGAGATTCTTTTGAATGACTTTGTGTGTGTGTGTGTGTGTGTGTGTGTGTGTGTGTGTGTGTGTGAAAACGAGAGAGGGAGAGAGAGAGAGATTTCTGATGACATCCAAGTCCTTTGCTCTTTGAGAAAGAGAGAGAGAGAGAGGGAAAGGGAGGGAGGGGGAGAGAGAGGAGAGAGGGAAGGGAGGGAGGGAGGGAGAGAGAGGGAAGGGGGGAGAGGGGAGAGAGAGAGAGAGAGAGAGCTGTACAGACAGCACACACACACACACCACCCCCTCCTCTTTTTACATATACCTAAGGGGGAGTACGCTTGCAGGCAGCTTTGAACAGCCAGACCACACTGATGACAGCTAAAAGGATGGGAGAACAGTGAGAGGTAGGTAGAACTGATGGGGGGTGGGGGGGGGGGGGGTAGGTGATAAAGGAGAGGAGTAAGCATCAAGAGAGAGAGAGGGGGGGGGGGGGGTCGGGAAGGGGACGGAGACGAGTAAGCGGCAACAGGGGGGGGGGGGGGGGGGGGGGGGAGGAGGGGAGGGGAGGGAGCCATTCCCATCTCCACTTGTTCTTCACCCCTTTCTCGCAGTGGTTTTTCAGCGCAACGAAACCTTTGTTTGAGTACGCGATCTCCTTATCGCACAACGTGCAATGGGCCTTGCCAGCACAAGTCAGTTTCCCGAAAAATTCACCATATTGGCACTTGCTCTTTTCATTTCCGTCGTCGTCGAAAATGACAAAATCGGCATCAAGCCAGTCCCATCTCCATTGGTAGCGGCATCCTTGGTCAGAAAACGGCTTTCCCGCGTTGAACAACATCGACTCTTCGCGCCATGATACTCGCTGCTGTAAGTTAACAAGGGAAAGTGTACAAAGATGGCGGCGAACCCGACCGATTTGGAATAGGCGACAGCGTACCGAATAAGAAGCGCGCCGGATGCGAATTTTTTTTTTTCGCGATAAAAACGATTTCGGCGTACGCTCAATCGAAATCGGCGTATGGGGGTCTATGAATCGGCGTATATACGCCGAAAGGCTTACAATGCTAGACCCTGCAAATACTTAGTATCAGCCAAAATGCAGTTGTGACTATGTGCTTCAAATCTATAATGGACAGTGAAAAAACAGCAAAATAAAAACATAAACAATGCCTTCCTCAGTCTACAGACTGGACTGGTTATAATGCCTCTACCCTACTGTGTATGACAGTGAAACATGAAAGATCCGTGAATTACAAATCATCTGTCACAGCACTCCTTTGTCCTAAGGTAACTGGACAATATTGATGACAGAATTCCCTAATCAACGTCAGCATTCTTAAAAGGTCAAAGTTCCCAAAGTCTACTGGTAATTGGGGCAGTGAACTGTCAAGCTTCACTGTGTCTACAGCATGGCATGATGAAGACGAAGCCCATCCCTCTCCTTCCATAGCCTTCAACCCTCCTGAAAATGAATCAGGTACCCATTTACTGCAGGGCAGACAGAGAAGGTTTTTGAGGTAAAAAAAAATCCACCGCAAAGCAGTTCAAACTCAAGTCACTCGCAGAAAAGTATACATGCCGTTCGATCTACAAGTTTCAAAACAAGAAAATCCAGAAATACAGCAGCTGAAAAAATACACATCTTTCTAATGAAGGTGAAAAAGATACATGTAATGTCGTTATTTATTTCTGGTATATTCAAGCCTTCGCAAGAAAAAAACTTGTAATGGCACACCTGAATATAAAGGGTCTATGGGCGCTGAACCATCACTGAGACCACACTGTCGACATACGCCCATGTATGGTAATCGTGTCCCATATCATCTTGAGTGCCTTTAAAACTGTGAACCCACAGCAGTACAGAGTGGCTGTCTGCCACGCCTCCAACAAGCTTTAAGAGGAGAAACTTCCGGTCCTTTTAATTGTTCTCGAATGGATTCAGTGAGGTGTGCGGCTTGAGACCGATGCGAAGTGAGATGGCTGCAAAGATAAAATGTGTTAAACTTTTTCTTTTACAATATTCCTTTCCCATTAATGATTTGAACAAGATGCTTTCTTATTTATCACTTATGAAATATCTTAACACTTTACTCCCAAACATCACGGGTCAGTACAATGAGCATGTTTTCTGCCTATTCTAATGTAATGTACTTCCTGACAACAATAGGATGCCTTCCATTTACCTGTACAAGTGGGAAAACTAACATGATGGAGAAGAAACTTACAGAGATCACTCTGGTACATGATTGTAGTTCGAGTAGTCACTCTCTCCATCGAAATGTTAGTACGCCGATCGGAAAGGCACTTGTTCATCAGATGAAAGTATAAAAAAAAACTTTGTAGGAAAAATGTTTCTTTTTTTTTCAGGACGTATCTAAGCACCACAGTACTGCATGATGATAACATTTTCCATTAAATTATCACTCGCCTATTGCTCCGAAGGAAGTACGTTGATATTGGCGCGCACAGTTGCAGGAATTGACCTGCGTTTGAGGCACGGAGGTGAGCATGTTAGTAGCTACATGATGAATGATAACTAAGTACAGGGAATGAGCCAGTGGCAAAACACAGAATTGAAGGGAGTGGCAACCCCTTTTTTCTTCACGAGTAGATTTGGCAGCGTAAAAAGTGTGTAGTGTAATTGGATTGTTAATTGGTATATAACCTCTGAGAGAGCCCACGCTGTGTTGCATGCATCATATGACCATACAGTTAGATATAGTCATAACTTTGCCTGTGTGCGCTGTACCTAATTCGCTGTGGCGTTACATTTACCCTGTTTGCCTGTGTGCGATATACAACTCTCCTGTTCGCCTGTGTGCGATTTGGCAGTACCATTCCGCCTGTGTGCGGTACATGCTCAAGATATAACCCAAGCTAAGCATGGCCAGTCATTCAGGGGCACAGGAAAGCAAGAGGTCGCACCTATAGATAAGGAAGATAAAGTCGAGAGGCTTCATGCTCGCATCAGTCAAATGGATGACAGATTTTCTAGACTGGAAGAGGCTATTCACAAGCTGTTGACCGCCAAAAACTTCGGACAAAGACCGGATCACATCTCAGGCACCGCGTGGCACTAAGAGACGCGCGATTCTCTCTCTGATGAGGAGGGAGAAAAACTGGGTCATGGTCCGACCGTGGCGAGTACAGGCGCACGAAAGGTGAACAGCCGGTTAAGAAAACTGCTAATGCCACTCTGAGCAATGAGGACTCTGAGTCATCGTCAGATGGAGAAATCTATGATGATGCTGTGGATACTATTTCCCTTGATTGTCAAGATGATGACTTGTTAAAGGAGATAGAAAAGACTTGGACAATAAAGAGAAAACAGCTGACAAAGTGGCTGACTCAATGGCTGAGATCATTAATAAAAGATTTGCACAGGGGCTTTCTGAAACAAAATTTAAAGAAAGGCTTGATAAATACAACGCCCAGACAACTGCCCCAAGCTTCAGGTGCCCAAAGTGAATACAGAAATCTGGAAGGATTTGCCAGCCACTGTCAAACAGGCTGATGTTAAGATGGCTTCAGTGCAGAGACCCATTGTCAAAGCCACAGCAGCACTGGCACAGAGCACTCAGGCTATACTCAAAGCATATAGCAAGAAAAAGTTGACTGATGCAGACATCAAAGCCTCTGTCACTGATCAGAACGCTGATGCTCGGGCCCTTGTTGGGTCATGCATGTCACGAGCTGTCAGTAAAACGCGACAGGTCCTGCGCCCCCATCTCCCCAGACAGCTGACAGGATTGTGCAGTGAGAGTGTTCCCATTACTGGTCAGCTCTTTGGAGAAAATCTGACTGCTTCCATCAAGGAGATCAAAGAGCTGGACAGACTGTCACATGGTGCAGGCCCAAGTCGTTTTGACAACAGACAACGTAACAGACCATGGCAGAAAACCCAACAACAAAGAAAAACGTCCTTTTTTAGGCCAGACAGCAACACTACGGCCATCAAAAGAAGTTCCTGGGGAACAGAAACGCAAGACAGTTCTACCAGAAGAAAGCCTAGAGTCTGTGTCACTCTTGGATGGCCAGGTGAGACACACTATCCCTCCTCATCTGCTGGATGAAATGAGACAGGAGGCTTTATTTTTTCAAGGTGGCAGGCTTACACAATATGTTGATAGATGGAAAAATTTGACAAAAGACCCTGAAATTTTAGAAACAGTACAAGGCGTGAGCCTTCAATTTGATTGTGATATTGGCCAAATCAGACAGGTTTTACACTTTCCAGCCTGAGTTAAATGCATTAGAAAAGAAAGTTATTGACAAAGAATACAGAAACTTTGCCAAAAAAGGTGTGATTTCAAAGTGTCAGCTGAAGCAGAGCAGTTTGTGTCACCAGTTTTTGTTCTCCGAAGAAAGATGGAACTCATAGAATGATTCTGAACTTAAGAAACTAAACGAAGATATCGTTTATTATCACTTCAAATGGAAACCTTGCATACTGCTCTAAAACTAGTGACTCCAAACTGCTTCATGGCTTCAATTGACTTGAAGGATGCATACTACTCAGTATCAGTCAAAGAGGAACACAGAAGATTTCTCAGATTTGATGGGATGACCAGCTTTGGCAGTTTAACTATCTGCCTAATGGGCTGGCACTTGCCCACGTAAATTCACCAAGCTGTTAAAACCTGTGTTTGCCACCTTGAGAGGGGAAGATCATCTTTCCTCAGTATTTTTGGATGATTCACTTTTGTTTGCAGAGACGAGAATGTCATGTGCCTCTAATGTATTTAACACAGTGAAACTTCTAAGGTCTCTGGGATTTATCATCCATCCCAAAAATCAGTACTAGAACCCACTCGTCGCATTCAGTATCTGGGAGTCATCATTGACTCCGAGTCAATGACAGTAACTCTAACACCTGAGAGAGTAGCAGACATGGTTTCGATTTGCCTGTCAGCTGTCAAGAAAGATACAGTGAGTATCAGGGATGTGGCGAGAGTGATTGGAAGATAGTGGCTTCCTTTCCAGCGGTGATGTATGGGCCACTTCATTATAGACAGCTGGAGAAAGAAAAAGACAGCACTGTTGCTGTATGCAGGGAATTTTGACAGACACATGACATTGTCGCCTCTTGCCAAAGAGAACTAAATTGGTGGATCAACAACATTGAGACTGCTTATAATGTTATTCACCAACAGAGCCTGATGTCACCCTGACCTCGGATGCATCAAAAACTGGATGGGGTTGTGCATGTGAACAGTCAAAATCTGGTGGGAGAATGGCTACCAGAAGAAAAAGAATTTCACATCACTATCTGGAACTTAAGGCAGCATTTTTTGCTTTGAAATGTTTCCTAAATCAGGTTTATGGGCGACATGTCCGTATCATGATAGACAACACAACTGCTGTTGCATGTATCAATCATATGGGAACAAGTCATTCCGATTCATGTAATTTGATGACACAGATGATATGGAACTGGTGCATTGACAATCACGTATGGTTGAGTGCTGCTTATTTTTCCAGGTAAGGAAAACACAGCAGCAGATGAGGAGTCAAGGAAAATTAACCTGGATGCAGAATGGAAGCTGAACAGAGAAGAGCTTCACAAAGCATTGATACAATTGCAGATGAATCCGGACATTGATCTCTTTGCCTCAAGGTTGAACAACCAAATGCAGCGCTATGTTTCTTACAGACCTGACCCAAGCGCCTATGCACTAGATGCATTTTCCCTCCCTTGGAGTAACCTTCAATTTTATGCCTTCCCCCCTTTTAGCACGATCACGGCAGTGTTGGGGAAGGTGAAGAGAGAGCGGCGATGGGGGTAGTGGTGGTGCCCCGCTGGCCAACACAAGTCTGGTGGCCTCTGCTGACACAGCTGCTGACACAAGACCCAGTACTGCTACCAACACGAGACACCATCCTCTCCCTCCCCACGCAGCAAGGGAGAACCCACCCCCTTCTTCCCCCCCTTCAACTGATGGTATGCAAAGTATCGGGGAGCGGTACCAGAGGGAAGGCTGTTCCAACCAGGCAGCAGCGCTAATCGTCAGTTCTTGCGCCCCCACACACGCGCAGTGTACAACACCTACATTGCCAAGTGGAAGCAGTACGCAGCAATGAAAAAGTATCCACATGATGTGCCGGACATTGTGCAGGCAGCAAACTTTCTTGCCGAACTTTTTAGTGCGGAGCAAGCCACAGTGCTATAAACTCGCGCGCTGCGCTTTGTCCGCTTATCTGCCATTTGTGAATGGATTTTCAGTGGGCAGTCATCCCGTTATTTGCAAACTTGTGAAAGGAACATTTGAACATAGGCCTTCCTTACCCAAATACAAGCACACTTGGGATGTAAATTACTTAGTATTTAGACTGCTTAGTTATTTAGACTGCTTATCTCCCATCAATCAGTTGACTTTGAAAGAATTGACTTTGAAAACTTGCATGTTGTTAGCTTTAGTTACAGGACAAAGAGGTCATGCTTTATACTCTTTGAAAACAAGTGATGTAAAGATGTTTGACTGTAAATGTGTGTTACAATTTTCATGTGTATTGAAAACAACAAAGCCAGGAAACATACAGAACCAGCAGAGATTAGGGCATTTGCAAAGAATGAAAATCTGTGTCCAGTGAAACACTTGAAGCAGTATATTGACACAACTAAGGATCTCAGAGGCAGTCACCAACAGCAGTTATTCATCAGTCACACCAAACCTCACGCACCTGTGGGTAAGCAGACATTCGCGTGATGGGTGAAAGAGGTGCTAGCGCCTCAGGCATTGACACTAACCAGTACACAGCACACTCCACCAGGGCTGCAAGCTGCAGTGTCAGCCCGCCAGGCTGGAGTTTCATTGAAAAAAATATTGAAAGCAGCGGGCTGGACAAATGAAAAGACATTCTGTAAATACTATAAGAGACAGAACAGTGCCAGTTTCAGCCCGAAGGTACTTGATGGCTATGTGAACAGTAAATGAAAATGATGAAGGATCATTGTGAATAAATGTGTGTGGCATTACATGTCTGGCCTGTGATGTTTATATTGGCCACGATCCTTACTTTCTCTAAAGTCTCAACGTAGCTTCCTTCCGGGAGCAATAGGCGAGTGATAATTAGAAAATTAAACTAGACCTACGCTAGGAGGTTGCAGTTTAATTGAAATTATTACGAGCCTATTGTGAGGAAGGAGAAGTTACGTCCCTCCCAATTGTGTTCGTAGTAATAATCAATTTTACTGCCCTCCCTAAAGGCGTAAGTCTAGTGGCCATACAGCTCTGAAATTTGCCTGCAACGCTGTGCGCGCCAATACTCAACGTAACTTCTCCTTCCTCCACAATAGGCTCGTAATAATTTTAATTAAACTGCAACCTCCTAGCGTAGGGCTAGTTTTTAATTTTCTAATTATTATGAAGAAATGTAAAAAAGTTTTTTCTTTCATCCCTTTACAGATAGAAATCAGTTCATATTTAATTGTCATTCCCTACATTTCACTGGACAAAACCTGGTCCTCTGCCTTCCTGTCATAACACCATGAGATCAGCCTGACCTGATCGAGTCAACTGTTTATTGCATGGCTGACTGCTGACTAACCCGATCTTGATCAGACAATTTTCTGGTTCATACTGTACTCCCAGCTTACAAATCATGTGAAATATGCTAATGATAAACTTTATTTTGCATACAATACATACATACATATCTATCTATCTATATCTATACAGAAAACATGGCAATTTCACAAGTCCATGTTCTTTACACCAAGCAAGTTTAAAGCCGAATACGTGGCAGAAGCACAGAATCAAAACATGAAATCTTCCCCATCGTTCACAAAGCAACACGCCAATCACCTCATGTGAGACTTGGGAACTTGAACGGGGTAGTGGACTTCTGTCGGCCATCCATGTACACTATGACCTGGCTCTGGGTGAAGGGACGCCGAGCGCCCGTATGTACCACCCCCACTGAATGCTGGAACACCCACACACACTCTTTCCATACGAATGCTATTGCTACTGCTACAACTGCCACTAGCACACTGCCTGAAAAAACAAAAACAAAAAACAATGAAAAGGTGACAGGGGAGACAATCAGATGACAACTGAGAGAGTCCAAAATTGGTTTCACAGAAATTGATGAGAAGCCTGGAGAGGAGGGCCTGGACGTTCTTTAAACAAAATGACCCATTCACTCCTATATCTTAGTCTTCAAACTAAGAATTATCCTGTTCCTAAAAAGACTCATGTTCTTCCCGTTCATGTTTCCTTCCAGATATCATACTATTTGACTTCCCCGAAGATGGAGCATGGCTGCCTTAACGGCGAGATAAAAAACGGTCATACACACAAAACTCCACTGCCTGTCTATACAGGCAGTGTCCGCAGGAGTATCAGCCTGCGTACGCAGAAAGAAAGAAAGGAAGAATACTATTTGACTGAATCAAAATGCTTTATATCTCATTAACAGCGAAAGAACAACTTTCTAGCAAAAAGAAATGCCTACATGAGGAAATGCATTAGAACTCCAACTAGTCAAGTAACTACCACCACACAATCAGATACGCTGCCATCTCAAAAGTGTACATACACAAAAACACATGCGGCATGCAAACAAATTCATGCAGCACTTAATCTTACCTTAATAAATTATGTAATACAAACTCAGAAATAGTCTGCGCTGAGGTAAAGTAATCTGACGGTAAATATACATGTGGAAAGTAAGCTGACGTCATATGATAAGTAATGAAATGCCCATAATACGGTGATCATTAGACAATGTTCTTAACCTCTTCACTGCGCTGTTGACGTACAGCGTCCGTCATGAAAAGTGCCGCCTGCAATGCGCTGTTGACGAACATTGTCCGTCATGATTCAACACTCTTTCTGTTTCGTCCAGCATTGCCGAAAATCCCTCTATTTATGATTTGATAAGCTCCCTTGACCACTCTTTGCTTTTGGTGTACCATTTGTTCAAGGTAATTGGTTCATTTACATAATTTATGACGATCGATAAGCAAGGTACTGTGAAGTCCTACTTTCAGTATTCGAAGCCATGGCTGGCCCACGACGAAGCTACACAGTTGCAGAGGTTATTTACGAAATTTACCGAGATGAAGATAGTGGAGATGAAGATTTTGATCCAGCTGGCATCGAACTTCGTGAAGTTGATGCTAACGACCCAGAGTTTGATCTGGAAGTGGAAGAAGCTTTGAGTGACTCGTCTGAGTCAGACTCAGAGCATGGAGATCCAATAATTCAAGACGCAGGTGAGTGTATTTGAGAGATTCATTCAATTTTATAACATAATGGTGTTGTTTTTCTTCTCAGTATAATTATGAATAGAACAACCAAGCGTGTGTATTGTATGTCTGTACCGCTGATCGGGGCCGCGTCAGCGAGCGAGCGGTCATCAATGACCAGTGTGCTTTACCGACTTTCAAGGCGTTGGGCTCGTGTGTCAGTCGCTCGCTCGCTCGCTCTCAGTCACGCTGCGTGTGTTTGGTTTGCTTGTGGTTTACAAATGTTTCTTTCCGATGTGTGCCCAACTCTTCCCTATGGCCTGTGTGTGTTCGTATGAGGGGCAGGGTGGAGTAGGGGAAATGTGTTGTGTGTGCGTGGGTAAGTGTGTGTGTGTGTGTGTGTGTGTGTGTGTGTGTGTGTGTGTGTGTGTGTGATACTTTTTTTATAAGAAAACAGAAAGCACACAGTGATAAATAACACTGATCTAAACAATGTTGCAGTGAAGTTACTTGTTCAGAAGCATAACTCATTGGATTGTTTGCAGCGTTTGCTTGATGAAAATGAAAGGGGGCGTGGCATGCTAATGACCCAATTTCAGTTTGTGTATGTTTGTTCGCTTATAGTGTGTATGTGTTTGTGAATATTTTCATAAACTGAAAGCAAGAGTAGATACAAAAAAATGTTATCATTTTGAAGTGATTTTGTATGCTGTTTATTTGAGTTTTAATGGACTAACAGAAGGGGGTGTGGCTTGTTTACACTGTGTGTGTGTGTGTGTGTGTGTGTGTGTGTGTGTGTGTGTGTGTGTGTTCATATGTGTGTGTGTGTGTGTGTGTGTGTGTGTGTGTGTGTGTGTGTGTGTGTGTGTGGTACATTTTCTTTTTATTTCATGAAATATTTCTGTAGAAAATTGAACTCTTGCTTTCAATGTGTTACAGCTAGGCTGATGCAGCATGGAGATGATGTTCAGCCTGGACCTGCTGGTGCTGGGCCTGTTGCTGGACCTGCTGGTGCTGGATGCAGAATGAACACATTGTGTTCAGGAAGGATGGTCACAGCAGCTTCTTCCTTGACGTCCAGAAAGAAGCCATGAATGAGATGATTTTTGGCGACAAAGATCCAGCTAATGCTGAGGACGACCATGCTGTCAGGTTGTGTGCTCGACACTTCATCGGTGTGCTGCCCCCTACCCAGCATAATGCACGGCCATCAAAGAGGTGCCGTGTCTGCTGGAAGAAAGGGCAGAGGAAAGACACCAGGTATTACTGCCCAGACTGCCCAGCAAACCAGGATTGTGTTTGGAAGACTGCTTCTGGAACTATCACACTCAGTGTTCTACTGGCGATAGAAACTGGGAGATCTACACACCTTTCGTTCTTTGTGTGGCTAGGCTGTGGTGTGGTGTGGCTGGACACTGCTTCATGGGTCTTTGTACACTGTATAACTCCAACACAAAGTTTGCTATAAACTGCTGTGAGGTCAGCATCATCTGATTATATCATGATTGATGTCTTCATTTCTTTATATTGCGTTTCAAGGAGTTCATGTGACATTCCGGCATACCATTTCATTATATTTTTGTTACAAACAGATTTTTCATTCATTTTCCTTTCATATGATTTAACTTTTATGTAGCTATCTTCAATATCTTCTGAACTATAAGCAAATGAAAGTCATAGGCGTGATTTTTGTGTTTTTCGGAATTCTACAGGTGACAGAAACTGGGAGATAAACGCCTTTCATTCTTTGTGTGGCTAGACTGTGCTATGTTGTGACTGGACACTGCTTCCTGGATCATTGTACACTGTAAATGGTCAATATAAAATGTGCTATGAACTGCTGTGAGCTCCAGCATCACCTAATAACGTCATGATTGATTTTTTTCATTTTTTTGTATCGCATTTCAAGGAGTTCATGTGTCATTCTAGCATATCATTCCATTATGTTATTGTCACAAACAGGACTCTTCATTCAATTTCCTTTCATTTGATATATACTTTTATGTAGCTATGTTCAATATCTTCTGAATTATAAGCAAATGAAAAGCATAGGCGTGATTTTTGTGTTTTTCTAAAAAAATTTTTAGCATGGGACTTAGCAAAATATGATAGCAGCGAAGGGGTTAATATGTTAAGGCATGAAACTTTGATGGTACAATCAACTATCAAAATTTTAAACTCTAATCATCAGGCATTTTTCTATGCCAATATATTAAAAAAACGAACAAACAACAACAATCACATCTGTTCTTGCTATCTAATGATACCATATAGAACTTCTGTGGCAGGTGTCTTGCTGAATCATTTGAAAAATTCATTTGAAAAATAGTAGAGCCTTACCCACAGTCCATCTTGTAAACTGTGTCGACTACGGGCAGAGTGCAGAATTCCTTCTTGTTATAGCTGCGATCACCAGGTCATAACTGGGAGTCACAAAGGCTTCCAAGCCATTGTTTACAGCCATCACTGAATCTGATGTGGAAAAAGAGTGCCATCAAAAAGAGATTCAATCAATGTTATCAGGTCAATAATGCTTATAATTACATGAAAATAGTCTATTCTACATCACATGTAACCGAGTATATTAATAACTGGGTATCAAAGCCACAATGTCTCATGAGCTAAACCAGTTATGAGCATGGCACAAAAAGACACAGAAATAATGTACGCTTCAGCCCTGTGAAACTTGGGTGAACAGTAAAAAATACTGAAAGAGTAAATTATACACAGAAGCATTGATTAAACAAACTTTTTTCCCTTAGCAACACCAGTGTGAACTCACTTAAAAATTCTCTTAATTTCATTTTTTTAAGACAGAAAAAGCAACAGCAAAACCCAGCAAATTAACTATAAACTGAAATCACAGTCACAAATTCTATATAGGCAACATGCAATACCAGAATTTTTTGCCTATAGCATCACAACATACATGTAGAGTTGTCGTCTGAACGTCTGGTGGCCCATCAGTGTGTACTTCCTGAGATCAATCTCGTTGTCCAGACAAACCCAGGCATGGAATGAAAAGGCAGGACCTGGCCACTTGCGTATGGCTGGAAGCGAGACGCTCTGACACAGAAATGCCACATGACCATCAGCGTTAAATGCACAAACTGCTCTATGCAGAACCAAACACAACTCATGATATAAACCACACTGTCTTCACACTTACCATACAAATGCTTTTTCTCCTACTACGTGGAATATCAGGAATCCCCCACCCCCACCCCAATCATGTGGAGAGTTGACCGACTCTACTCAACCTACAGGAATACATGAATGGTCTCCCTTGAGTGAGACATCCTCACCTCACTTCAAAACAAATCGGTTTTCTCCTTTTCCTCATCAATATTACGCCTCATGTTGGATAAGAAAAACCAGACAAGATGTACAACTGAAATGGCCAGTGAGAAGAGTGGAGTAAGAAAACAGACAGAGAGACAGAAAGAGAAAGAGACAGGCAAGCCAAGGAGACTGACAGACAGATGACATGAAAGAGATTACAAGTAAGACAGAAGGTCTCAGTGGCATACAGCCAAATATTTGAGAGAGAAAAAGAGCCATAGAGAGCAGAGAGCGAGAGAGCATGCATCAACGACAACCCATTGAACGACAACAGCAAGAGATTCAGCATCAGTCTGAACCATTCAGCAGACTAGACAGCAACTCACATCCATTGGATTCTGCAGATCAAAGAAAATTCAATGCAGTCTCCTTCCCCTCTCGCCTTGCCATGGTGGATATGGCTCGCATCAGACGGGTAGTGTATGGCATCTGTTATCAAAGACGACTTTCTGATAAGGATTTACACTGTCTAATTAGGATTTACACTTACTATAAACATAAAAACTAAGAAATTCTAATATTAAACATTATTCATTAATGTACAGGATCACAAGGCATACACATCATAATTGTAGCTGAGGATCACAGACAAAGGGGACATATATCTACCAGACAAACAAACAAGGACGCACACCCACAAAGACACACAAACATGGATACACACCCAGAAGACAATACCAAGGACGTTATACCAAGAGACAAACAAGGATTCACACACACACACACACACACACACACACACACACACTCTTCTCTCTCTCTCCAGGGGAGAGCAGCCAAAAATTCACACAGAGAAATCTTTGTCATAACAAAACAAAAGACTTTCCTGCAAAAGATATTTACTTCAGCATAACAAGCTTACAGTGCTACTGACTTTGATTCAACTGACTTCCATTGTGCATGAATGCACACACACAAATGTATACAAATATGCATATTGCTGTTTCTCTCATATTCAGAGCTTTCCATCACACACACACAAGCATACAGAGTGAAGAATCACCTGTTTTCCTTCCTCATCCACTCTGAATAAACTGATGAGCTGTTTCAATTCCCCTGCTGCCATGGACAGTGTTCCTAGAGTCTCCAGCAATCCTATCAAATGACCTGTAACAGCAAACAGTAACATCAACCAACCAATCAGGTAACTCCTAACATGAAAAACTAATACCCAACAGACCATGAGCTGAAGACGAAGAATATGAAGACCAAGTTATCAGCTTCCATCTTGGCAAAATGCAGAAGGGCAGCAAGCAGGCATGCATCCTTGCCAAGGGAAAGAAAAAGATGAAATTGTAAACTCTCTCACCATATATGATATGGTGTCAATGCAAGGAAGATCAGCTAAATGGACTAAGAGAAAACTGAGGATTTGTGGAGGTGTGTGGAAAGATGTGTTTTTTGTGTGTTTGGGTTTTCTACCTGGCAAGGGTACGTCCACGTTAAGTTAGATCGTGACACTTACTGAAAAAAGTATGTTTTGCTTGAAATTATTCGTGTACTTGCCATATGAGCAAGCACGCAAGTATAAACAGATAACACATGCACAGGTCACTCCACTCACTCACCGACAGCCTTGTAGTCGATCTGTTTCTGGCGGCCCAGCACAGTGATAATGTGAGGAATCATGCCCCGCCATGCAGCAGCTCATGCGACTGCGGTTGGCCATGCGTGCACAGACTGGTCAGATGTTCTGCCAGCCACACCTGCAGCTCATGGGCGGATTTTAAGGGAAGCCCCGCAGCAGCATCAGGCCCCTGGGTTTTGGGCCCCACGGCTTGCTGTTTGCTTTCATAGTGCTTTTCCACCACCTGAGAAAAGGTCGGGGAAAAAAAGGTGGGAAAGAAAAGCACTTTTTTTTTTTTTCCTTTTAAGTGGACTACAACATCTGAAACAGATGCCTTTTTAAACAACGAAATGGGTTTTTTATAAACTTTTTTTTTTTTGGGGTTATTTAAAAACCAAAACACAACACACACACGATCCAGGGACTAAAAAGGCTAGGAGCAGGCAATACCCAAAATTTGGGGCCTTTGAGAGGGTTTTCAATGGTTCCCTCGGAAACTAGGTTTAAGGGGTTTTCTTTTTTATTTAAACATTCCCGCACTTTCTTTATCTTCAATTTTTTTTTTTTTTTTTTTTTTAAATTTAAAATTCAAATCTTTGCCATGTTATTACTATAAAGACTGAAGAATTGTCAGCCTTTCCCCTTTTTTTCCCCCACTAAATTAATTTTTCAACACACACACAAAACACAACACACCACCACACACACACACCCGGGGTTCATCAGCCTTTCACCGTAATTGTCCCGGGGGGACCCCCCGGGCCTCTTTCCCCCAAAGGGTCCCCGCCAAACCTTATTTTTTGAAAAAGGGTTTTTTGCTTTTTGCGCCCAAAAAATTCATCATCTTTCTTTTTTTTTGCTCAAAGATTAGATTTCAATGTGTTGCTACTTTCTTGTTTTTCAGACGTTTCACTTGCCGATAAATATTTTAAAACTTCTAAATCATCCATTCACTCAGTCAACGCTCAAGCAAGCACATATGCAGGTATGTGCACACACATATGCATACACACAACAACATGCATACCTACACCTATTGTACAAATTTCTATGATTAGTTTCTTTTCGAAAAGAGAATCTAAATATAACATAGTCCATAGTGTTTTTCTGAATGGATCATTATATTTCTTTTTAACATTGTTTACTCTGGACATAAGGAAGCCTTTCTACTACCATCCATGCTACCTTGCTTCATTGTCAGTCTCCATAACTTACCAGATCCAGCAGTGTCTGCAGCAGTTCCATGGAAGGTGACCCAGACTTTTTAGAGCTTCGACGAAACGCTGATAGCCAACTCTGCCTTCAAACAAGGCTGAAAATGTCAAAGAAAAAAACCCACTTCTTTACACTACATGTTATAAATCATTTTCTACTGTCATCATCCATCCCATCTTCCAAATGACACATACTAAATTGGACAATACACACACATTGGCGTAAACACACAACATACTCACAGTTCACACACACACACACACACACACACACACACACACACACAGTCAAAGAATTTCTTCCCAACTTAAATAGTATATACATACAACATACCTATCTCTGACACAAAAAGTAAATAACATTCAGTAGTTCATAATCTCAGTCATTCAGTTGACCAATGTCAATCTTTGCTCCTAACACAACAATACTAAGAACACAATTGCCAATGAGAATCTCAAACGGGGAGACTGATGAAGAGGATTCTAGAAGATCTATGGTGGGAATAGTGTTCTCAGTGCAGGGACATACCATGGCATTGCACTGCACCTCTCTTCTTTAGACCTGAGAGAGGTTCTCCAGTGGGCGCTAACTGTGAATGACTCAAGCATAATCACTGTGAGTGGATATCAAAAAATGAGGTTGGAGATATTCACTGCTACTCACTTGCCTATCAAGGTAGACAATTCCAGAAGCAAAATTCAAACCTAGCATGGAGTGGGTGTTTCTCTTCCTCTCCATTTTCCAGTTAACATGAAGTGGCTGGCAGCATTCTCCTCTTTTGAGTAAGAGAGTAAATTGAGCATTTGTGCAGAACATACATTTACACATGTAAAAGAACTCTCAGTACAAGGCAACCATCCCTGCCACACATCTGCCAAACAAAAACATACAACAAACAGACAAAAAACTGGATGTTAACTTTCAATATGGCTTTCTAGGACAAGCAAAATAAGCAGCCATGAGAAAGTGGAGTTCTGTATCAACACTGCTGACAACAGACATGCCTAGGGACCAAAATACCCTCAGAACAGTACCCAATTTACAACGTATAATGGATGTTTTCAGTGGTATGAATGTGGTTGCATTTCCACAAATTAACTACTCAGTCTCTGTTTCTTAACAAACATGACAGATTTATGTTAAACTGTATCTCTTTGTTGAATCTTACAATGCCAAGAACAAAAAAAACTTAGGGCATTGTGCTGTTTGGAGAATTTCTCTAATCAGTGACAAGGAAATCAAAAAATACTGAATTCAATGACAGATAGACGTAAGGGGTTTCAAGAAAAAAAAGCATGAAATCTCTCACGAATTAAATCAAACTAAAACAAGATTTCACACTTTTCCACACAACTGAAGTGACAAACTTTCAGGATTGCTGTTGTTGATATTTTGATATAAAACCTGATCACTATTAACCATTTATTGATTGTTGTTTATTGTTCTGCCGACTATGCCTATCAAATGCTTTCATACAATATATAAGTATTGAACAGCAAATTAAATCAAACGATTTTCCTTCAGAAACTGTTCATTTCAGTGTACATTAAATCTTACTTGTTCAGCGGGTCTCAAATTAAATTTTGGCAATTCATTTTAATCCAGTTGATCTAGTTGATACAGGATTTTAGTCAGCTTCTGCATGACATGCTTGATCAAACATTGGAACACATCCCCCATTTTTTTGCACGTCACATCTGACCAAATAGCAATCCCACATTATAAATTCAGATTGTGATGGCTAAAAAAAACTCACTGTTTTTAACAATAAGCGAAAGAGCATAAAAGAGAATTGACCGTGGTTTTAAGCAGGAGCGCAATGAAGCCACAACGTTTCCCCCACTGCCCCATCAACCTTGCAGCGCGACTTGTCATTGCAGGCACCTTAAATCATTGATCATGTCTGCCACACACGTCACAACCACTGACCGTCTTTTGACCAACATGTCAAAGTTTCTTATTTTTTTTGAATGTTTGGCTTGTCCAATTCAATTTTTTAAGCAAATCAAATATCTTTCTGACCCACTGTCACAGTATGTACAAGGATAAGAGAATATCGATGAAATACTTCAGACTCGGCAATGTTGGGATTTCCTTTTGTCTGGTGGCCCAGTTAAACCAGATGTGGAAACATGATATTCAGAAACATACAAATACCACTAACATTTATTTGTGGAAAGAACATAGGTCAGAAGGCGAGAATGCAAAGAAAAAAATAAAGAAAGAAGGAATGTAATTTAATCTGGAAAACATTTCTGATCATCACACCCAACCCAAATCTAATGATCAAACCACAGGGAACAGAATTTGACGTCCCAAACCTGATTTCCAGACAACAGATATCAGAATGTGACAACCATCATCCAGCATCAGATACAAAATATCAGAACACACAGTCAAAGGATTATCAAACAACAGATATCAGAACTTAACAGACCTATATCTCATGAACAACAACAGAAAGCCTAACATCTGATTTCAGAAAACATATCAAAATCTGACATATTTTTAAACTTAACAGACCCAAATCTGATCATCAAAAACACAGACATTGGAACTCGACAGATCTACAGTTATTATTAAACAACAGGTCTCAGAAAACAGACTAACCCACATCTGATTATTAGATCACAAACACCAGAAACTTGACGACCCACATTTTCTATATCCAGTTGCCAATATTCAGGGACAAAAAGCAGGTAATGTTTGGCATCTTGATGATCAACATAGAGCTACAAAGAAAAGGAATCTTTTGATATCCTTATCTGGGTGTGTAACCAACATAAAATGACCAGATCCGCTCCTTTTCTGACAGAAGTTTCAAGTAATTTTTTCTTATTAAAAAACACCCAAAATTTTACTACCAGAAATTGTTTTATGAGCATGAAAGAATTAAAAAACCACACCACTTGAAGGATTTTTAATATACATATACCCCCCACACTTCAGCGGGGCCAGTAGCCATTAACCTTTTAACCTTATCCCCACACCTCAAAAGATTCAACAGAGCCACACCCTATGACACATGAACATTAAACAGAGCGAAACAACATGAAGGATTAACTTTCTTTACCAAACCCCCGGGTTTTCTGGTTTGCGAAATTGTACCTTTCCTTCCTGCAACCCCAAAAAAACCGGGGGGCAGCACAAAATCCCCCCTTTTCCCTTTCCCTGCAGCCCAGAAAATCGGTTTTGTGGTAAGCGCTTTGAACTTTGTACAAGTTGCGTCATCGGTACACGTCATGACGGGTCGCTTTCGGGGCAGTGTTATGAATGGAATGGACGCCAGACGGCCCCTACAGCATGGGAGTGGTCGCCACTCTATTCTGGCCGGTTTGCTACTGCTTACATGGCAGTTCTCACTTTATACTTCTTCTTTTTTTTCTCTAAATCCAGGAATGAGGGAATGCTCATATTATAAGAATCTGGGAACAAGAGGAAGTAAGGGTTCACAGAAAAGTAGGAATGAAAGAGTTAAAAAGCAAAACAAAACAAACAAAAAACTGAAGGATTGAACAGATCTATATCATGACTCATCAGATTCAACAATGCTAACATTAGATGACATATAATGAAGGATTTAACAAAAAACAAGATTTGAACGTTTTTAAAAGACCTATTTCACTTCCTATCAAATTCAACAAAGCCACATCCCATGACAACATGAAAGATTTAACTACGTAAACATTGTGAGGGATTTAATAGACCTTTACTACACCTCATCAGACTTAACAGAGCAATACCCTATGCACAATGAAAGATTCAACAGACTGACACAAACATGACTGTGAAGGAGGACTCACTGATCATGGCCAGCTGATCTTGCAGTCAGTCTCCACGGATGGCTCCAAATCCAGGTTCAGCAGGACCTGCATGTACCCCTGATCACCTCGCTCACTTCCACTTGTCTCGAAAATGCAACACCACCCACATGACACACCTGCATATCTCATACTTCTGTCTGATTAAACACCCCCTCCACATGACACACTGCATCTCTCATGTACTTCAGTGGGCATAATCTCATGTACTTCTGTCTGATCAAACACCACCCCCACAGGGACACACCTGATGTACTTCTGTCTGATTCAACACCACCTCCACATGACACACCTGATCATCTCATGTACTTCTGTCTGATTCAACACCACCTCCACATGACACACCTGCTCTCTCATGTACTTCTGTCTGATTCAACACTACCTCCACATGACACACCTGCATCATCTATGTACTTCTGTCTGATTCAACACCACCCCCAACATGACACACCTGCTTTATCTCTGTTACTTCTGTCTGATTCAACACCCCCTCCACAGAAACCCCTGCTCATCTCATGTGCTTCTGTCTGATTCAACACCCCCTCCACATGACACACCTGATCATCTCATGTGCTTCTGTCTGATTCAACCCCCCCTCACATGACACACCTGCTTTCATCTCATGTGCTTCTGTCTGATTCAACACCACCTCCACAGGGACACATGATCATCTCTTGTGCTTCTGTCTGATTTCAACCACCTCCACATGACAAAACCCTGCTCATCTCATGTATTCTGTCTGATTCAACACCCCCTCCACATGAACACCTGCATCATCTCATGTACTTCTGTCTGATTCAACACCACCTCCACATGACACACCTGCATCATCTCATGTACTTCTGTCGATTCAAACCCCTCCACATGACACACCTGCTTTATCTCATGTAGTTCCATCCAACTCTCAAACATCACATCTTTGCTTTGACACACCTGCACATGGCCTTGCATGACTTTACTCATTTTGACCCGTCTCTGAAACACATCATCATCTTTCATGACTTTACTTGCACACAGCCTGTCACAGTTTCACTCACTTCTACCCACCTCTGAAATGCATCTCAAAATTGACTGAGAAAAACCCAATGCATATTGGCGTGTCTGGTATCTACTTTTCTAGAAAGAACCTAATCATAACTGTCTTGTGTCATTATGTCACAGGAGGTGTGACTGACACCAGGTCAAAGACCTCTACACCTTCGGGGACAAGTATAATTGATTTAATCTGGGACTTTATTCTCTTCTGTGTCCTGTAGGAGTTTGGACAGGTAGTCATGGAAAGAATTCTTTCCTGTACCAGGCAAGGTTACGAAATTTGATAACTGCGAGGACAGGGTTTCACTAGCGTAAAACACTCAACTGCTGTCTGATATACACCTTTGTGTTTATACTGTGTGCAACAGTTTTCTTACAAAGGGTACATTATTTCATTATTGGAAATGCAAAAGCAGCATATAATTTTTTTTCCTAATTCGTCACCCAAAACATTCCTTACCCGGTCAGGGGGCACTTGTGAATGACGTGGATGACTCGCACAATAACTGCAGAACCAGGTCTTTGAGAGTGGCAACCTCCTGTCGTGAGCAATTTTGGGGGGACCCTGCACTGTGTGGGCCGACAGCACCTTCAGCATGACATCCAGCGTCGTGGGGTGATACCCTTCAGGGCGTTTGTCTGCAGTCAGTTTGTTTTTGAAAAATTTCAGTTTACCATTGCAGCATAAAAGCAGCAGTCACAACGAAGACCAATAGTTAATGATGACCTGCCACAGTTGAGGTCCTGACTGACTAGGAGTCTATAAAGGCACCTGATAACCAAGGGGTATGGAATTCTACAGGCAGATCAATTCAATTGGGGTTTGTTTTAAAATGAATGTGTTAGACTTTGGGTTTTAAATTTTATCAACATTTCATTTACCTCTTGGTGTGCTTACAGAAGACAGAGTATGTCCAATTTTAGGAAAAAAATTCCAAAATTATTTCCCCTCTTCTCTGTTTTTATGTGACTGAAAGAAACTGAAAGTAGAGAGGGTGAGGGAAAAGATATGGACAGATTGGAGATGAGGTGAATTCATTTGTATGGGTTTTTGTGTGTGTGTGTGTGTGTGTGTGTGTTGTGTGTGTGTTGTGTGTGTGTGTGTGTGTTGTGGCGCGCAGCACGTGTGTCACACTTGTGTGTGTGTGTGTGTGTGTGTGGGGTGTGTGTGTGTGTGTGTGTGTGTGTGTGTGTGTGGGGGTGGTGTGTGCGCGCGCACGTGTGTCACACTCTGTGGTGTGTGTGTGTGTTTTGTGTGTGTGTGTGTGTGTGTGTGTGTGTGTGTGTTGTGTGTAAACATGTCCAAAGTCTGAGCAAGTGTGTGGGCTGAAAATGATGAGGTATGGGGTGGCAAAAGTGTCTGTATGCGCACATGCGTGTATGTGTGCATGCATGTGCGTGTGCGCATGCACATGTGTGTGTGTGGTATGCGTGAGTTTGCATATGTATGCATGCTTATTGTGGGTATATGTGTGTGTTTTCATTGCACAGCTTGAGTGTGCATACATTTATGTACGTACACACAGGTACAGCACCCTTACCTCATCACCCTTTCATTTTGTTTCTTACTTTTCAGGGCACTCAAAAATAACCTGACACAAATAACATGAATCTTGTAGTGCAACCATGCACATAAACCGGAAAATTCTGTGGTGTGGCTTGCTACTATCACTATTTTCATGCTGTTTTCCTAGTCAAAAAGACACAAAATGATGTGTACCTGAGATCCGCATATGACAGCTCCAAACACATTTAAGCAGACGAAGTTGTATATCACTGGACAGCCAGTTTCTGGAAACACTCTGCAAGCCAGAAAGAAAATAGATGGCACTTAAGCCAACAGGTGATTTTATGATTTATTGATCAGTGTATCAATGATAAGGAATCACTTTACAGCAGGTAAATCAGGAAACTTTCATTTTGCACCAATATTCATAAGCTTACATGTATGTCATGTTTAAGCAGATACACTGTTTCAATGCAGACACTCAGCACTCATATCATTATATTTATATCACAAACATTTAAGCAAAGTGAAATGTTCAAACATCGAGTAAGCCTCTCTTTTCTCCCCACTTCACACAATTCTCTCTCTCTCTTCAACAGCTTTCAAACATTCTCTCTCTCTCTTAACAGTTCAAGCATGCTACATGCATGTGCCCACACACGTGTGTGCTCTCACACATATGCATACACAAACACACACGCATCCCCCCCCCACACACACAGAGATACAAATTCAATGTTTTCAAATACTGCACACAAACAAACCCTTTAAACCCTAACATTTCACACACCACACAACACACACACACACACACACACCACACACACATACACACCAGACACACACACACACACATATACAGATACGACTCAATGTTTACAAATCTGCAAAAAACCCATAATCCCTTAACCAGCTGTTTCCCAATGCGAATTCATACCATGAAAGAATGGAACCACTTCATTGTGCAGCATGGCTGGTCGACATCTTTGCCGCATCTTGTCAACATTCCAGTGTTCAGGACACACCAATACAAAAATAAATTTACGGAATTAGCATAATTCAAACTTAGTCAGTCTGGGGAGAAATAGGACAAAGCTTTACATTTTTGATTTTCAAAATCAATATATAATTTTCCCAAAGGTCACATTTCAACAGGTATTGCTTTTTGGGGATAGGTGGAGTGGGCTCAAATCCTTCTTTTGGTGGGGGTTTACAGCCATAATTTGCTCATCCTGAGTGTTATTTAAAGATATACTTTTTCCCCCGTTCTCTTTCCCCTACATTCCTCTGAACTGTTGCCAGTCTAGGAATAGCAATGTCCATCTTTTTTCCTACTCTTTCTGTTTTTTTGAACAATTTAAATGGTGGGGGAAAAACAAGTGCAGGTTAAAAATTTTCCATCATTATAGTAAATGACTTAGCAAAGATTTAAATTTAAAAAGAAAAAGGGGTTGAAGATGGGGGGAAAATGGGAAAATATATATTATGAATATGAAACCCTTCACTAGCTACATAAGGGAACCATCGCAATTCCTCTCGAAGGCAAATCTACACATACTGCCCGGGTCCTAGGCCTTTTGTCCGCTGGATCGAACTCATCAGGGAGACACGGCTGATTGTGTCTGTGCTCTTGGCATCAAACAGAGACACACCACAGTCCATAAGTCTTTTTTTTTCTTTTCTTTTCTTTTTTTTTTGGGGGGGAAGGGTGTGGAGTTTTGTTTGTATTTGTGCATGCTGTATGTGACCACATTTGGAAGCCACAAATTTGATTCGGCGGGGCCATGGTTGCGTGTCTCCCTCTGAATAGGTGATCAGCATTTTGTTTTGAGAAGTTTTTTTTTCATTGACAGTCTGCCCGGGAGGTTTTTTTTTAATGTTCCTCTGGGTTCCCTCACATTTCTTTCGAAAAGGAAGGAGGAGAAGTGTTAATTTGGATGTTTAGCTTATGGTTGCTGGTTCAAACCAAAGATACAGATGAAACGGCTTTCCAGTTCCATGGTTTCATAACTGTTGAAATGTTAGAATAGTTTCTTAAGAATCTTTTCAAGTTGCATGGTTTACCATCTTTGTATGAGTGGAGATATTGCTTGTAACATATTCTCTTCCTTCAAAATATTAAACATTTTAAAACTATTAATTCTTAGTGCTTGTTTCAGATCCTTGGGAAAACTCTGTCTTTATGTTGGCACTTTTCTTTAATATGTGTATTGGTTTACCACAGGGCATCCAGCTAGGTGCCAGTTTGTTCCAGGAATGTGAGGTGATTTTGCTTTTTTTTGCAGCTAGAGTTAGCATATGTGCATGCGTGTGTTAGAACATGTGTGTGTGTGTGTGTGTGTGTGTGTGTGTGTGTGTGGTGTGTGTGTGTGTGTGTGCGCGCGCTCGTGTGCGCATGCACCTGTGTCTGTACATGTTTGCTTGCATGTGCGCACACGCATGTGCACACATGTATGTGCGCATGTGCGTGCATGAATGTTTGCATTTGTGTGTGTGTGTGTGTGTGTGTGTGTGTGTGTGTGTGTGTGTGTGTGTGTGTGTGTGTGTGTATTATACACATGTATGCACATTACTATTCTATCTGAGGGGTGTTGTGTGCATTTTGTGGAAAGAAATTAAGCATATGTTCAGGATGAAACAAACAAAAAAAAGTAAACATAAAAAAAAAGAAAAAAAAAGGACCAACCTGCATAGACGTTTTCTCCAGACAAAGTAGGGGTCATACAGACACTCCAACAAGTGAAGAGCGTGTTTGACAAAGGAGACATGGCAATCCCCAGAGGCACTCACAGCGTCTCCCTTGGATGAACTTATCTGAAATAACCAGCAAATTACACTGCTTCAGACCCGTCTTCTGTCATCATGAGCTGCGGTTTCTCTGTCTACTCATGGCTTTATTGGTGAAACTTTGGTTAAATGGATAACACACTCATCTTGGACACACAAGAATGCCGAGTTCATGATTCCAGTTATCCAGATTACAATGGGTTTTTCAAGATATCCAAGTGCTAGTATTCTGGAGACAATAAACCCCACTGCACGCACTCTGTCTCTCTGTAAAGTTACCAGCAGCAACAAAGACAGTTGTCAATGGCAAACTTTGCAGACAAATTCACTTTAACAGGTGATGCATAAACAACAGACATCTGTGGACAGAAAGAAAAGTGGGTGAGGCCAGTCTAAGGTGACATGTTTTCCCTGAATAGAAAGCAGTGTGTATTTCATACAGAGACAATGATGCAATGATAAAATTGTAAAATACAAACAAGTGTTCGCAAATGGGCCTTAATTCACAGGGCATCTTTTAACAGAATGAGGCAGAGTGGTTAGGGAAGTGGAACTGTAATGGAGGAGGGTCAGTGGGGGAAACACGAAAGAGGGCGGGTGGGGGGGGGGGGGGGGGGGGGGGGGGGGGGGAGGTGGACATCACTGCTTCAAAACAAGACAGCGGTAAGAAGTTGATGGGCGCAACCAGATTTTTGTCCTAAAACTATGAGTTCAACACACATGCAGACAAACTAGCATGTGTATTAGCACAAAAGATCAGATACTTATGCTGAAGATCTTGTAAACCATGTCAACATTCGATGGATTACCATAATACAAAAATCTATATCATCCAGCAGGATATTTAGACAGTAAATGGGGACCATTCCTCCTATTGCACTCTTTCATCCTGGGATGGGCCCTCACACAACAACCCAGTTGTCTTAACTAAGGAGAGTGTCTACTGCAGTACCCAAATGATCAACAGTTCTTCGGATAATTGTTGTGACGATAATCTTTTAAGCTCTGGTGCACAGGCAGGTATAGATAATTCCTCTAGGGGGAAGCCAGCTTCATTAAATTATTTTTTTAAAAAGTCAACTAAGCATACAGACACAAATGCATAATGCTATACCTCAGATTTTATCGACATCCATCATAACAGATAAACAGCAAAATACATTAACACACACACGCACACACACACTTGCTTACATACTCATAATGCACACACACTCACATAAACATATGCACATGTAGATACACACACACAGACACACACACAGACACACACACACAGACACACCACATCACATTATATTCTCACCTGTTCAATACAGGTACCACTCAGCATGACAGTGTGACTGACAAACTGACAGGAAGCCACCAGGTGTACATTGTCATGGTTCCTAGTAGGAAAAAAAACACACGAAAAACTGTTGATGTTACAGCAACCTGGCCCAATCAATCAATGTGCTACAGATGACGTACAGCAGCTAGAGCTTCATGTCACATTACCATTACTTCAGCTTTCAGCTCCTCAATTTGGGATATTCAAGAGCAAGTGAAAGAGACTCATAACTTTTGCTGTGATACTTCTTCACAACAGTCTCCCCAAATTCTTCAAACTGGGATCCTTACACAGAGCTAGTCCATAATAGGAGATAAATCATGTATCCAGACAGGTATGAGGTCTCTTGGTGACAAACTGATATTTATTGCTTGCTGTGGACTGCTAGTGTCAGGAGAGTAACTAAACAAGCCTGGGCATTTACATATATCAGATGGGTGGAATGAGCAGCCCAGAGAGAACACACAAGATGAGACAGCCAAACAAACTACCCAGACCAACCTGAACATGTTCCAGAAAA
>CM031595.1:139920169-139962669 GCA_018398815.1 Conus ventricosus | reverse complement strand
ACTCGGACAGAATCAAGTACAAGTAAATAAATTCATTTCACAAATTACATTCTGTCTTACAAACACTCAGTTACTTTAGGATGACAATTTTCATCTTGTATCAATTGATCATTAATGATACAAAATAGCAATATAGTAAATGATTTCAGTATGTACAGACCTGGCTGTATTTGATTTTAAAGAACTCAGATAAAAACAGTCTAAATATCACCATCCGTTAAGTCAGTCATGGTGGTGTCACTTTCATTCTTAATGATCAGAACAAGTGACACCAAAGTAGTTAAAATAAAAAGGTGCAGAGTGGGCACTGATGGGTTGGCCCTGATATTGACTGCTCCATGTGAACTACTGGTGACATAATGAATTTTAGTGTGTTGTGCATGCAGGATTGGAAATTGAAGTATCATGGGTGAAAAGGCACTGAGTGAGAGGGCAAAGAAGATGAGACAGTAAAAGAGAAAGAGAGGGAGGGAGGGATGGGAGCAGGGAGGGTGAGAAAGAGGGGAACAGAGAAAGACACACAGAATCTCTTGCAGTCTGATATCTCTGTTTGTTTATTAACTCGTCATAATTTATTTATTCATGGATCTCATTCTTAAGCTAATTCAAATCATGGACTGAAACACAGAAACACAGTGACAGGTAAAAGAAAACAAAGAACTTAAGAAGAAGAAAAGTTTCTAAAGTTCTATTTTTGCCTCCATAAAATACTAACTTCAAATAAGAACAATCACAACAACAAAAACAACAATGGCAACAACAAGAAGAGTAAAACAAACCAAAACAAAAAATCCATGGGCAAGATGGAAGAAGATAAATAGGGTGAATAGAAAAGCACAGGGATGGCTAAAATCACAATGATGCTGAATTCAAAGATTGCTCATCTTAACTTTCCAGATTCCAGACTGACATCTATCTTTCCCACAACTTTACATGAATTTAGATAATGAGATGTAGCATGAGTACACCAGATTAAGACAAAGGACTGGATAAAGAAAGTACAGGTAGAGATAATTACAGGCATCTTTTGCAGTATATACATTGACTTCATGAATTTAGGTTTTATTTACTCTACACTGGCCCTTCTGTAGGTGACAGCTGGTAAAATTGCTAACAATGTAAAATGTCTAAGATACTTTGTACAATTTTTGTTTTTAAGCTTCTGTTCCAGCAGCTTAACATTTCCTCCTGATTCCTTCTTTTTACTCTTCTCATTCAGGCGAACACCTTCAGCAAATTGAAAATTATTCATACATGAGGAGATGAAAAAGGTTATAACTTAAAAGGAACAGCATGTTGAAAACTGCCAGCCTTTTCTCTTTTCTTCTTTGTTTTTGCTGTTTTTGCTGTTGTTGCTGCTGTTTTTAATAAGAGGCTATTTACACTGAGTTACCACAGGATTTTGAAGATCAAGTGGATTCCTAAGTAAACAAAATCAACTCTGAGAAATTCTGGGGACACTTTACTTTTTGTCTGAATCACAGTTTCCATAGAGAACATGTAAGAATAATAATATTAAACACACATACACAACATATAAAATATATTATACATGTATAATACAACACACACACCATCTATCTATTTCACACACACACACACACACACACACACAGATATGTAACAATAGCATTCTGACCATTATCAATAATAGCTTTTGGATGATATCCCACAAACAAATTACATCAAAATGTTTTTTCAATAAGACTTGTTGATGGATCCGGGTGTGCTCTCTTTTCATTTTATTTACTCATTTATTTATTATTTTTATTGACTGTAAGGTAGTGTTCTTTCTTTTCTTTCTTTTCTTCTCTCTTCATTTTTTTTCTTTTTCTTTTTTGAATTGAAAGGCCTTCTGAACAATTGAACACTTGTTGACTGATCAAGTTCTAAACAGCAAAACTTCACAATTTGCATTTAAAGTTTATGTGGGTTTCTGTTTATCTTAGCTATAAATATAATGACAGGCAATAACTGTGTACATAACAAATCTGAGCAAGCAGGAAATTCCTGACATTTTATAGATCTGTCTGGAAGCAATCTATTTTTAGACGTGCCGACAGCGATTTCGCTCCAGGTGTTCATTCAGATGGTGTGACATCATCGTCGGCTGTCATCGAATGAGACAAATATAGCAAGATTGTAGGTCAAGGGAATATCGACTGCTAAAGATAGAATGAGGAATGAGATAAATCAGTGTTATTCCAATTCTGTGTCACTGACACAAAATGAAGAACCATCTGCATCTGCTTCTCATCTGTGTCAACTCGACTCTTGGAAGACAAAAACTGAAAAAGAGGCGTTGCGCTTCGGTTCGGGGTTCATTAGACCAAGTATTGCAAACATAGACTTTACCTTTGCACTGTAGATCATCCACAACTGGAACAGTTTATCTCCTGGGTTTGATCCCTCCATGCTGCACATGAGCTTCCACGTTGCCGCACAAATCGGATGCTGGCTTCTAATCCGCTAACATCTTTAACCGGACTTGAGTTCGCTGAGACCGACATTTAATCGCGAACTAGGCTGGCGGAAGCATCTACATTCAGTCCGATTCTAAAAATGCTTGAGGCTTGGGTACACTTGCTTTTGTTAAAATAATACGCCCGAAGTATAACCGTTTACTCTCATATACGATCACTGAGGCAGGTGAACTCAGAGCAGTAAAACCAATAATGACAGAAAAAAAAGGAAAATGACAGAAAGATATAGAAAATAAAGTACAACTATAACACGAAGAAAATTCTTATAATGAATCGCTTCAAAGTGCTGTAAGATCTATGAAGATAAAACATGTAGTAGTAGTAGTAGTAGTAGTGTAGGGACGTAATCAATACATAGGCCGTTAAGCCTTTCAATGTCCCCTCGTGTTATTATACTTTTATGACAGGGTTGAAAATGCATGCAATATAAATTTTCCTTCTTATTCATCAAAGCTTCTAAACTGTACTTTAAATTTCAAGTCTTCATCCAGCAAATTCTTAAAAACATAGTATTTTTAGCAAATTTAAGTGCAGTTGGCAAACTGTTCCAGTTAGCAACAACTCTGTTACTGAACTTGAATCTCCCCATATTAGTATGATACTGCTTAACAAATATTTTGCCTTCCGAATTTCTTGTTCTATCTGTTTTAACAGCCTCAAAAAAATAGTCCCACTGTTTGTCCGTTTGCTGGTGTAATATTTTGAACACTGCAATCAAATCCCCTCTAATACGTCTACCTTTTAAAGAGTGCAAATTTAAGTAATTTAATCTATCTGTATAAGACATGTTTGTACATTCTTGCAAGATTTTAGTAGCTCTTCTCTGTACTCTTTCGATTGCTATTGACTGTCTTTTCAAGTGTGGGTACCAGATTTTAAATTGCCATATTCAAGATGCGGTCTAACCATAGCTTTATATAACTTTAAAAACGTTTCTTTATTTAGGTAAATAAAAGTTCTTTTTATTAATCCAATCATTTGGTTTGCTTTATTTATACACTTTTGAATGTGAGTATCAAAAAGTAAATCTTCATCAAAGATTACACCCAGATCCTTTTCTTCCTCACATTTCTGTACCAGCCTATTTCCACCATCTATTTTCATGTTATATTCATGTTCTGGATTGTTTTTGCCAACATGCAAAACTTTACATTTTTCAACATTAAAATATAGATTCCACTTGTCTGACCAGTTTTGGAGGCAATTTAAATTTTCTTGCAGACTATTATAGTTATCTGATTTGTCATATATTTTTGTGTCATCAGCAAAAATTACCTCATCTGGAAGGTCATTTATAAAAATAGTAAACAGTACAGGTCCTAAAATGCTCCCTTGGGGAATACCACTCATACATCTTTCTCTGTCGACATACAGTTACCCACTCTTACTCTTTGTTTTCTATTTGACAAAAAATCTCTAATCCAGTTTAGCAACTTACCTACTATACCGTATGCTTCCATTTTTTTCAATAATCTCTCATGCGGAACGTATCAAAAGCTTTACGGAAATCAAAGGTAAATTATATCAACAGAGTACTTATTCTCTAGCATGTTGACTAAATCTTCCATAACTTCAAGTAGTTGTGATATGCAAGACCTTTTTTTACGAAAGCCATGCTGGCATACTGCAAACAAATTATTATCAGTGAAGTGAGATACTATGACATCTCTTATAATGGATTCTAGCACTTTGCATGCAATGCAGGTTAAGCTTACCGGACGATAGTTGCCTGGCTCAGATTTTGACCCTTTTTTAAAATAGCAGTAACTTCTGCGATTTCCAGTCGAGGGGTAATTTTCCTGTCTCTAATGATTTATTATAAATCTTACTGAGCGGTAAGCTAACTCCTTACTTAATTCTTTTAGAACTTTAGGTGGTATTAAATCAGGTCCCTGCGCTTTAGACTGATTCAGTTCAAACAACTTCTTCTCTACTGCAGCTGAAGTAATTATTATATCTGTAACTGAAATTCCATTAGATTTACTACATTCGATAAGATCAGGTATGTTATTTGTATCTTCATTAGCAAAGACACTTGCGAAGAACTCATTTAAAACTTCAGCTTTCTCCATATCTGACTCGGCCAACCCTCCTTTACCATCATTTAGAGTATTTACCCCTGTGTTTACTTTTGTACGTTCTTGCACGTATTTCCAAAAAGATTTGGGATTTTTTTTACATTGTTCTGCTATTTTACGTTCATAAGCTTTTCTTGTTGATTTGATTTCATTTTTGCTCTTATTTCGCATTCTTGCATATTTACTGTATTCTTTCCCATCTTTCGTCAATAAATACCGTTGAAAAACAATTGACACGCGCATTTCTTTTACTTTTCACTTTTACTGCATACACGGCCACAATCATCCAACTGATTTTTACGCCTTTTTGTGGGGGTTGCGATGAAAGAAAAACAACCACAAGGGTTGCGATGAAAGAAAAACAAACTATAGAAAGCGATAGACCTAAAAGTGAGGATAAAAAACCTAGTCCTGCTCTAAGTGGGTTCTCCGGCAGGCTGTTGTTACTTCACTTTTCGCCCTTCCGAGCTAGCCTGTCCCTTGTTGATCCAAGACAGCAGGGCCCCAAAAATAAATTAAAAAAAAAAGCTATTGGGGTAAGAGTGGGGAGGTGGAGGGGGGGCTATTATCTAATTAACTACTGACTGGGGGGCACCCTAGACTTAAAGGTGTTCAAGGCGTCCGCTGCCACAGCTGTTTCAGGCAGGTTGTTCCAGTCACGTATCGTTCTGGGGAAGAAGGAAGCTTGTCGATATTGGGTTTTACACTGAATCTGGTTGAGCTGGCGGGAGTGCTTCCTTCTTTGTCTGGGAGGGGCTGGCACGATGCAGTTTTTGTCGACGATCGCCTCTCCGTTCATTATTTTCCGTAGCATGACAAGCCTAGCTACCTTGCGTCTGTGCTCCATTGCAGTTTGTCGATCATCGCGGTGACACTAGATGTGTTGTGGTACTGGTTGACCACAAACCGTGCTGCTCGTCTCTGGACAGCTTCAATCATATTGATGTTGACTTGGGTATGCGGGTCCCATACGGTGCACGCGTACTCCAAGATCGGTCTGACAAAAGTCTTATAGGCTGTTTCTTTGAGGCGCACTGCTGGGATCTTCAGGTTTTTTCTAAGGAAGCCGAGGGTCTTGTTGGCTTTAGCACAGATGGCGTTGATGTGCAGGTCCCAGCTTAGGTCACTTGTGATGGTAACGCCTAGATACTTGGAGGTAGAGACAGTTTCTAGAATATGGTTGTGGAGGGTGTAGTCGGATTTTGCAGGAGAGGATGATTTTGTAACTGGGAGAGTAGTACATTTTCCAGGATGGAATGCCATGTCCCAGCTGTGCTCCCATGCTTCTAACTTCCTGAGGTCTTCCTGAAGTAAGCTTTGGTCGGTTTTAGAGGCCTTCAAACGGTAGACAGCTGTGTCATCAGCAAACAGGCGTGTCAGTGAGGAGAGTTCTTCTGGCAAGTCATTAATATACGCCAAGAAAAGCGCCGGCTCTAAAACAGAGCCTTGTGGGACGCCAGACTGCACACTGACCCGGCTGGAAGCTGCGCCATCCACTACCACCGATTGTTGCCGGTCTTTCAAGAATGCTCCTATCCATTTGTTGATCTTTCCCAGGACACCATAATTTTTCAGTTTGTGGATAAGGAGGCTGTGGTTCACTCTATCGAAGGCTTTCGCAAAGTCCATAATGATGACCACAAACCGTGCTGGTGCAACGTTTGCATATCTCCAATCAGAAGGGACATAACCAGTGTCAAGAGAGGACTGATAGATCATAGTAAGGATTGGGGATATTTCAAAGGCAAGGTCTTTCAGGATGCGAGGACTGATTTTGTCAGGGCCACAGGCTTTATAAGGGTTGAGTTTGGAAAGGAGTTTCTGAATGCCTTATTCAGTAATCAAGACATCAGAGAGGGTTAAGCTGGAAGAAATGTCAGACATCTTGCACTTAGCGCGAAACTCTTCATCTGTGTACTCGCGTCCCTCGCTGAACACTGACTGGAACTGCTTGTTGAGAGCCTCCGCCTTTGCGGTGGGATCCGTCACAAGATTTCCATCGACTTTCAGGGGTGCGACGCCAGAGCTGGAGCTGCACTGGTGCTTGATGAAGGTGTAGAATCGCTTGTTCAGGGGTGAACCTTCTGCTGACTCAGGGTCACCTGCGACTGACCTATGGACATATTCCCAGTATGAGCGTTTTATCATGCGCTGCTTCTGTCTTCTGAGTTGTTTATGTTCTTCTTTTAGTTGAGGAATACCTTGTTTTTTCTTTCTCTTGTAGACTCTGACATGGCGCTTGGCAATCTTACGGATGTCAGCTGTGATCCACGGTTTACAGGCCCTGGTACGCACTGTTTTGTGGGGGACATTGGTCTGGACTGCCGCGATGAGGGTGTCCTTGAACTTGGTCCAAAGATCCTCTGTAGTGAGGTTGTTTTCATCGCTCACCAGCGCCGAGTGCAGGTCCTTCATGTCCTTCCTCATCGCCTCCCAGTTGGCCTTATCGTAGAGGGGGATCTGCCTTGGAGACTGCTTGATACGTGGTGGGCTTAAGGAGAATTTACAATAGGGGATGTCATGGTCCGACAAGCCAGGAATGACTTCAACCCTAGGGAAGAGATGCGGGCAGTTGGTAATAAGAAGATCTAGCGTGCTATGGGTTCCTTTCTTTTTGTCTATTCTTGTGGTTTCTAGCACTAGTTGTTGCATACCATGGTCATGCAGTAGGTCTCTAAATTTTCTGTGGAGTTCAATACAATTAGTACCAGGTTTGAGTGTCAAAGTGTTCCAGTCCCAACCAGGAAAGTTGAAATCCCCTCCCATAAGGATGTATGCATTCGGGATCCTAGCCGCCCTGTCTAGTGACTCGCCCAGTTTCGCAAGGCTGGGTACATCCGCGGTCTTGGGCGGTAAAACGCACACAGGTAGAGAGTTTTCCTGCCAAGCAGCTTAACACCAACCCATACGATCTCGCAGTCTGTAGACAGTTCTGGGACGATAAAACTCTCCAGGTTGGATCTGACAGCCACCACGACACCGCCTCCGTGTTTATCTCTGTCTTTGCGGTATAAAGTGTACATATCAGGGATGACTTCATTGTCGGAGATGGAGCAATCTAACCAAGTTTCACAGGCTATAATAATGTCCGGTTTGGTACTGTCGATAAGATGAATTGTTTCTGCTCGTTTTCCTCTACTGGACTGAAAGTTGATGTTTAGGACACGTGAAGTCTATTTTTGGATTTGTTCTGTTGGTTTGCTCTCGTGGGAGTAGACATGTGGTTAGGCCTGAAGGTGGTTTCAGTTGGCATAGTTGAGGAGATATCGGAATCATCATGAAGGTTTGAAGTAGAACTGTCAGGCCAATCAACTCCATGAAGGTCAAAGCTGTAATTCCATTGCGGCTGCCACAAATGGCGCAGTGCCACGAACGCCTGGCCAACATTCGCCATTATTGACAGAGAAAAGTAACTCTGCGCTTCAACCATTCCCGACACAACATTAATCATGTCAAAGTCAATGCGCTTTGGCGGTCACAGAGAGACATGTTTGAGGCTACCATGCAGGAATCCCATCTTATTGCCAGGCTGGAGGCATTTTGCTCACTTTGCGTCATTATCCAAAATAGCATGTGTCTATCCACCCCCACGACACCAGCCCGCGGTACTCCCCGCACATTAACATGCTATTCATGATCTCATGTGTATGTCACAGCTATTCTCTCTTCCCTCCTCCCTTTACTGTCTTCATTTTCTTGATATACTCACTTACCTATTCACCCTTTATTCCGGTTTGCATTCAAATTCAAACAATTGTTTTTATTTGTTCTTTCCTTTTGTTTGTTTGTTTCCTCTTATTCTGTTCCAATAGTACTGTTTGCGTTTTATTCATCAGTAATCTTATTGCTTTTCACATTACTATTATCATTATTATTATTATTATTATCATCATTATAAGTATATTATCATTGTCATCATTATTAGTATTATCATTTTATTATCATTTTCAATCTACTACTACTACTACTACTGCTGCTGCTACTACTACTACTACTGCTATTACTACTACTGCTGCTGCTGCTGCTGCTGCTACTACTACTACTACTACTACTACTACTACTACTACTACTACTACTACTACTACTACTGTGATCTTCAACATAATCATCATTATCATTAATAATTTGCCCCTACTACTATAAGGTTGATAAGGTTGACCATGAGGGCCTGCTGCTTAAATTAGAACACATCGGCATTGGCGGTTCTTTGCTAAAATGGGCCAGATCATTCCTCGTTGGGAGAATGCAGAAAGTTGTTGTGGAAGGGTCGTCATCCCATTGTAAACCAGTCTTGTCAGGTGTACCACAGGGAACTGTTCTGGGGCCCTTGTTTTTCTTAATTTATATAAATGACATAAGTAGAAATCTCTCTCCTGGAACTACTATAAGGCTTTTTGCAGATGACAGCTTAGTATATAGAACAATCAGAAGCAAGAATGATACACGCATTCTACAAGAAGATCTAAACGCTTTACAAGAGTGGGAAAGAACTTGGAAAATGGAATTTCATCCCCAAAAGTGCCAAGTGTTGCGTATATGTAACAAACGCTCACCAATTAGATCAGATTATTCTATCCATAATACTATTCTTAAAGAAACTAATGCTGCAAAATATTTAGGCGTGATTATAGATAGTCGTCTCAAATGGAAAGAACATTACAATTTAGTATGTAAGAAAGCAAATAACATCTTAGCTTTCTTATACAGGAATATCAATGACTGCCCCAAAAGGTTAAGGACGACTGCTACAAAACACTGGTTAGACCAGTACTGGAATATGGTTGCTCAGTTTGGGATCCTTACCATCTAAAGGACATTGATAACCTCGAAAAGATTCAGAAGAGAGCAGCACGGTTTGTAACAGGGAACCACATCAGAGAAAGGGGAATACTAGGAAGAACATGAGGAAATTAGAATGGAAACCCTTAGAAGAGAGAAGAGCTTTTATCAAACTTAACATCTTCTTCAAAGGCAGAGCTAAAGTAATTGATATTCCAATGGAACAACTAGTATTGAATAAAAGTAGCACCAGGAGTGGCGGTCAATGTTATACCATACCTGCATCAAATATTGACAGCCACTTACATTCTTTTTATCCCAGTTCTGTACGGCTGTGGAACTCACTGCCGGGTGCCATCAAGATTGCCACAAATGCAATCTCATTTAAAAAACAAATTGATACGACAGTTTTGAGATCTGCATATTGACGATTTTCTATTTTTACTTCCCCAGATATTTTACTGTTACCTGGGCCTGAATTTGGCCATTGCTTTTAACTTCTTGAATATCGAGTGCGACCCCTTGTTGCCAAATTTGCTCCAGGGGCCAACAGTCTGAGTCGCACTATTTTATGTTATTTATTTTACTTTTTAACATGCGCGCTGGTGACCTACTCGTTTTTGAGTGAACCAGTATTTTTATCATCATTCGTCATCATCATTATTATCACCACCACCATCATTATCATGATTACTGTTGTCATATTATTATCATGTCATGTTATTGTCATTAGCAGAAGTAGTAGTAGTAATGTTAAAACCACCACCACCACACCATCATCATCATCATCATTTATATTACATGATGAACTTCATTTCATTTAGGCCTATAGTTTCTAAATATTTGTGCATTTCATATTTCGTAGATTCGATTTAACCGTCCTTCCCCTTTCCATATGATTGGTATCTTTATAATTATCTTTATTATCATCATTATGATGATGATGGTGATGATGATGACGATTACTATCATTGTTATCATTATAACTATTCGTATATTTCTTGGATTTTATCTTGCTATTTTTACATCAACATCATCATCATCGTCGTCGTTGTCGTCGTCGTCGTCGTTGTCGGCGCGTCGTCAAACACAGGGACTGAGATAGGAACAGAGACAGAGATAGAGACAGACAGACACACAGACAGAGACAGGCAGACGTGATAGAAAACTGAAGTCAATTTTCCCCGCCCGATATCGGACAGTTCCGGATGTCTTCGGAACTGATGATGCCATGCAAATCGCGTAAATCCGTCTTCGTTTCTCAAACGGTTTGTCAGTATTTGGACGACTCAATTCAGAAGGGGAGATAAGTATCAAGCCGGCGTGTCGTGAGAAAATGAAACTGGTAAAAATTTGCAAAAACATTAATTTGTCAGATGATCTTCGATCTAATGTAATCGGGGAAGTACTTTGTCACATCAGAGCACACTAAAGATGTTGACCATATAATTGATTGCTTTCCATAGATGATAGAAAAGCAACAAACGGTCAACGCAATTATCAAGGGCCAGTCATAATGAAAGTTATAAAGGTGTTCGAAGCTGTACATGACTTGACTTGACTTGACTTGATTCAACGTTTGAGGCCCTTTTGGGGCCTTTTCGTTGGTCCTAGCTTACTGGCTTAAGTTTTCACATGCGTGGGAATACATGTCCCTAACTTAAGTCAGACACTCTGGCTCGTAAACTATCTTTAGTTGTTTCCAGTGTTGGTCCAAATGTCTTTTGAAAGCATTCGTGAAGGGCTGAGACCACCGTGTCTGGCAAACTGTTCCAGCTGGAGACCACTCTGTGGGAAAAAAAAATTGATCTGATATTTATTCTTGGTCTCTGCTTCTGCAGTTTCAAGAATTCCCCTAAGGTCAGTGGTAGTAGCTAATTTGAAGACAGGAGCACTTACTTTGTAGTAGCCGTTCAGATATTTAAAGACTTCAATAATATCGCCTCTGAGACGTCTGTGTTCTAAGCTTGGTAGTTTTAGTACCTTTAGTCTCTCTGAGTAAGGCCTGTCTTTCAAATGACTGAGGAGTCTGGTTGCTCGGCGCTGCACATCTTCTATTTCTCTGCAAAGCGTTTTCTGGTATGGCTGCCAGACACAATGCCCATACTCTAACAGTGGACGTACAAGACTTTTGAACAACTGGCTGAAAGTCTGTTCTGAAAGATAATCAAAGGACCTCCGAATCAACCCCACTATCTTGTTGGCTTTGGCTGTGACTTGTGCCACATGATCTTTAAATGTGAGGTTTTCATCTATTGTTACTCCCAGATCTCTTTCCAGTTTGCTCTCGGCCAGTGTTGTTGTACTCCGCTCTCCTTCTTCAGTTTTTCCTTTCATGGTGTATGATGCTGCTGATTTTTTTATTGCCTAGTTTCAGAACACTGCGTTTTTGTGGATGGAACTTTAGTTGCCATTTGTCTGACCATATTTGGAGTTCATCCAGATCAGCTTGCAGTTCCTTTGCTCCCATCTCAGTATCTGTTCTTGTAAATACCTTAGTTTCATCTGCAAACATCTTTACAGAAGTGTTGACTTTTCGTGTAGGTCATTTATAAACATGACGAAGAGGGTGGTCCAAGAACGCTACCTGAGGAATGCCACTTGTCACTTCGGCTTCTTGTGATTTCACACCATTGACTACAACATTCTGCCTTCTGTCGGTTAAGAAATCTTTGATCCAGTTCAAGGCTTTTTCATGTATTCCAAATGCTGAAACTTTGCTAGGGGGTCTACGGTTGTGGAAGAGTCGAAGGCTTTCTGGTAATCCATGTTATGATCAACACTACCTCCTCAACAATAATGTCGTCCAGGCATCCATGACTTCCCAACATGTGTAATACACGACCTTCCTGGAACAAAACCAAATGTTGGTTTTGATAATCAGTGGGGTTTTTCTGAAAATGATCCATTACTTTGCTTTCGACGATTCTTTAAAATCAGAAAAGGCAATTCTGTTGCATCTTTCAAATCGTCGATGTGTTGGGGACGCCACGGCAGTAGTCGTAGGAAGGTTGTGGAATTATAGCAGTACTTAGCAAGGGGCTAGTAATATCACAACCCAAGGCTTAACGGTAGCTGGATCGTTGTCCTGATTAGTTTTTTGAATGAAAGACTTTGAACCAACAATCAACCATTCGTAAAATTCTAAATTGTCAACATGTGTAAACTGGCATTGCCCTTGTTTTATCTTTAGATGTCCCCCTGTGGTATATATCGGATCCTATTGGTCTCTACATTCTTCTTCTTACTCTGACTTCTTTTATCAAAACCGCTTCAAACTTAAATTTTAAAGGGCTTTCTCGGTCTTAAATGTCCCCCAGTTTCTAATCGACCTTCATCAGTTATCAAAAGCCAAATTTTGTTGCTTTCTTTCAATGTCTTCAATGATATCTTTTCGACAGTGCTTTCAGGTCCTTCCATGTTTGTACTTGTTCCTTTGTCCTTTTTTTAGGTTATAATAGGGGTTTTGTTGTGTGGTTTGTGTGGTGTGTGTGTGCGTGTGGTGTGTTGTGTGTGTGTGTTTGTAAGTGCCTAGATCACAGTAGGTGCTTTTTAAATGTAGGTCATAATGAGAATTAATTTTGAGCAAGCCAGGATTCAATTCGTGGATTTCTTTTTTGCCAAAGTGAAGAGTTCTAAAAAAACCTGAGTTGTTGCATAAACACTGACCCCAGCAATTTTTTTTGGCTGGGTTGTTTAATGTGTTGACTCCACAAATTTGATGGAAAAAAATGTTCTCAAAAGATACCTCCAATGGGTTTGTGTAGATTTCATTAGCTCCAGGTATGTTAAGAATGCCTTCAGAATTTAACTTTTAATTGCTACATTGGAATGTACTGAGGAATTAAAAACGGGAAATAATCTAAGAAACTTATACATAATGTTGTTATTTAGAACTATATTTCTTTCTTTCTGTATTACTTGCTTCTTGGCAACCAAGGTTTTTTTTTTTCCATGGAAAAGAAAAAGTTATTAAAAATTATTGTATAAAAGGTTCCCCAACTAATCATACAGTAAAATTTAGAAAGAGAGGGGTTAGTTACCGCCAAGGACATAGACAGACAAAGTACAAGACATTTTTTTTTTGTCTATGTCCTTGGTGGTAACTAACCCCCTCAGTTTATAAATTTTCCTTCATCTTCCGCCCTTAGTCACTCTGTTTTGAAACTTAATCATACAGTACCCAAATTGGATATAATACCTATTTGTTGCTTGTAACAGTGAGCAATGTCATGCATTGTTCATTTAATCTCATTTGGAATTTAAAACATAAAGACAAAGGGAAATTAAAAACTACCATTATATAATGCAATAATACAACTCTCTCAGTTTAATTTTTTTCAGAAAGGCAATGGCTTCCTTTATATAGATATGAGAGTCAATATTCAGCCTCTGTTTCTAATTGAGTAAAGGTAAAAATAACGCAAGTAAATTTTGAATAGTCTTTTTAGTCTTGGATCGTTTAAGTATACCATGATATTTTGTTCAAGCGCATGTTTTAAAACTCTGTAAGACAGTTTGCAATTTAGATTTTATTTTTAACCAGCAATAAATCAAACACACACACAAAACACCCCACACATACACACACACACACACACACACACACACAACACCACACACACACACACACACACTCTCTCTCTCTCTCTTCCTCTCTCTTCTCTCCTCTCCACACACACACACACACCAAAACACACACACACACACACACACACACACACACTTAACTGACTCATTCACACACACACACAAACACCCCACACACACACACACACACCACACACACACACACACAATACCACATACACACACACAACACTCATGCATACATACACAAACACACACACCCGTAGAAAGCGTTTAAAACCTCAGTATTACAGGTGCATTTTAGTTTACAAGGGAAAAAAGAAACATATACATTACTGTGCAGATACATTTTATGTATGTTTGTTGCATCGCGTTTTTGTTGAGTTCTATAAACTCACAACTGAGTGATCTGAACAGGTATTTCTTTTCTAGGACAAAATGATGTTTGCTAACGAAGGCTCCCTAAGAAAGTTTGGCAAGCTGCATGGTAAAGCTTACAGAAAGCTCTTGAGTAAAAACGTTCGCATGCTTCATAGCTAAAGTCAGCCACTGCATTTAGAAGAAGAGAGAGAACCGATATCTTGTTCAAAGCATTTTGTTAGGTTCCAGTGGCTCATTATTTACTGATTAAAAAACAACAGGTTACCCACAGAATCAAAATGCTGTCTAGCCCTTAAAGTAAACTAGAAGAAAATTTAACTTGATGTGTTTGAAATTCGTTTTCAGTTGCTGCCCATTCCCTGTGTGATCTCAGTGCATTTATTCTCAAAACAATGACCTCATACAGAGCCACACTCAGGTTTAAGTCATTACTTGCCCCAGGGGTATTGATGTCAGTCATCAACCATCCACCAGAGGGGCTGAAGAGCGCTGCACTGCTACTGAATGACTACAGCAGCGTTCACAAGAGCCTTTTCTGGTTTAGCATACACCTGATATTTTTGATGCTGCTTTTAGAATCTTCTTTTCTAATATCTATGACAAAACCCTCCCTCAACTATATAATATATGTGAGATTCCAGCAAGAGTTACAACTGGCCCCAACAGGTAAAATACTAATCAAAAAGTGGAAATACTGAGAGAAAAAAAATCAAGCTGTCCATAAAATGACACTGACTAAGGTTAAGATTGAAGTGCTAGTAAGTAATGAATGTATATAGTCACAATAGATGAGTTCTACATCAACATTGCCATATCTCTTAATTCCTCTTCTCTCAGGGCATGCGTGATGTAACAGAGAAGTTCAATACAACCCTGGAGTTCATATGGGGAGCATATAAGTAAGCACAATTTTCTGTCTCGAAATTTAAAAGGATGATTTCCAAATTGTACTTACCAATTGCCCCTCACCCCTCAGACATTTTATTCAGCTTGTGAGAACTAGCCCCCTGCCATTTCAGGGAAAATGATGCGAAAAAAAAGAACTTCACAGTGACTCCTATGACAAAATCTATAATAACTCCAAATGGACTGTAAGTGTGTGTGTGTGTGTGTGGTGGTGTGTGTGTGTGTGTGTGTGTGCCCCAAACATATGGCCTGTGTATGTGTATGTGTGGTGTGTGTGTGTGTGTGTGTGTTGTGTGTGTGTTGTGTGTTTTTTAGATCTGCCTGTCAGAGAACCCCAGCAAGCCATCTTTGTGCTTGTACTTCAAAGTGTGACCCTTATGCGGGACTGTGGTCTGGACCCTCTCACAGAAACCATTCCTTCCTCTGCTCACTATTTCTGGTCAGTTTAATCTTTTTTCTTTTGTGGTGTGTGTGTGTGTGTGTGTGTTGGGCATAAAGAAATGCGTGTTTACACCCATACAATACATATAACGGACAAGAACAGGGCACATAGCACACATGGACACTAAAAAGACAGAACAACAGACAGACACACACATGCACACACACACACACGCACGCACACGTACTCGTGCACACACACATACACACATGCACACACATGCACGCACAGACACACACTCACACACACACGCACGCACGCGCGCGCGCGCGCGCGCACACACACACACACACCAAACACACACACACACACACACACACACACACACACACACACACACACACACAACACTTGTGCACGCGTATGTGCACACACATACATAATAGCACCCACCCACACGTGTACAAACACACGTGTACGCGCACACTCGCATGTGTGCATGCATATACACACTACTCAGACATGCACACACTCACTAACAGACGCATGCACACACACATGCATGTACGCATCCAGGAACACACGCACGCGCAGAGAATAAAATGCACATGGAGAAAGAAAAAGTTATATTCTTGCCTTCCGCTGTAAATATGTTCACTACCTTGAGCAAATGCAAGGTCCATGAATGGACTCCAGAGAGATCAGTACAGCTATTTTGTTTTCATAGCATTTCAACAGCCATACTTCATCTTCAGATTATCTTTTTCAAGACCTTACTCTTGTTATGTTAGGAGTTTGCAATGGCTTAAAGCCATCCTTGTGCTACGTTACTCAGTTTGCAGTAGACATCAGAATCCAGACATTAACACAGCTTTAGGTTAGGGTTAGAAATACACTTCAGCACAGGAAAGCTTGTTCAAATGTAATGTTTCTGGAGATCTTTATTTCCAAGTGATAAGGTAGTAAATGTTAAGAACTGACATTATATATGTATAAAACTTGTTCATTTTTGTATGTGATTTTAGTTTGCTGCACACAGAATTATGAAGTTGATACAATTTCTGGTCCAGTGATACCTTATTTTGGGGACAGTTGAGTTTGTCATAGCAGTAACTTATTTTCCAGACAGTTTGATGTGTGTGTGTGTGTGTGTGTGTGTGTGTGTGTGTGTGTGTGTGTGTGTGTGTGTGTGTGAGTGGGGACAGTTATGTTGATTTTCAGGACAATTTATCACTGTAATATTTGTTTTCTGATTGCTTTATTACATTGATACCTGGTTTTCAGGACAATATTAACGAAAGTGACAGACTGCTTCACGGAGGAGGTGATAAACGGAAACTTGCTGAGAAGTTGGTGGGTTGGAATTGTTTCATGGCTATGTTTTCTTTAATGTGTGTTACATTTGATAAGATTAGTGTCTCGTGTGTGTGTTGTGTGTGTGTGTGTGTGTGTGTGTGTGTGTGTGTGTGTGTGTGTGTGTGGGGCATGCGTGCATGTGTGTGTGTGCTAGCATGCCTGTGTGTATGCATTTGTGTGCATGCCTATGTGCATGCATGTGTGTGTGAGATAGGGAATAAAAGGGAGAATGAGAATATACAAATTGACCCAGGAAAAAATAAAAGATGAAATCGTTTCTATAATTGTTATCATTGAAATACTTTAAACAATGTTTTAATTACACATACTATACCGTGGCTCACTAATGCAATAAGCGGCAGCAATTTGCTATCCCTGCCTCGTATACAATAAAGTCCGTACGGACAACAACCCCTTGAAAGGGCCTCGTGCCTTGTGCATGCTCAGAACCATCCTCTTTCCTCGGCAGCCGTCTTCCCGTTGAGCCTCGTGTACACGAGCAGCTAAGTATATTTTGCTTTTCTCACGATCGCTCGATCGTTGTTGCTGTTCTTTGGTGTTCTTGCTTATGTTTTCACTTAAGGGAGAACGTACGTGAAGCGATTGGGTGGTAAGGCGAGATTTGCGAAGGTTTCGTCATTCGATTCCACGTCTCACTGGCAGGCTCTTAGCCCGCCTAGCCTACTTTGGCCGCGCCAACCCCCCTCTCTCTTCAGCGTCACTTTCTCTCTTCTTGTTCCTTTTCTTTCTCCAAGGGTTTCACTTCAACTCAGCTGCGGTTCTGTTGTTGTGACAGCGAGCCCTTTCTCGCAACCCTTAATTCGTGACGATGACCGGCTCAGCCGCGGTTCTGTCGGTCTCGTCCCCTCGCCCCTAACGGCACGGTTCTGTCGTGTCCGTTACTGCATCCTGTGTGTCCAGTTCAGCTGCGGTTCTACTGCGCACAGTTCGATTCCCACGGCGGAATCAAAGATGCACGAGCCCCTGTGACGGAGGGCTCAGGGGTGGGGTAATGAGGCGGGCTTCACGTCTGCCTCTAACGGCAAACGACTCAGCTTCGGTTCTGTCGTTCCGTTACAGCATCCTGTGTCCAGTTCAGCTGCGGTTCTACTGCGCACAGTTCGATTCCCATGGCGGAATCAAAGATGCACGAGCCCCCTATTATGGAAGGCTCAAGGGATAATGAGGCAGACTTAACGTCTCCCCCTCCCTTTCGCTCGGTGGGTGATCCAAGGGAAGCAACTCCCTCTCAAGGGCTTGAATCTCGTTCGGCCCCAGTTGTTTCCCTTCCCCCACCTCATGTCTCTGCCCTTTTGGTCAGGACACTGGGGTTTCGCCCTCTTTTCAGGGCGTCCCTCGGGGGACTGGTGCATCAGGTTCCCCATTTTCCCGTTACTGCATCCTGTGTCCAGTTCAACTACGGTTCTACTGCACATGGTTCGATTCCCATGGCAGAATCGAAGATGCACGAGCCCCCTCTGACGCTGGCTCAGAGGTGGGGTAATGAGGCAGACTTCTGTCTGCCTTCCCCTTTCTAAAACCCCCACCTCATGTTTCGGCCCCCCTCTTGGGCAGAAATGTGGGTTTCGCCCTCATTTCAGGGCGTCCCTCAGGGGGCTGGCGCATCAGGGCCCCCCCCCCCCCCCCTTTTTTTTACCGGGTTGGCCCAGCAGCCATAGCAGCAGCCCCCCCTATCATGGGTCAGGGCCACTTTGCCTTGGGCGCCATGGGCCCAACGGCAGTATCCCCGACCATGGGCTTTCCACAGCCCCCTGCTCCGGGGTTTCCCTGGTGGCCGGGTTTTATGCCCAGCTCTCCACCAGTGCAGGCCCTTTCCTCCCAGGCCCCTTCGGCCCTCCCGACGGCTGATCCCTTCCTAGGAGTGTCTGGGGGATCAGCCAGCCTGGGCCTGTCTGGACTTTCACAGCGCACCACTTTACCAAGGGCTGTCCCCCCCTCAGTGTGTGGCTCCGACCTGGTGGATTCGGAGTTGGAGGACGAGGGCCAGTCTCCTGGTTCTTATTCCTTCTGGGACTCGGTGGCCTTCCTGCTTCCCTTGTCCCGGAGGCGGTGTCGTCCTCACGGGGGGTCAGGCCCCCCCCCCCCCTGCCCTTCGGCAGCGGAACTCGCCCTGGGGTCTCACCCACTGGCGGCTAACCCTCCTCTCTTTAAGGAAGTCGGTAATGGTAGCCGACTGTATGAGGAGGGTCCAAATAAGTCAGGGGCATTGGGGCTCAGGACATCACGCTTGGCTCCATCCCTGATTTGCCTGGGGTGCTGGCGTGCAGAGGATTTCTCAAGCCAGAAAGGCTTCCGTTTGCCAAGGAGGCCATCTTGGTAAATGACACCATTCTCTCAACCCAAGGGACGACGGTCATTTGGACCCCGGGGATCTTAGACAAGCAACCCAGCAGGGGTCGCCCTCAGGCATGGCCGGCGGGTCCGAAAGCTCCCACGTCTCAGACGGACCACCCCCAATGACTTGCCCCCGGCCTGGGCGCTTCACCCCAGGGCGGTCCTGTGGGCAGTCTGTTCAGGCACCTCAATGCCTGGGAGCGGCTTCCCGCAAGCCCTTGGGCTCTGCGGGTGATCAGGTCAGGGGTTTCGTCTTCCTTGGGGTGCAGTAAAGGCTCCTCTCACTCCTTTCCCTCCTCCTCGGGATCTAGCGGCCTCTCAGGCCTTAGACCAAGAGGCCCTTTCGCTGTTAGCCAAGGGTGCCACAGAGGAAGTCCTCTTCCAATCCTCTCCGGGCTTGTATGGCCGCATTTTTGTGGTTCTCAAAGCTTCTGGATGATGGGGACCGGTTCTAGACCTCTCGCCCGTGAACAGGTTTCTTATCGTCCTCCGTTTTCGGATGGAAACCCCCATGTCAATCCGCGATGCCATGCATCCCGGTGACTGGGCGGTATCCTTCGACCTGAAAGATGCGTACTTCCTTCTCTTGATCCGCCCAAGGGACAGGAAGTACCTCCGCTTCATGTAGGGAAGCCGCGTTTTTCAGTTCAGGGCTCTTCCCTTCGGCTAGCCCCGGCCCCTTGGGTTTTCACGAAGGTGGCCCGGGAAATTTGCTTGCATGTTCGGGAGAAAGGAATTCTTCGGAAGGCCTATCTCGACGATTGGCTCCTTCTTGCCTCATCCAGCACTCTGTGCTCCCAGCAAGCCCTCCAGGTTTTATACCTCTGTCAGCAGCTGGGATTTGTTCGCAACGAGGAGAAGTCCGATCTCATCCCGTCGCCAGCAGTTTCAGTTTCTGGGCATGTCCTTCCACACCACCAACTGGTGGGTCGTCTCCAACCCCCCCAACGCCTGGTTCACCTCCAGCACCTCTTGGCCCATCTCCTTTCCTTGGATCAGGCCCCAGCCAGAAAGCTGGCCTCTCTTCTGGGTCTGATGGAGTCCTTGGCCCCCTTAGTGTCCCTCGGACGACTGCACAAACGCCGGTTTCAACGCCTCTTTCGCAAGCGTTGGTCTCAGGCGTTGCAGTCATGGGACCTTCCGGTCCTTCTCGGTCAGTGGTTCCAATCATCGGTGGCCCGATGGCACTCCCAGTCCTGGCTGGCGCAGGGGTCCCCATCACACCCCCTCCTCCACAGGAGGACCTGTTCACGGACGCGTCCCAGTCCGGGTGGGGTGCCCACGTTAGCTCTCTGACGGCGGCCGGGCAATGGTCCCCGGAGATGGGATCCTGGCATATCAATCGGCTTGATCTGGAAGCCGTGTTCCAAGCCCTGAAGGAGTTTCTTCCCTTCCTGAAGGGAAAACATGTTCTCCTCAACACTGACAACACGACTGTGGCGTGTTATATCAACAAGCAAGGGGGGGCGCGTTCTCACTCCCTGTTCCGGAGGGCGGAACAGCTTCTCCTTTGGTGCGAGACACAATCAATCCGGATCTCGGCCAAGCACGTTCCCGGGAAGATCAACATTCTCGCGGACTCCCTCAGCAGGTCGCTCATGGTTCTTCCCTCGGAATGGACTCTCGTCCACTCAATCTTGGAACCTCTCTGGACTGTATGGTTCAAACCACATGTAGACCTGTTCGCCACCCGGGTCAACCACCGTCTCCAGCTGTATGTCTCCCCAGTTCCAGATCCGGCAGCGTGGGCTGTGGACGCCCTGTCCATCCCTTGGTCCGGACTGACGGGCTATGCCTTTCCCACGTTCCCCATTCTGGGAAAAGTTCCCCGCAAAGCAAGGGAAGACGCAGCCACGCTTATTCTGGTGGCTCCACGCTGGCCGGCCCAAGCATGGTTTCCAGAACTGTTGCACCTGTCTCACGTGCCTCCGATACCGCTCGCCTTCAAGGCAAAGTCCCTGTTTCAACCATGGTCAGGCATTCCACACGGCAATCCAAACGGGCTACATCTTCACGCCTGGCTACTGTGCGGGACGCGCTGTCTGCACAAGGCGCCTCCCCAGCGGTAATCGGCATTGTGGTACATGCCCACAGGTCAGGCACCCAAAGTGTCTACAGTGTCCACTGCAATGGCTGGCTCTCTTGGTGCTCTAGCCACGCAGTATCACCTCATTCTCCTTCTCAATGCCAATTGGCTAACTACCTAGTTTTTCTTTCATCGGAGAAAGAACTTTCAGCCTCCTCTGTAGGGGGCCCCTCCTTCGGGGACGGCCCTCTTCTGCGGGATCTCGTCAGAGGAGCAGCCCTACAGGAGGCCCGTTGCCCCCGCCGTACCCCGGCGTGGGATCTTTTCTTAGTCCTCTCCTCCCTCAGGCTCCCCTTACGAGCCCATCCGAGAGTGTTCTCTGAAATTCCTTTCCTTCAAAACAGCCTTTCTCGTTTCCCTGGCCTCAGGGAGGCGCTGCAGTGAAGTCCACGCCCTTAGTGGCCTGCCTGGGGACGTCGCCTCCGAACGGATGACTCGATATCTCTTCGCCTCCTCCCAGAATTTTTTAGCGAAAACCAGTTGCCAGGTTCTCCTTCACCGACTATCTCCATTCTTCCTCTCACTTCTATTCTCGCCCCAGACGACGAAGACCGCACTCTCTGTCCGGTGCGCGCTCTGCGGGAGTATAGGAAACGCACGAAATCTTCTCGCTCCAAGCAGCGCCACCTGTTTCTCTCTTCCAACGAAGGTTATAAGGAGGACATCAGGCGCTCTTCAATCTCTCGATGGCTGAGAGAAGTCATTTAAGCTGCGTGGCGACACCTGAAGGGGATTTGGCTGTTTTCTCACCAAGACCTCATGAGATTAGGGCATGGGCGTCTTCGCTGGCAGTAGCTCTTATTGCCAGCATTCAGAGCGTGTTAGATGCCGCATATTGGCGTTCCCCTGGCACCTTCATCCAATTCTGCTTGCGCGACTTTTCTCGTCTGCGCGATGATGGGTCTAGGGGCATCGCATCAGCTGTGGTGGCCCAACACTCCATCTCCACCACACGCTTCGGCTCTTCTCGCTCCTCCAGGTGGTAACCAGGTGAGCCCTCCTTCCAGGTAGTGCTACTCTGCATTAATGAGCCACGGTATAGTATGTGTAATTAAAAGGAAATTTTTATTCAAAATTACGTTTAATCTAACATACTTACCGTGGCTCACGCAGAGGCCCTCCCTACCTCCCCCCTTCCTGGTTCCATCAGGAGTTCTCAGTCAGGGTTTGATATACCTCGAAAGAGGATGGTTCTGACCCATGCGCAAGGCACGAGGCCCTTTCAAGGGTTTGTTGTCCGTACGGACTTTATTGTATACGAGGCAGGGATAGCAAATTGCTGCCGCTTATTGCATTAGTGAGCCACGGTAAGTATGTTAGATTAAACGTAATTTTAGAATAAAATTTCCTTTCTGATTTTCGATGGCTGAATTATGAAGTGAGGAAGCACATCCCAATATATACATGTATGAAACTTGAGCACTAAACTACTTTTTCCTCTGCTACAGATGCCAGAACTGAAGGAGTGTGCAGGCAAAGTGTTTGTGGATGGAGTCTTTGAGTTTGCTGTTCCAGAAGTGAGATTCAATTCTTTTTGCACAGCTCTGATGAAACTAGCACTTCTGTTGTTAACTGTAATTCATCCAAGTTTTAACTTTTGTTTTTGGGAGTATGAAGAAACTAGATGCTGAGGAGTAACAATGAGTTCAGGTCATGGGTGGGAATGCCAGGTACAGAGTGATTATAGCCTTTTCTTCTGTGTGTGTGTGTGTGTTGTGGTGTGTGTGTGTGTGTGTGTGTGTGTGTGTGTGGTGTGTGCATGCTGCTTGCGCAAGTTTGTGTGTTGTCACTTATATTTAATGACTACTAATTTGTTACTCTGTATGCATGTGTGTGTCTGTGTCTTTGTGTGTTTGTGTGTGTGTTCTCACTTAACATCTCATGACAATTTGTTATACTGTGTGTGTGTGTGTGTGTGTGTGTGTGTGTGTTGTGTGTGTGTGTGTGTGTGTGTGTGTTTGTGTGTGTGTGTATACAGGTGTTATTGGTTCAATTTCTTGTGCTTCTAAACCGGATGTCCATTCACTTAGTCATACAATGGCACTTCTAAATCATATAACAATGTTGTAAGACTTAGATGAGAAGAAAAGGTATTAGCAGACTGATCGAGAATTACAAGAAAATTGCATAAACATGAGGATGGTTTCTTTCCTAATACAGATTACTGTTTGTTTTACTTTACGTATCTTTTTACTTTATTATTAGAACTTTATGAATTTTCTGAATTGACATTTGTCTGTTCCAGTTCAGCTTAGCTGACATGTCACAGATCGATGCCATCCTCATCTCCAACCACAGCACCCTGTTGGCTTTGCCCTACCTGACCAAATTCACCAACTTCAGGGCAAGTCTTTGCCACTGAACCGACCTTGCAGACTGGAAGGTGTGTGTGTGTGTGTGTGTGTGTGTGTGTGTGTGTTTGTGTGTGTGTGTGTGTGTGTGTGTGTGTTGTGTGTGTGTGTGTGTGTGTTGTGTGTTGTGTGTGTGTGTTTGTGTTGTGTGTGTTGTGTGTGTGTGTGTGTGTGTGTGTTTGTGTGTGTGTGTGTATGTGTGTGTGTGTGTGTGTGTGTGTGTTTGTGTGTGTGTGTGTGTGTGTGTGCGTGCGTGCGTGTGAATGTGTTTGTGTGTATGTGCATGTGTCACTGAGTGATTGAGTGTATATATGGGTATAGATTCAAATTTGCATGTATGTGTGGCATTCCGTTTAAAGAAAATTTTTGTTAACTTAGTTGTTCACGTGACGATCATCAGCTTGTCATGCTTTGAGCACTTCCTTGAGATGTCATGAAAAATTAAGAGGAAACTATGCTACCTCTCTGATCATTCCCCCAGCTTACCTCCTACCTGCTCTGTATCCCCTAATGTCTGAACTCTTTTGATTTGTTACCTCTGATGTGTGAAGCCATTAATTTGTTAACAGTCAACATTTCTTTAGCAGACATTTCCAACCTCTGATGATTGTGGGAACATACTTTCTCCTTTCTCGCATGCTTATTATGGAATTTATGTCAAAACGCTTGACTTTTTCTTCTCCTGTTACTTAGTTGCCTCCTAAATTTGGATGTGTGTGTGCGTGTGTGGTGTGTGTGTGTGTGTGTGTGGTGTGTGTGTGTGTGTGTGTGTGTGTGTGTGTGCGTGTGTGTGGTGTGTGTGTGTTCCCATCAAAGTAAATTTTTTCTTTAGAATTTTAACTACTTTCTTGTGGCCATGGGTTATTTCATGTATTCAAACAGATGCTGAGTACAGGACCTTGGTTTGCCGTTTGTTTGAAAGACTAGCTCTCAGACCACTACCAAAGTCTGGTGGAGTTGGGAGGGAGTGGAGGGGGGGGGGGGACAGAAACAACTTGCTGCATGGGAGAATGGAACCCTGGGCCTGGAATTTTCCTAGTTTTTAAGTGAGAGTGTTATCGACTGATCCTCCACTTCACAAAACCCTTCTGTGTAATTTGCTTCTAAGTGAAAGCTTCCCCATCTTTGGGACTGTTTGGACAGAATGTTCATGGAGGAGATTGTCAAATACATGGAGAGGAACCCGAAGCTGAAAACTGCTAGCTACTGGAAAGAAGAGGAATTTGCAAGGTACTGGCCATGTTGTGTGTTCTTGGCATTTTGCTCCTTGCCATTATGAATATTTATAAATGTGTGCATGACCTCTTAGCATTGTGGTTACTTGCTTAGCAGATGTGGTGTAGCGAGCATGGACTAGCCTAGAAGTATTGACCTCTTGAAGACACTGAAGCTGTTTGTGGTTTGTCAGGATGATATGTATTTTATTTATTCATATCACTGGGGGAAATGTAAATGAAATTGAATCATTAATCACTTTTGGTGTAATATCCACAATGAAATTGAATCATTAATCACTTTTGGTGTAATATCCACAATGAAATTGAATCATTAATCACTTTTGGTGTAATATCCACAATGAAATTGAATCATTAATCACTTTTGGTGTAATATCCACAATGAAATGAATCATTAATCACTTTTGGTGTAATATCCACAAACTATTTTTCTATGAATAGGTGAGAGATGAAGGCATATGTGATTGGAATTTTGAGGGTCTTGGGTGTATGTTAGTTTCCTTATTTATTATTTTTTTTTCTTCTAATAATTACATTTATCCATTAATCTATGTTTTTCTCTGTATGTGTTTTGTTGTTATTGTAGTTCTTTCTGTTTCTGTCTCTGTTTTAGCAGCCTTTTATTTTGAGCACTACAAATGGCATTATACACATACTTCACCCAGTCCATACCCTTATACTCCTTCACTTGCTGACTCCTTTTGTACCAGCAGTCCTTAGAGCTATCGATGGTCAAGTTGCCATCAGATTACTCACAGGAGCAGACCCTGTGCTTCTGCTGAGTCACCTTACTTGAGCAGTGTCTGTTCAGATTTAACAACTTGCAAAACTTCCTACTGATGGTAAAAATTGCCTTGGCCTAAGTCACACATAAGTTGTGAAATAGTGCTTCAAGGTGAAGTAATTGTGCAGAGCATTGTTTTCTGTGCTTTCTGTGTAAATGAATGAAGTAAGGTTTTCAAACCCATTTTCAGTTTTCTTGTTAACGACATTCTCTAGATTGGCAGAATTTGTTGTGTGAAACTGGCATCAGAAGCCAACAGCCAATGAATGGCTGTAAAGGCTTTATTTGAGAATTTTAAAATACTATTTCTTCAAAGAACATTTAAGTATTTGGGGACATGGGGTGACATGAGGTAGAAGGTAGGCTTGACAAGGACGGGGACAAAAATCCAAGCAGTCGTATGTCACTGACAATCACAATCAGGCAGTCAGCAATGCAGTGTAACTGCTGGGATCTGACATTTTGCCATGGAAAGTTGATCATGTGACATGCCTGGAACCAAACAGCTATGAACCTTCGGCTGTAAGTTTTCGGTGCCTTTTTGGAAAGGTATTTCAGCTGGAAACATTGTCGTGTGACATAGACCGTGCAGTTGAACCAGATTGAGGATCACTGCCTGCAGGAAATGGTGGCTTTGTCCGTCCATCAACAGTCTCTGTGAATGTGCTGACCTGAGAGACTTTGACATACATCACAGCTGTTGAAATGGAGGAGAGATCAAAATTGTAGACACCACGGCAGCAGGGCATGAAGAGGTCATTAATTACTTTTCATGTAATGTAGATTGTTTAGGTTGTTGACGTTGATGATGGTACTTTGGAGTTCCATTTTAGTACTTACAGTATGTATTCTGTGCTAATTGTTTAGGTTGTTGATGTTGGTGATGATACTTTTGAGTTCCATTTTGGTACTTATAGCATATATTTTGTGCAAAAGCCGTATGGTTTCCTGGTTCAGGACAGGAAAGGTTAAGTGGCAAAGGAGAGGGATGGGCTTTGCCTTCCATTAAGCCATGCTGCTGACACAGTGGCCCTCTGTAAGTTCTGTCCCTACAGCCATTAGACTATAGGACTTCAGCCTTTAACCTCTGCGCTATCTGTCTATCTCCCTGTTTCACTTATTTGTTTATCTATCTATTTGCCAAATAAGTGAAGAGCATTGTCTGTGCGTAGCCTGCTCCCCCCCTGCCTGAAAACAGCAAAGGAACCCCAGAGTTGGCGTAAATTGTTCACTCAGCATGACATCGATGCCTGTCTCTCCAAAGTGCAGATAGTTGGTCACAACCAGAAACTGGTGAGTTCCCGGTGAATAACTGGTATGCTTGCTATGTACTGAACTTCTGTTAGTTTGATAGGTGTTCTGGTCTTTTCTTTCAATGACTGGGGGTTGAGAGAGAGGCGGTGGTTGGAGGAAGGGGGTGGGTGGAGGTGGGGGAAATGACTGGGTGGAAGGAGAAGGGTGTGAGGGGTGGGTGCTATTTGAAAGGCCTGGTTTATTTGCTCATTTTGATTTTTTGAACAGGAAATTCTTGAAATGAAGATGCTGAGAATTATGTAAGTTGAGCCATATACTGAGGAAAGCATGGATGGAGGGATGGTTTAGTTCCCTTGAAATTTTGTTGACGTCAGATTCATTGAGAATTCGTACATGTGAATGGAGTGGGATAATGGCAGTAGTGTGGTCAGGTAAGGATATGAACATTTTATGTGATTTGGAATGTTAGAAACAATTATTTATTCATTTGTATTTCTCTGTCATGTACAAGCCCCAGTTTTAGAATGCCAAGAATGTATAGTATTTTAAAATTCTGTTCCACTTGCTTGTCAAACTGAACTAAGTGCCTGGAGCTGATTTGGGTACAGGTGGCTAGAAAGATGGGTATAGATGAATTGACAAACAGATTACCTTCTCAACATCTAGAGGAGTGATCTCCTTTTAAAGGGCATGCCACTGGTACATTAAAGTTATTGCTCAGTTTTCAAGCCCTTTCATGGATACAGGTTGTCCTACTTCAGAGCACTCCATCTTCTGTCTGTCAGGTTACGTTTGACTTTTTGCTCACCAGCTCCATAATGTCAGAGTGGAGAGGTTTTTTGCCATTTATTCTATTTGCACTCGGGACAGTTGAGGTAGGTTTTCCGCACATTTCTTTTAGTGAGGGTAAAAAATATCTTTTAGTGGTGATAACACCAGCCTCTTGCGTTAATGACCAATATTTCTCCTTTACTGCTGGGGAAACTTGAACATCTAAATCATTTGTATGTATGGGACCCTGGCAGGACGTGTTTGGAGCTGTCCAGGTGTCGGCCACCAGCTCTGGCTGGGCCATAGGCAGCTGTAACTGGGTGATACAGTCCTCCCATGAAAAGGTAGGAGCTGACGGAGAACCCACAGTCATTACTGATAAATTTTTTATGGTGTACAAAATACATGTAATTCTGAATATTTTTTTTTTGTCAATGGGAAAGTCATGGATATGATTGCTATTGTTAGACAATAAGAATATCAGGGATTATTTGTTGCTGTAATTGTTTTTTGGATGGAATTGAAAATGCTGCTTTTTATGTGAGTAAAAGTGTTACAATATTTTTTCAGTGTCATTAAATGGTGCAAATTTTCCTGTTAGGATTGAACCTTAGGACTGGCATGTCACTTTATGTCAAAGTGAATAAACTGCTTAATGTTTGCATGGTATGAATATGTTTGGGCATGTATGCATAGATGATTTCCCACATAAGAATAATATCACTAAAAAAAAAGGTGAAATTTATAACATTATTTGGTATGAAAGCAAATTTACTTTGATAAAGAGTCAGCCATTTCACAAGTGTAACTCATTTAGATGTTGTAGAGAAAAGGCTGGTTTTCATGTCAGGTTGCCATAGTAAACAGTGTGCATCCTGTGTCTGTTTGTCAGATTTGCTATGTAAGTGCCTCATCAACTTTGACCACACACCCAAAGGTAAGGATGACTCCTTTAAAAACTTGACACTAATTTTGTTTGGGATATTTTTGCCGTTGAAGGGTTCATGCTTATGAGTGTGTGTGTGTGTGTGTGTGTATGTGGTATGTGTGTTGTGTGTGTGTGTGTGTGTGTGTGTGTGTGTGTGTGTGTGTGTGTTTTCTATTTCGAGGCACTTAAATTCTTTTTACTTGTGTTCTTTTTCAAGAATTTTCGTGTTACCCAGTGATGCTGTTACACCATAGAAATACAATGTTTAATGTTTATCTTGACAAGATTCTGTTGTGCCTTTTGACATGCAGCTCGTTCAGTGTTTGTCTCAACTCCATGCTATCATTCCTTTTGAAGTATAGCTCATTCACACCTTTGTTATCATTTGTTGAGATCCTTGGATACTATTGCAAATGTTTGTTGTCATTTGTGGTGATTCTGGATATCTTTACAAACATTGTTATCATTTCATGGCTTTTCCATGGATCCCATGGATACCTTGCAAATCAAATTATTTGATGTTTCTAGAATCTCGAGAGATCTGTAGATGTCATGCATAACTCTGTTGTCATTTGGGGGGATCTCTAGTTATTTTGCAATCATTTATCCTGTACAGACTTGCATTTTGATTCCAGACCTGCCAACCATTACGCATTTCGCGTAATTTATTACGCCCAAGTGATAATTCTTACGCCCTTACGCATTTAGCCAAAAAAATTACGCATTGAAAGTTTTCAACAACAACAACAACACAAAAAAATAACGACGAAAAAATCGGCTTATATACAGACACGCACGGTGCCGTGCATATAACCAGTAATCTTCAAGAAGCGTTTCCGGTCATGCGCAGTTCGTTTCACCATCTTTACCATTGAGCGAAGTTGGCGTCCTTTTGAAGTTTTAGCTACGAAAATGTCGAAACGTGGAGTAGAAAGTTTTGGACAAGATACAAAAAAGAAAAAACTTGGTCAAAAGTTCCGAAAAGAATACTCGGAAAAGTTCCCCTGCATACGACCTTCGGCTAAAGGTGTAAATTGTGCACGGTGTACCACTTGCGAGTCGGACTTCACAGTTTCCCATGGCGGGATGGTGGATGTGAAGCGTCGCTATGAGTCACGCAAGCACATCGATTCCTCTAACGCGCCGAATTCTTCCAGCATCACACAGTTTTTTCAGACTGTAGACACCTCAAAAGAGGATGAAATTAGGAAAAGGGTAATTCGGGCTGAAGCATTGGTGGCCGGATTTTTCGTCGAGCACAACATCGCTCTTGGCGCAGCCGACCATGCATCCCAGCTTTTTAAAGAAGCGTTCTCAGATTCGGAGATCGCCAAACAGTTGAAGAGCGGTCGAACAAAGACAACACACATTGTAAGGACCCTTCTCATGGAAGCCTAAACTGCTGCTGCATCTTGACTGCAGAATGGACCGTTTGTGTTGGGGACTGATGAGAGTTGGGAAGGGAGGGGGGGGGGGGGGGGACAAATTGTTTCCTGGGTGGTGCGATACTTAACCCCTTGACTGCCGCTATTTTGTATCAGTTTTGAACTTCTGTGTGCCGGAGCAAAATTTGACTTTTTGCGGTAGGTTCACTGTTTTGATCAGTGCTCATTTTCTAGTAAAGATATCTCTTAGATTTTTTGCATGTTTTCTTGTTATACCTTGGGCTATAATATCTCCAAATATTATTAGATTCTGATTCCTCTGAGTATGCTAAATAACTTCATAATTCAGGTTTTTACCAAAAAAAATACTTTGCAAGCATACATAACCCCACAGCAGCAAAACGAAAAAACACACAAACCCAGCAAAAAGTGGTTTTAGTATTTACTGAACATCTGTGTAAATACCTGGTAATGCATTTACAACCCACAATTGATGTTTTATATGATAAATCTATGTATTTCTGGGGTATGGTACAAACCCTGATATCAAGGGACACAATTTTGTTTTCTTGGGTAGGTTCACTAATATGCCCACTGCTCTTTCAATTCTTGACATACATCTTAGATACTTGGGAAATTTTCTTGTCATATCCTTGGCTACAGCCAGATATCACAATCAACTGATTTGGTTTGTACTGAGTAGACCAAATACATATATAATGATGAATGTTTTGTTTGGAAAACAGGCTCTTTCAGAACAAAGACAATAATATAGCACTAAAATCACAATGAAATAACACAAAAACTGGTGTTAGTGCCACTGAACTTCAGGACAAACATCTGTACTCACAATAAAAGCTTGATAATTCATATATATATATATTTTTACCCCTATCATTGGGGGAACTCCAGTCCAGGTAGTTTCTGTGTGCCAGAGCAAAATTTGACTTTTTGCGGTAGGTTCACTAATGTGATGAGTGCTGATGTATTGGTTGAGATATCTCTTAGATGTTTTGCATGCTTTCTTCTTATACCCAGAGCTATAATATCTCCAAATAATATTAGATTTTGTGCATTCTGAGTATAAAAGGTAATCTTATAATTCAACTGTTTACAAAAATTATACTTTGCAAGCATACATAAGTCCACAGCAGCAAAACATAAAAACATAGAAATCCAGCAAAAAGTGGTTTTAGTGTTTACTGAACACCTGTGTAAATATATGGTAGTGCATTTACAACCCACAATTGTTGTTTTATATGATAAATCTATGTGTATCTGGGGTAAGTACAATCCAGGTATCAAGGGACACAATTTTGTTTTCTTGGGTAGGTTCACTAATATGCCCACTGCTCTTTCAATTCTAGACATATATCTTAGATACTTGGGAAATTTTCTTGTCATATCCTTGGCTACAGCCAGATATCACAATCAACTGATTTTGTATGTACTGAGTAGACCAAATACATATAATGATGAATGTTTTGTTTGAAAAACAGACACTTTCTGAACATAAACAGAAAATATAGCACTAAAATCACAACGAAATACTACAAAAACTGGTGTTAGTGTTCACTGAACTTCAGGACAAACATCTGTACTCACAATAAAGCTTGAGAAAGTATTCTTTTCCAACCCATATCATTGGGGGCACCCCAGTCGGTACGGTGGGAAAGAAGATGGGAATCACACATTATCCACAGCATCAGTCTGCACATCTTGCAAGCCTCTTGGGAATTGGTATTGTTTAGCAGTGATAAAATAACAATACCAACACTCCATGTTACTTCCAGTTCATTGATCACTCTGTTTTCTTTCACAACATGTAGTTTGGTTCACTCATGAACTAAATGCGAGCGATATGCCATTACCACAGAAGGATAATATATAAAACACTGCAAAAACAACCACACAAAAAGACTACTAAATACAGCACTGAGCTACAAAAGCCCACACCACAGATGATGAAAGCACACTACTAAAAAATACACCGGTGCTGCAGAGAACACACCACACCACAGAACCTATGGACAGAAGGATCAAGATTCCACACTACTGCCAATAAATGAACTTGGTGTGGTAGTCCATATAACACTGCGGGTAGCACAGTGCTGGCTGCGAGGGACAGAACTTGCAGTAGTAGCGGGTGTCACGCCTCCTCCCCTTCTTGGCACACACCTTGCAGGATCTCGTTGGTCGCTGCTTGTGAGGTGTTGGAGGAATAGAATCTATGAAGTGCCTAGCTATCAGACGCACTTCATCATCTGATTTGTTTTCCTCCACCTCTGGAATCTGGTCAGGCCAAATCCATGAACAGATGAGTGCCTCGAGGAAAGGCAGCAGTGACTTGCAAGAGTTGTCCTGTCCCTTCTGCAGAATGAAGGCATTGCATGCTGCTACCTGCAGAAAATGGAAAAAAAAAGCTTTTTTGTCCATTTCATGGACTTGCGAGTGCAATCATATGGGTGGAGCAACTGGTCTTGCTTGTCCACTCCACCCATATTCTTATTGTACTGGGATGATGCCTCTGGACGCCTGGTGATCCCCCGTCGTCCCGATCTCGGATGGCTGCCTCTGTGTGGCCATGGACTGTCGACAGCAGGTGCACCACCTTGGTGCTGTGGTACCTGGTGGCTACTATTTTGCCATCACCACAAAGTGCAGCGGATGACCCCGGGTCCAGCCGAACTCCATGAAGCTGCCCTGGGATGCCCGGTTCTCCCTCACAGTGCCGCATGCCAGGGTGTTCTTCTCCCGTAGGTATAAGAACAACCTGAGGCTGCTGTACCAATTGTCGGTGTAGACATGGTAGCCCTTGTTCAGGAGTGGAGCTATCAGGAACAGCACCATCTTTTCACTGGTGGTGAGGTCAGGACTGTTGGCCTGCACTGCATCCAGTACAGGCGTCACCTCGTTGATGGGGTCATCCTTGCCCGCATACACTTTGAAGCGATAGCAGTAACCACCACTTCCTTTGATACCACCATCAGACTCGCAGCACAGGTATATTTTTATGCCAAACCTGGCACGCTTCAGAGGAATGTACTGCCTGAAGATCAGCCTACCTTTCCAAAGAAGTAGGCTTTCATCAACACAGATATCCTTCCTTGGCTCATACACCTCTTGGAACCTCTCGTGCAGATGGTCCAAAATGGGCCTGATCTTGAAGAGGCGGTCGTAGGATGGATCACCCTGAGCTGGCATCTTCATGTTGTCATTGAAGTGCAGCATTTGTAGGATGATCTGAAATGTAAAATTGAGTTGTAGTTGACTGACACACAGTTAGGTACACACACACACACACACCATATGCAAAAGCAACACACACACACACACACACACACACACACACACACACACACACAAACACAAACACCACACACACACACACACACACACACAGACACACACACCACACACACACACCACACACACACACACACACCACACCACACACACACACACACACACACACAACGTATACCCACACCATGCACAAGCACTGTCTCTCTCTCTCTCTCTCTCTCTCTCTCTCTCTTCTCTCTCTCTCTCTCTCTCTCTCTCTCACACACACCACACACACACACACACACACACAACACAGACACACCATGCACAAACACACCCCTCTCCCCCCCCCCTCCCCCACACACATATCACACACACACATATCACACACACACACACACACACCATATGCAAAGCAACACACACACACACACACACACACACACACACAAACACAACACCCACACCACACACACACACATACACACACACACACACACACACTCACTCACTCACTCACACACACACCACACACACACCACACACACACACACACACACACACACACACACACACACACACAAACAACTATACCCACACCATGCACAAGCACTGCTCTCTCTCTCTCTCTCTCTCTCTCTCTCTCTCTCTCTCTCTCTCTCTCTCTCTCTCACACACACACACACACACACACACACAACCATGCACAAACACACCCTCTTCCCCCCCCCCCCCCCCCCCCCCCCCCCACACATATGCACATACGCATATCACACACAACACACTCACACACACTCTCTCTCTCTCTCTGCTCTCTCTCCTCTCTCTCTCATTCTCATTTCTCTTATCATCAATCATCATCTCATCTCATCATCTGTACTTGTAATGTTATTGAAGAGAATACAGTGGGGTGTGAGAGGTAGAGAGGAGAGATGGGAGAAAGGAAAAGAGAAAACTTGCAAAAAATTTACGGAATCGGTTCCTGGACATAACAGACTGAAGACTGGTATTTGGTACAGCACTTTTTGGACCAGTAGAGATTGATGGCAGGCAATCTTACAATGCCCATCAACAGCACCAAAGCCAGGAACTTCTTCATTTCTGTGCCGTCGACCTTCTCCCACTGACTGGCCCTGGAAAATTCTGGCAGATTGGGATGGGCTTCCAGAACTGGTCAGCATAGAGGTTGGTTTGGGTGACCAGGTGGTTATCAGGTCTCCATTGAAAAACAACTCCATGAAGTCGACAGGCTTGAAGTGTTGACGTCGACCTTGAACCGGGATCACCCTAAAGAAATGTCGGGATTTGGGCGATCTGCACCAGCTCTGTCCATCTGACACAAGTTCAGACTGACGAGTACCACGCCTCTTCCTCTGCCACGCCCTTACACTGGGCCTCGCCGTTGCCTGAACCCTCCCCTTCCCCTTCTCGTGTCGACCTCTCACAATAGGAGGGGGGGAGGGGGCAGTCGATGTAGACGGAATCGGCTCATCACGCTCCGATTCGGACCCACTTACGCCGGTGTCACTCGGTTCGAAGTCGGAATCAGCTTCTTCGTCAACACCGATCTCTGATAACAAGGGGTGGTGTTGATTGTGATCACTTTCTTCGTCCTCTGAATCACTCCCATCCGCTTCTCTGAAGTCTTCATCATCGCTTTCACGATCTTGAAAAACTTCTTGAAGCACTTCAAGAGCACTATAACGTTTGAAGACGGGACGCCTGCTCGAACTGCCTGCTTGACTCGCCATCTTGAACTGAGAATGAGTCATCCGAACATTCCCGAAGTTCATTGTCCGATCGCCGCGCGAGGCGGCCAGTCACTGACTCGGGAGGGGGAAGGAACTGTCTGTTAGGGTCCCTACAACAGTGTACAACATTTTTTTTCTTTGCCTCCCTTCTTTTAATCGCCGAAGTTTGATGATGAAATTATCCCGAACGCCGTTCGTTAAAGGGCACACAGCTTTTGCCGAAACCATCACGAACGCCGTTCGTGCCAGGGCACTCAACGGGTTAAAAAATGACACAATCGCCACTGAGCTGATAGCCAGTCCCACATGCACAGAATCAGCAACTGGGGAGAACATTTTTTAGGTTATGTTCTTAATTATTATATGTTCCAGTTTCTCCATCTTCCAACTCCCCCCTCCCCCCTCCCCCCGCCTCCTTAAGTCCAAATCTTTGACAAGTCATTACTATCAAGACAGTTGAGTTGGCCTGCGCTTGTTTTTCCCCCACTATTAGATTGTTCGTCTATGTATTTGTCTGACCTTATTCAACCTGTGCCAGTCTTGAATAAAAGTTACTTTGTGTTAGGTTTCCTTATGGGAGCAAACATTATCCCACTTGTTTACTGTTTATTGTTTACTGTTCCCTGCCTCATTTCATTTCCAATTTTTTAGGTTGTTTCTGGCGCACTATCAAGCCTTGGTGTGCCATGCCATGATGGTTTAGGGGACTTGTGTGTGTTTCCGTGTATTCTACATTTTCATAATTTGTAAAGATTTCTTGTGACACTTAAAAGAAAAGCTTGTTTTGAAGAAAAGTGAAGTTCACAAAAATTGTGCGAACAATTTCATCGCATCGTGTTTGTTTGAAAAAAGGTAAATGTCGCGCTTGATTACTCTTAGCTCTCAGAAATTACACATTTCTGCCTCACTGAGCTTCAATTCTTACTCATTGGTCTCTTAGGGGGTTGGCAGGTCTGTGATTCCATCGCCAAAGTGAATCTTGCACCAATGAGTTACGGTAAACACACTGAAGATATCTGTTACATAGAAAAGAAATGCCCAACCAGCCGCCGTGGTGAAGTGGTTAGCGTCGCGGACTCCCGGCTGGGAGGTCGTGGGTTCGAATCCCATCAGAGTCATGTGGGTTTTTTCTGCTCTGACTGGCTCCTACCCAGAGTTGAGTTTGCTGCGGACCCAGTTGGGAAGACTGGGACCACACAGTCGAGTTTCATCCACTTAATGGATGCGTTTCTGAGAGTGTTGCTCAAATTTCATGACCAACACTGCAGGTGCCTGTATCTCTCGGGCCTGGTTGACGCCAGGATATATTATGAAAGGAAGCGTAGAGTACAGCCCTGTCATGTAGTCTCAGACCGAAATGGAAATCCGTAGCATCATCTTAATCATCCTCATTACCATTGATCAGCATTAAAAAAAAAAATGTCTCAAGTTCTGTGGCCCTTCATGCCCTGCTCTCATGGTGACCTCAATTTCGATGTGCTCTCCATGTCTGTGGCCTTGGTTTGCTTCCGTCGGGGTCACCGGTATTGGCGAGTTCATGGGGGCTGTCGTTGGACGGATGTGGTGGCGCCCTCCGGAGGGAGAGCTCACTCACGCCGGCTCCGCGACTAAGCAATTATTGTCGTCAGTAGGGGCTTAGTAGGTGGTGTCCTGCGTATGTTAGATCAGAACAGGCGCCACTGAACACCACCGAAGTGACTCGGCAGCAGTGCAGTGTCTCCTCCGGTGGGTTGCCTCTTGGCGACTTGACATTGACTGCTCCCTGTGGATTGCTGGTGCCGGGGCTGCGGCGGGGCCGGCCGGGCTATGGCTGTGGACGGGGTGTCGGAATGAGCGGTGTGGGTGCACTGCCTCTGAGGTGGCGCAGAGGTTGGGACAGCAAAAAAAAAAAAAAAAAAAAAAAGAAGAAAAGAAATGCCCTTTAAAATAAAGCAGGAAGCACAAACTGTGGGAAGTAAGTAACACATGGCTGTAAAGCAGATATTGTATGACTAGATGTGGGAGATGAAAGTGACCGGAACAGCTTGTATTTTGCAGTCCATGGAGCAGAGTCCACTGAAGAATAGTGATGTGATGATCCTGACTGGGGTGACCCAGACGCCACTGGTGTTACCTGACCCCATGATTGTTGAGTTTGTTCAGAACTGTGGTGAGTTGCTCTGTTTTCTTTGAATAGGAATTTGCTGTTGAACACCTTCACTTTATCCTACATCAGTTGGTGGTGTTGGAGCCATGGCAGACACAGTTCTCACTGATGTACAACAGGTTGTCACTGTCTTAGTGTTTATCGCAGTGGGCAGTGGGGAAGGCTTGGTGGTGTTCAATTCCTCTCTCAGTATCCTGGTGTATGAAGGGTAGTACTGTGTTTCTGAAAATCATGAAACACTGACAGTGAATGATCTTTTGACTACTAAATTAAATTAATTACCAGCTTAATTCTTTTTTTTTTTCTTTTCAGAGGACTAGACTAACTGAGGTACCTATTAAAAAAGATAGCTGCCTGCAGATTCAAATAGCATAATATTTTTTTGTAATGAAAATGCAATTATGGATGTGGTCAGAAGCGCATGTGTCTGTGTGCTGCTAATATTTGTGACTGAACCACTGTGATCATGTACTTGCACCGGGATGACTCGGTGCACTCACATTCACTCTCCATGCTTGAACACCTAAATCATTGTCATCCAAGTTTGAATCAACTTTAGTCACATTTATAAAGTCTGTAATAATGTACGAGTCATTGTTGCCTGTGTGGGTTTTTTTTTTTGATTTACCTGTACACATCACTTATTTCTTCACTTTTCTAACTTATTAGATTGGTAGGTTACTTTTTCTGACTTCTCTGCTTACTTTTTACCTTTCTAGATTTCAAGCTCAGAAGATTAGTTGTCAGCCACTTGTGTGATATTTCAATACATCTCATGTCATTTCCACGCCTTTCTACCCCACCAGTGTGGTAGCTGTATTGCTGCAATGATGGTGGTGTGTGTGATGCAGTGTCAACAGTGACGCGGGGAGGGAGCGTGCTGGTGCCGTGCTATCCGGCGGGAGTGATCTACGATCTGTTTGAGTGTCTCTTCATGAACCTGGATAACTCCCCAGTACCCAACACACCTGTCTACTTTGTCTCCCCTGTGGCTGACATCTCTCTGGCTTATTCCAACATTTATGCTGAATGGTGAGTGTAAGCTTACCTGTGCCATTTTATGCTTACTGGAGCTCCAAATGCCTGTCAGCTTTGTCTTCCGTGTGGCCTACATCTCTCTTGCTTATTCCAACATTTATGCTCAATGGTGAGTGTAAATGTACTCATGCCATTTACGTTTATCTGAGTCCAACACAGCTGTCTGCTTTGTCTTTCTTGTGGCCAACTTCTCCACAGTTTAACAATGTTGAGTGTAAACATGTGTACGTATAAGTACTTGCTGTAATTGTCCATATATTTGTGCTTCTGACTGTCCAATACTTGAACAATAAACATCACTATACTCAAGGTACTCATTTGTGTCTTTGTACCTCAGTTTGTTTGATAAAAGATAAGATGTACTTGTAAAACTTGAGATTAAAAATGATGTGTGTTTGTGGTCATTTTGAATTTGACACAGTATTTTGGGGTTATGTTGCAGGCTGGGAAAGACCAAGCAAAGCAGAGTGTATATTCCAGAGAGCCCATTCCCTCATACAGAGGTCTGCCTATTGCATCTTTGTTCTCTATTCCTGTATGCATTGTTTTGTTTTTAGCATCCACACCCTTAACCCCAGGAGTTTGCAATAACTGAAAGCAATCTTTTCATAATGTGACTTGGCTTAACAACATTTTTATGGTGATTCTAAGGTCAGCTTGTACCAAATACTAATTCAACTTTTGGCCAAGGCTAGTCATTAGCAGTTACTTTTACAGTACCTACATGACTGTTTTTACCTGTATTATGTAGGCACTGGCAATCATATTCTTTTCGTAGTGGTCATTGTTTACTGTCAGTCCCCATCCGCAGATGTTTATAGTAATTCATTCCAAGTTCAGCCGACGGTCAACAGCTTGGTTGGCAGTCAGTGGAGTTGCGGTTGGGCCACACGTCCTGACACTCCTCTTGAAGTGTAAAGGGTATACTCTGCTGTCTACATCTATTGATCACAACAACAGGTTTGTGAAGCTGCCTGTCTCTACATGCAGCTCATGTGCATGTTGAGTTGGTTGTGGCTTCGTTGGTGTGGAATCTCACCAGTATCTCTTGTTGCTCCCTAGACATGAGGTGGTAGTCATCCTGTTCTGTTTGTTGGCCAGATGATAACACTGATCTCTTTTATGGCTTTAGAAATGATCCATAGACACTCCTCTTTTTACCAAAGCTGACATCATGTCTGGTTGGCAGTTACAATACCTTTAAGCGTTGCCACATGCTGGGTGTTTTCAACTACCGGTAACCCACTAATGGCTGACAAGATGTGCCATTTGGATTTCTGGCATGCATATATGGGTGAAGGTACATTCAGCCACAAGCACATGGGCACATGCATAGTCCTTTTTTAAGACTGAGTTCAAAAGCACTGACCCCTTGGCCATCACATCCATCTAATGGTGTGTTAATTTTTTGTCATCAGCTCCAACCTGGTGGCCCTAGGTATTTACCCATTAACTGGTGATGTGTGTTGATGTATTTTGAAGGGACATGTCACCAAATGTTTTATTTCTGTCCAAGACCACACAATGCTGTTTCATTTTTCCATGTGCATCGTCGCTGTAGAAATCCAGAGTTCATTATTTTTGGAGATCAACAGTCTGATGTTAATTCATCTGTCTGTCTGAAGTGTTTGAAATGCGTCTTTACTGCGAGTTGGATAGTTCAGACTCAATATTTCATGTGCATACATTTTGATTGTATGTATATATGATTTGTTGTGCAGATGGTCAACTGTGGCAGGTTGAAACACTTCAAGGATATTAACGGTAATGTAATTAATTGATTTTTTTCTCCTTTGCTGTTACTGGATTTACTTTTTGTTTGCCTCTCTTGTCATTATTATCTTCCTTTTCAATGACTGATTTAAAACATGGATACACATGCTCCTATAATTTTGTGATCAGAGATATCAGTACTTGTTAGCTCATATCAATCCACACACACTCATATCAACACACATATGCACACACATACCTACGCATAAACACACACACACGACACACGCACACACACACACACGACACACGCACACACATGGATATACAGGCGCATGGACACATACACAGACAGACACACAGAAACACACAGCTACCGCACACACACTCAAATGCATACACACTCATACATGCGCGCGTGCGCGCACACACACACACACACACACACAAACTCAGACACAGACACTCACACACACACACACACACACACACACACACACACACACACACACACACACACACACACACAGAAGTACAAAATGTATTCTGCATCTAATTGTCTTGAGTGACATTTCTGGATTGATGAACTTGTATTTGAGTTTTTCCCTTTCTTTGTATTTTTCTGTAAAAAGACAAATACACAAGCAAACACCCACCCGTTTTGTAATCTTCAAAGTATGTGCAGTGTTTTTTGTTTAATCTTATCTACTGAATACAGTTTTCATCAATAATTTTTCTTTGAAAAATTATGCCTTCAGAGATGGGGAGTGACTTTCGCATGCCCTGCATTGTGTTCACGGTCACCCTTCACTAAGGATGGGAGACGCTGTTCACTTCATGAAACCTGGGGCCAGAATCCAGCCAACTGTGTCATCTTCACAGTATGTCAGATAGCATCACCCAAATGTATGGCCATACCAGGCTCCCTTGTTTGAAGTCGTAAATGAGAAGAATGTTCTCCACTGATGAGGAGGCGTTTACTTGTAATATTTTGTTAATCATGTGTGTTAGAGGTGTTTGTGTTTCAATGGATTTCATTTTCTTAAAGAAAACAAAATGAAAAACAATATGTGGAAACTTTATGCAAAAGCCGTTCATGTCAGGGGAACTGCTGTGTCCTTGATTATATAAAGGAAATTGATGTACACTGAGGTGACTCAAAACTGGTTTGAATGCAGATCAGCATGAATGAAAAATGACTGAGAATTTCAAGGTCTAGAGTGACGTACTTATTCTTTGAATACGCTTAATATTTGGGGAAAAAAAAGTTGAATATTTTAATTTCAGAACCAGACTTCCCATACATGGACGCCTTGGCACCTTATCAGCCCCTAATGATGAAGGTGCGTAGCGTAGACTGCTTTTTTCTTTCCATTTTAAAGAGATGGGTGTTTATTCCAGGCTGGACCCATAGATTTTGATAATGAACATGTTGCACAAAAGCACCAACAGATGAAGCATGCGATTGTCTTAGCATGCTTGATGTCGACAAACTGTGAACCACCTGGCTCATACAGGTTTTGTTGCATAGCTTAAGTGGAGTCTGAGAGCACAACCAGCATGTTGGATCAATGTGTTGGTAAGACATCAGCTAAGTGTCATCCTTAAAGTGTAACTCACCCCCCTTTTTCTTTAAAAAAACGTGTAGCTGGTTCTAAGACATTTCCATGGATGTAACTTTCACGGTGCACAGAAACTTGTGTGTCACACAATATGCTTCGCAAGAGTCTACTTTCGCTTTTCCGAGCAAGCAAACGCGCAGAAAACCGAAGTTACTAAAAATAGAGGCAGTGACGTCAGAAGGAGAAGAGAAGTTGCCCCTGCACTGCCTGTGCCTGATACTGCACCGCAAGATGATGGGTCTCTACTGCTTCATGTTCGGTTGCAATACCAATTCTAGTGTAAAAAGTGGAATCAGCACACATGGCTTTCCAACTGAAACTCATCTTCGACGATCGTGGGTTTCTTTTGTGAAGTTATCTCGAAAGAATTTCGACGGTCCGAAGAAAAACGACGTGATCTGTGGCTTGCACTTCAAGACCAGCGATTTTGAAGACGAGTACACGGCGCCCCTGTTTGAAAGGGAGCTTGGATTCCGACCCAAACGCAGGCTGAAAAAAGATGCCATTCCTACTCTCATCACAGATAAATGCGCGGCTGCTCTGAAAAAGAAAGATGCTGCTGACAAGACACTGGAGACTGTCACCAGGATCAACATGGACAGAAAGGCCAGGATAAGGAAACGTGAAGTACGCAAGGTAATCCAACTTTTGATCTTTGCATTCTGATCGACGTGGCGACCTTTACAAGCACGCACTTACGTCAGTCGCACATATCGTCATTCACTTTTGTATTGTTTATGGTGTGTGTATGTGTTTTGTGTGTATGTGGGGGGGGGGTAAGTATACACACACACACAAAACACACACACACACACACACACCACACACACACACACAC
>CM031595.1:139822324-139919169 GCA_018398815.1 Conus ventricosus | reverse complement strand
TGGTCGTTTTTAAGGTGATTTCTTTGTATATGATAATCAAACACTACATCCCTTTATCAATGTAATGTTCTGTCAGGCTTTCCTGTGCTTCCCCAATTTGTATTCAAGAACCTTCCTGGAACAAACATGTGGTCTTGACTAATCAGTGAGTTTTTCTGTAAATGATCCATTACTTGCTTTCGAACGATTATTATCAGAAAAGCCAATTCTGTTGCATCTTTCAAATCGTCGATGATGTTGGGGACGCCACGGCAGTAGTCGTAGGAAGGTTGTAGGATTATAGCAGTACTTAGCAAGGGGCTAGTAATATCACAACCAAGGCTTAACGGTAGCTGGATCGTTGTCTGATTAGTCTTTTGAATGAAAGACGTTTGAACCAACAATCAACCATTCGTAAAATTCTAAATTGTCAACATGTGTCACTGGCATTGCCCTTTGTTTATCTTTATGATGTACCCCTGTGGTATATATCGGATCCTTTGGTCTCTACATTCTTCTTCTTACTCATGACTTCTTTTATCAAAACCGCTTCAAACGTAAATCTCATGGCTTCTCGGTCTATGTCCCCAGCTCTAAAGCTCCTTCATTCAGTATCAGAAAAGCCAATTCTGTTGCATCTTTCAAATCGTCTTCAATGATATTTTTTCAGACAGTGCTTTCAGGTCCTTCACATGTTTTGTAACTTGTTCCTTTGTCCATTTTTTAGGTTATGAATAGGGCTGTGTGTGTGTGGTGTGTGTGTGTGTGTGTGTGCGTGTGTGTGTGTGTGTGTGTGTGTGTGTTTTTCTTGTAAGTGCCTAGATCACAGGTAAGGTGCTTTTTAAATGTAGGTCATAATGATGAATATTAATTTGAGCAACCCAGGAATATCAAACTCGTGGCATTTTCTTTTTGCCAAAGTGAAAGAGTTCTAAAAGCCTGAGTTGTTTGCATAACACTGTACACAGCAATTTTTGGCTGGAGTTGTTTAATCGGTTGATCTGACCACAACATTTGATGGAAAAAAAATGTTCTCAAAACAGATACACTCCAATGGGTTTTGTGATAGATGTTCATTAGCTCCAGGTATGTTAAGAATGCCTTCAGAATTTAACTTTTAATTGCCTACATTGGAATGTACTGAGGAATTAAAACTGGAATAATCTAAGAAACTTATACATAATGTTGTATATTTAGAACTATATTTCTTTCTTTCTGTATTACTTGCTTCTTGGCAACCAAGGTTTTGTCTTTCCATGGGAAAAGAAAAAGTTATTAAAAATTATTGTATAAAGAAGGTTCTCAACTAATCATACAGTAAAATTTAGAAAGAGAGGGGGTTAGTTACCGCCAAGGACATAGACAGACAAAGTACAAGACATTTTTTTTTGTTTGTCTATGTCCTTGGTGGTAACTAACCCCCTCAGTTTATAATTTTCCTTCATCTTCCGCCCTTAGTCACTCTGTTTTGAAATTTAAATCATACAGTACCCAAATTGGATATAATACCTATTTGTTGCTTAGTAACAGTGAGCAATGTCATGCATTGTTCATTTAATCTCATTTGGAATTTAAAACATAAAGACAGGAATTAAAAACTACCATTATATAATGCAATAATACATCTCTCTCAGTTTAATGTTTTCAGAAAGACAATGGCTTCCTTTATTATAGATATGAGAGTCAATATTCAGGCCTCTGTTTCATAATTGAGTAAAGGTAAAAATAAACGCAGAAGTAAATTTTGAATAGTCTTTTTAGTCTTTGGATACTGTTTAAGTATACCATGATATTTTGTTCAAGCGCATGTTTAAAACTCTGTAAGACAGTTTGCAATTTAGATTTTATTTTTACACAGCAATAAATCAAACACACACACACACACACACACACACATACACACACACACACACACACACACCACACACACACACACACACACACACACACACACACACACTCTCTCTCTCTCTCTCTCTCTCTCACACACACACACACAAAAACACACACACACACACACACACACACACACACACACACACACACACACACACACACACACTTACTGACTCATTCACACACACACACAAACACACACCACACACACACACACACACACACACACATACACATACACACACACACACACTCATGCATACATACACAAACACACACACTGTAGAAAGCGTTTAACACACTCATGTATTACAGGTGCATTTTAGTTTACAAGGGAAAAAAGAAACATATACATTACTGTGCGATACATTTTATGTATGTTTGTTGCATCGCGTTTTTGTTGAGTTCTTATAAACTCACAACTGAGTGATCTGAACAGGATTATTTCTTTTCTAGGACAAAATGATGTTTGCTAACTGAAGGCTCCGTAAGAAAAGTTGGCAAGCTGCATGGTAATGCTTACAGAAAGCTTCTTGAGTAAGAACGTTCGCATGCTTCTAGCTAAAGTCAGCCACTGCATTTAGAAGAAGAGAGAGAACCGATAATCTTGTTCAAAGCATTTTGTTAGGTTCCAGTGGCTCATTATTTACTGATTAAAAAAACAACAGGTTACCCACAGAATCAAATGCTGTCTACCCTTAAAGTAAACTAGAAGAATTGAACTTGATGTGTTTGAAATTCTTTTTCAGTTGCTGCCCCATTCCCTGTGTGATCTCAGTGCATTTATTCTCAAAACAATGACCTCATCAGAGCCACACTCAGGTTTAAGTCATTACTGCCCCAGGGGTATTGATGTCAGTCATCATCCATCCACCAGAGGACTGAAGAGCGCTGCACTGCTACTGAATGACTACAGCAACGTTCACAAGAGCCTGTTCTGGTTTAGCATACACATGATATTGTGATGCTGCTTTTAGAATCTTCTTTTCTAATATCTATGACAAAACCTCCATCAACTATATAATATATGTGAGATTCACAGCAAGAGTTACAACTGGCCCCAACAGGTAAAATACTATTCTAAAAAAGTGGAAATACTGAGAGAAAAAAAATCAAGTGTCCATACTGATCACTGACTAAGGTTAAGGTTGAAGTGGCTAGTATGTAAGTGAATGTGATATAGTCACAATTAGATAGAGTTCTATCATCAACATTGCCAATATCTCTGTAATTTGCCTCATTCTCTCATCATGGGCATGCGGTGATGTTACAGAGAAGTTCAATACAACTGGAGTTCATATGGTGGTGCATATAAGTAAGCACAATTTTCTGTCTTCGAAATATATGATGGGATGATTTCAAATTGTACTTATCCAATTGCTCTCACTCTCAGAACATTTTAATTCAGCTTGATGGAGAAACATAGTCCACTGCCATTTTTCAGGGAAAAGTGATGGCGAAAAAAAAAGAACTTTCACTAGTGACCCTCATGACAAAATCTATAATAACTTCACTGGACTGTGTGTGTGTGTGTGTGTGTGTGTGTGTGTGTGTGTGTGTGTGCACATGCATATGGCCTGTGTATGTGTATGTGTGAGTGTGTGTGTGTGTGTGTGTGTGTGTGTGTGTGTGTGTGTGTGTGTGTGTTGTTCAGATCTGCCTGTCAGAGAACCCCAGCAAGCCATGCTTTGTGCTGTACTTCAAAGGTGTGACCCTTATGCTGGACTGTGGTCTGGACATCTCACAGATCATCCACTTCCTTCCTCTGCTCACTATTCCTGGGTCAGTTTACTCTTTTTTCTTTTGTGGTTGTGTGTGTGTGTGTGTGTGTGTTGGCATAAAGAAAGCGTGTTTACACCTGTCACACTGTCACTTTTGCATACCCATTCATGACAGCATTTACTCCATACGCACACGCAATCTCTCCAATCAACCAAAAGGCGCACTACCGAATGTTTTTCTTCTCCCCTCTCCTTCAGGGAAAACACTTTACTAAATCACCTCAACAACTTGTGAACAGATTTTACACCTGTATCTCTCTCCACACTGAGAGACAAATAAATCTGCACATATGTATCACTCCTCACACGAGAGACAAATCAATCTTCACACATGTATCTCTCTTTACACTGAGAGAAAAAAATAGTCTTCACACTTGTATCTCTTTTTACACTGAGAGATAAACTAATCTAGTTCCGCTTTTTATAAAGCTATGGCCTCACTTTCCGTTACCTCCAAAATTCCGGACCAGGAGAATACATAACTCCCGTAATCACTGAGGACCTGCCTGCCTCAAGTAAAAGCTTCCCTGCTTTCTCAATTCCCTGTCTCTCTCTCTGAGACAATATACTGCCCCCTCGAATTCTCTTGTCCTGGAGATACGAGTCTCGTCTTCTCTTCGCGACTTCTTCTGTCTCTTGCGAAATGACGAGCTTCAACTCCTCTCCCTGGAGTTGGTACTGGCTGGGGCTGAAATACGGTGTGTTCCCCACACCATGGCCATCTTCAACCACCTCACGGGGTTGAAAGTTGAAGGGTGAAGGGCGAAGGGTAAAGGGTGAAGGGCTGAAACACGAATAAGGTTCGTGTAAGTAACCTGCTTCTCAATTCAACATATGAATTCTTTCTCTTTCTTAAGTTTCCCCCTGTAGCTTTCCCAACTATCTATCGCTCACCTGGTAATGACTGGTCAGCAACGAGGACCACCGTCCTGACAGGTTCGAGTCTCTAGGCCATCTGCTGGTTAAAACTGACTCTTTCCCCCCTTCTCTAGTGAGTGCATACTCAGTGTTCAAAACACATGACCAGCACCTTACCTTACCAGCCCTGTTAAATATCACTCAGTGGTCACTTTCACCCAATGACCACATTCGTTTCTTGAATGAGTCATACTCACAATTATTTTGGGGACGCCCGCTACACTAGTCAAGCCATATGAATATTCTTCCTTTAATTGTGGCACGGGGGGAAATGATTCATATCACTAATCTTCATGTGATGGAGCGTCACATGCCTTGATGTGAGGCTACGTCACATGACACCCCCATCCTGGGATGAAAAAATTTTCTCCAGAAAATTTTTAAAGGATATACAACTTCACTTAAACACATCTTCAGCCATGAATCTCAAAATGTGTAACCATCACACATGATTCACCAAATTAATATCAACGTATAGAATCAATCATCATGATCCACCATAAATAGCATGTTTCAAACTTTCAATCTTTCTAAAAAAAAAACACTTCATAATTGATCACCATATTTCACAAAATACATTCACAAATTACATGGATAAAACAATTAGGGATATTAACAATTCAAAGTACAAATTGTGTTCCTACATTAAGATGTGAAGCACATATTTTCCCTTGATCTTTGTCTCACATCATATGTTTCAAAACCCTCATGAAAATGAGAATATTCCAAGTGTAAATGTTTCTCAATAGACATGTAAACAAAATAAACATAGTTTAAACATAGTTTCTTTTTCCCACATGTAGTGTTATAGTCCATTGAAAAGTCACTGCTTTCCATTGTTGACAGTGACAAATGAAAACAATTGGTTTGTCTCATTGCACAATCAAAACATGTATATATACATTTCTAAAGAGTTATTTGCTCATCACACATACATATAGATTCATCTTCACAAGCAAATTAGACATAAATAGTACTTGATTTTTTCCATTGTTTACCAAAGAATAAATATGTATTACATCAACATCAAGTAGTCGTTTGCTTGCAAAACATATAGTCACTTCAACAAGCAAATTATGCATAAATACCACTTGATTTAAACAGTCAATAGCATACAATGCACCGTCAAAAGTGATCATACCGTAATCATTAAGAAAGACAAAAAAACAGGAATAGTCTTTCCCTTGAAGACAGTTACATTGTCCATGAATATTCACGCACGTGACAACAAATCTGCCATGACATTTGTGTTCCAGGCACTGGTTCAACAGTAAATTGAAATTCCTTTAGTCAAGTATACTTTCCAAAATAGTTTCCTTCCGAGAGCTGACACAGAAGTTCTTCAATGTCTGGGATAGGCTCGGCATCGAACACAGTGATCTTATTTACTTTTCTGTAATCGATGCAGAAACGCACTGATCCATCAGGTTTGTCTACCAATACCACTGGTGAGCTGTACGGAGATGTAGAAGGTTCTATCACCTTTAAATCCAGCATTACATTGATTTCCACCCTCTTTTTTGCAAATGGGAGGGGGTATTGGTCTGGTTCTCACTGGTATTTCAGAAGTTAACTGAATACTATGGGGTTCAATACCAGTTACTGTACCTGGGGTATCCGTCAACACATCTGAAAGTCTTTCAAAATGTCTTTGAGCTGTTCTGTTTGACTTGTAGACAAATCATTCGACAGAACCACATCCTCATAGGTTTCACCTTTGATAGACAGAATAGGAAGGGGTACAACATCATCTGCACTGGTAGATGTTAACACTCCTACATTTGCTGTTTTCATAACCTTTGATCTGTCCCTGTACGTTACATTGGGTACAAATTCATCACTGATAATGTCTGTCATGTTGACATCAGTTTCTGACACAGGACATATCCACTCAACCGACTGGTTGATGGCAACATTGTACGTTCAACATACTTCTTCAACATGTTCACATGAAATACCTTCTCAGTGTTTGCCATTTTGATCTTATAATTTACTTCAGAAAGTTTTTCGACCACCTGAAAAGGACCCTTCCACATAACACGAAGCTTGTTATGTTCATCAGTTAGTAGCACAAGGACTTTATCTCCAACGCTGAAGGAACGTGCCTTTGCTTTCTGTCTGCAAAGACCTTGTACACATCAGTTTTCCTATCAGCTGACTGTTGAGCAAGCTCACATGCATCCTTCAACGATTATGCAGTTCATAAACGTATTGGTAAACAGTTTTACTGTCAGGTATGTCCGTCTTTCCGTCCATTGTGTCATCAATAGATCCAAAGGTCCCCTTGGTGAGTGTCCAAAAAGAAGCTCAAATGGTGAGAATCCCAGCGTTTCGTTCGGCATTTCCCTGTATGCAAAAAGCAAAGCCGGTATGAAACGATCCCATTCCTGGGGCTCTTGCCTTGCAACCTTTGTCAACATGGATTTTAACGTTCCATTGAAACGTTCAACCATGCCATTCGATTGGGGATGATATGGCGTGGTTGAAATGGAAGAGATTGTACAACAGTCTGTAAATTTCTCTCATGAGATCAGAAATGAATTGCGTTCCACAATCCGAGAGAATTTCGTCTGGAAGACCCACTCTGGAAAAAATTGCAAGTAAGGCTTCAGCGACAGATACTGTATCAATTTTCTTCAGTGGAATCGCTTCTGGATACCTTGTTGCTGTATCCACCAAAGTCAAGATATAGCGATAACCCGAAGAAGACAGTGGTAGCGGTCCAACAAGATCATAGCTACCTTCCAAAATGGAACGGAAATGAGAGGCATTTTGTGCAAAGGTGCACATGGGACGCGACCTTTCTGAGATGTCTTTTGGCAGATGTCACATGAGCGGCGTATTTCGTAACTTCCTTTGTGACACCGGCCAATAAAAGAATCAAGAACTCTCTTTAATGTTCTTTGATTCCACAGTGACCAGCGAACATGCATCATGAGCCGTGTGCAGTACTGTTTCTCTAAGTGGTTTTGGAACCACAACTTGTCTGTTGTCCTGTCCAGGTACACACCTGTAGAGAATGTCAGAGTCCAGTATGTACGTTGGTTTGTCCGTTGGTACGTCAGTGACAGTCTGTTTAGCAGCAGAAAGTATTGTCGTCAGCGTCTCGTCTTTTCCTGCATTTCTTTAAATCATCTGGGGTAATCGGGAGTTCATCCAGTTTTGAGACTTTTAGCGGCTTTGTAACCTTTCCCTGCTCTATGCGTTTGATCTAGTACTCACAAGACAAGGAACAAACGATCCTCAGCACCACCATGTACTGTAGCGACACCTGGCAAATTGCCCAAGATCAAGTCGCAAACTGGGTTATCAATAACCAGGCGGTAAGAAAACCGGAGTAGTACGGTGTATCGACTGAAATTTTCGCCAGCGGAAACGTTTCAATCTTGCCTCCAAACGACCTACACTTTTGGACAGTGTTGAGATACTGGTCTTGAAGCACGAAAGACTTCCGTACACCAGCAGTAGTGCACCAGTGTCTCGCAAAACCGAAGCCTGCAAACCATTGATAGCTCCGTTTTCTAACACCAGTCCATCAACAGATTGATCTGGTGCCAAAACAAGGCCTTCTTCACAATCAGTGAGGGACTAATGCGGGTTTGAATCATTTGGTTTGAAAGGGCAATTTTTCCTCAAATGGAACTTGCCATCACAAAAGAAACATCGCATTGTCTGATCGGCAGCCGACTGATTTTGTGAACTTCTGTTCTGTCCACGAACTGGCCAAAAGGTCTACGTGGTGGTCGTTGTCCACGACCTCGGAACGTTTGCTGAGGAGTAACGGGTCTTTCGGCGGTGAGTACTGGTATTGACGAAAGTCACTCGAACGCGGAAAGATCCCTGTCCGTTCCTAGGATAGGTATATCCTTGAGGACTCAAAATGACCCCACGATTTCCTTTCCTGTAACTTCCCTGTCCTGATGGGATAGTACATGACGCATGAGACTCAAAGATGGAAAATTCTCCTTTCCTAGCCACGCCCTTATCTGGGTGAGCGATACAATACTGATCAGCCATCTGACACATTTCCTCCACGTTTTCAAATTGCCTTTCTTTAAGGAAAGTGGCCAGATCTTTGCTCACGCTCTGGAAAAGTTGCTCTCTAAGAAGGAGATCTCGCCAGTGATGATTGAAAGTTTTGTTCGTTTTAGACAAATCGATCCATCGATCCAAACAATGACTCATACGGATCAGAAACGATGGAAACGATTCTCCTTTTTCAGGGCGCACAGAACGGAAACGTTCGTGAAAACGATCAGCAGAACATTGAAATTTCTTGAGGAGTTCTTCTTTCAACTGATCCCAAGTTAAATTTTGTTTCGCTGCAAGTGAGTGGTACAGTGTCAAAGCGCTATACCCTTAAACAACGACGCAATATACAATGTCCACTTTTCCTTTGGCCAACCACAAGACGTTGCGTGACTTTCAATCGGAAAAGAAAACTATCAATGTCATCCGTTTTTTCCTCAAAAGCGGCAACTTTGGAATATATGCGCTTTTGGTTGAGCATGGCTGCGGAACCGACTGGTGGAACTGGGGAGGTTCTCTTGATGCCTGTATTCTTTTTAATTTCAGCATCAGTCTCTAGTTCTAACTGTCTCAACTTAAATTGACGTTCTTCAGCTCAGCTTCCCTCTGTAGTTTATTTTCTTCAGCTTCCCTCTGTAATCTTTTTTCTTCAATTTCAGCTTCCCTCTGTAATCTTTTTTCCTCCGATTTAGCTTCCCTCTGTAGTCTTTTTTCTTCCAGCTTCCCTCTGTAGTCTACTTTCTTCAACTTCCCTCTGTAGTCTTTTTCTTCTATCTCTAGTTTCCTTAGATTTTCTTCACTTTCTAGTTTCTTTTATTTTCTTCTCTCTCTCTTAGCCTGTCTGCCCTATCTATGCATTGTTGCACATAGTTGGTAAGTTTTTCTCCATCAAAACCAAGCGTTCCGCTTGTTGAACATATTTATCAAAATCATCCATAATGAAACCGTCAGATATAAACACCAAACAATCTCAAAGTATGAATAAAAATAAGGCGATATATAATGATATTATGTTTCACAACACCGTAATTATGTATATACAAATACAGAATTCAATTTCCGGTGTAAACAAAAAAACAGCTTACTTAAACAGGGTAGATATGAAATCCAAGGAATGTATTTTCCAAAATAATTTGCAACTGTTATCAATTTGGAATTTACAAACAAAATGAAGTTTAATACAAAACTGTTTTCCCTAAGAAAAAAAAAAATAAACACAATAAAGTTTTCTGAAAATAAATTCTTTATAAAGTTTTAGTTCTCAATGTTCTTGTTGTCAGTCTTTCTTTCTTACTTAATTTCAAACGAATTTACAAAACAAATGTACGCGCTTATACAAAAAATGAATATAAATTTACAAAACAAATGGAATCACAAACAATTAAAAGAGGGGAAGAAACACAAACTAGCGGAAATCCTACCTAAAAAATGAAAATGTTGAAAAGAAAACTAGATAGGAGCCTATTGAGGAGAAGGTTTTAAGAGGTTTTGAAAAGGGGGTGAAAAGGAAATGAAAGGATACACAGAACCGGAATAGTGAGCAGAAATCAAGAAAAGCAAAAGAAGCCCACAGACAGCACCCTAGTGGTCACTGTCTCCGTGAAACTGGAGACGGGAAAAAAATAATCACTGCACAATATACACCACACTACAGTAATAATACAAAATACTAAACAATCAATCAATAAATGCACATTCACCCAAACTCAAAGAAAAACTCGCACCACACCCAGAAAAAAAATGATCAAAAGATAAGATGTTTATTTGGGCAGAGCGGTAATCAACTCCACCACCTACACTACTAGCGTGACGGAGGAGAAGTTGATCCCACACTCTGAGGGCAGGGGAAAAAATCAAACTGAAACAATAGGAAAGCGAAAGAAAGATATTTATCAGAAGGGAAAGACTATTGACTCCCCAACGCCATGTCCCCCTGCTAAACGCAGGAAGAGGTTGGGGCTATCAGTCCTGGGAAAGGGGACAAAAATACTAATCCTCTAGGGGAAGGACAGCGATTCCTCAACGCCCTGCCCCCTTGCTGCGGTTCGAGCAAGAGAAGGTTGAGGCTATCGGTCCTGAGGTGGGGAAGGGTCAAAAAGAAATCCTACCAAAAAAAAAAAAAAACCCTTAACGGAGTAGAGCAACCAAAAGAAATGTCAACCACCCTAACACATATAGAAATAGAAAAAACAACAACAAATGCAAATATTATACACAATAAATAATTAAACTTTCTTCTTTTTTTCCTTTCCTCAAACCCTTGAGGGCACAAATAGAAATCCTTCTTTTTTTTTTTTTTTTTTTTTTCGGAGAAACAAACGGCAGCTACGCCGGTGTAACTGGAGTCGGGGTCACCACTGTCACACTGTCACTTTTGCATACCCGCATTCATGACAGCATTTACTCCATACGCCCACGCAATCTCTCCAATCAACCAAAAGGCGCACTACCGAATGTTTTTCTTCTCCCCCTCTCCTTCAGGGAAAACACTTTACTAAATCACCTCAACAACTTGTGAACAGATTTTACACCTGTATCTCTCCCACACTGAGAGACAAATAAATCTGCACATATGGATCACTCCTCACACCGAGAGACAAATCAATCTTCACACATGTATCTCTCTTTACACTGAGAGAAAAAAATAGTCTTCACACTTGTATCTCTCTTTACACTGAGAGATAAACTAATCTAGTTCCGCTTTATAAAGCTATGGCCTTCACATTCCGTTACCCCAAAATTCCGGACCAGGAGAATACATAACTCCCGTAATCACTGAGGACCTGCCTGCCTCAAGTAAAGCTCCCTGCTTTCTCAATTCCCTGTCTCTCTCTTCTGAGACAATATACTGCCCCCTCGAATTCTCTTGTCCTGGAGATACGAGTCTCGTCTTCTCTTCCGCGACTTCTTCTGTCTCTTGCGAAATGACGAGCTTCAACTCCTCTCCCTGGAGTTGGTACTGGCTGGGGCTGAACTACCGGTGTGTTCCCCACACCATGGCCATCTTCAACCACCTCACGGGGTGAAAGTTGAAGGGTGAAGGGCGAAGGGTAAAGGGTGAAGGGCTGAAACACGAATAAGGTTCGTGTAAGTAACCTGCTTCTCAATTCACATATGAATTCTTTCTCTCTTCTTTAAGTTTTCCCCCTGTAGCTTTCCCCAACTATCTATCGCTCACCTGGTTAATGACTGGTCAGCAACGAGGACCACCGTCCTGACAGGTTCGAGTCTCTAGGCCATCTGCTGGGTTAAAACTGACTCTTTCCCCCTTCTCCTAGTGAGTGCATACTCAGTGTTCAAAACACATGACCAGCACCTTACCTTACCAGCCCTTGTTAAACTATCACTCAGTGGTCACTTTCACCAATGACCACATTCGTTTCTTGAATGAGTCATACTCACAATTATTTTGGGGACGCCCGCTCACTAGTCAAGCCATATGAATATTCTTCCTTTAATTGTGGCACGGGAAATGATTCATATCACTAACTTCATGTGATGGAGCGTCACATGCCTTGATGTGAGGCTACGTCACATGACAACACCCATACAATACATATAACGGACAAGAACAGGGCACATAGCACACATGGACACTAAAAAGACAGAACAACAGACAGACACCACACATGCACACACACACACGCACGCACACGTACTCGTGCACACACACATACACACATGCACACACATGCACGCACAGACACACACTCACACACACACGCCGCACGCGCGCGCGCGCACACACCACACACACACACAAACACACACACACACACACACACACACACCACACACACACACACACACACACACTTGTGCACGCGTATGTGCACACACATACATAATAGCACCCACCCACACGTGTACAAACACACGTGTACGCGCACACTCGCATGTGTGCATGCATATACACACTACTCAGACATGCACACACTCACTAACAGACGCATGCACACACACATGCATGTACGCATCCAGGAACACACGCACGCGCAGAGAATAAAATGCAATGGAGAAAGAAAAAGTTATATTCTTGCCTTCCCGCTGTAAATATGTTCACTACCTTGAGCAAATGCAAGGTCCATGAATGGACTCCAGAGAGATCAGTACAGCTATTTTGTTTTCATAGCATTTCAACAGCCATACTTCATCTTCAGATTATCTTTTCAAGACCTTACTCTTGTTATGTTAGGAGTTTGCATGGCTTAGAAGCCATCCTTGTGCTACGTTACTCAGTTTGCAGTAGACATCAGAATCCAGACATTAACACAGCTTTAGGTTAGGGTTAGAAATACACTTCAGCACAGAAAGCTGTTCAAATGTAATGTTTCTGGAGATCTTTATTTCCAAGTGATAAGGTAGTAAATGTTAAGAACTGACATTATATATGTATAAAACTTGTTCATTTTAGTATGTGATTTTAGTTTGCTGCACACAGAATTATGAAGTTGATACAATTTCTGGTCCAGTGATACCTTATTTGGGGACAGTTGAGTTTGTCATAGCAGTAACTTATTTTCCAGACAGTTTGATGTGTGTGTGTGTGTGTGTGTGTGTGTGTGTGTGTGTGTGTGTGTGAGTGTGTGTGTGAGGGACAGTTATGTTGATTTTCAGGACAATTTATCACTGTATATTTGTTTTCTGATTGCTTTATTACATTGATACCTGGTTTTCAGGACAATATTAACGAAAGTGACAGACTGCTTCACGGGAGGAGGTGATAAACGGAAACTTGCTGAGAAGTTGGTGGGTTGGAATTGTTTCATGGCTATGTTTTCTTTAATGTGTGTTATCATTTGATAAGATAGTGTCTCGTGTGTGTGTGTGTGTGTGTGTGTGTGTGTGTGTGTGGTGTGTTGTGTGTGGGTGTGTTGTGTGCATGCGTGCATGTGTGTGTGTGCTAGCATGCCTGTGTGTATGCATTTGTGTGCATGCCTATGTGCATGCATGTGTGTGTGAGATAGGGAATAAAAGGGAGAATGAGAATATACAAATTGACCCAGGAAAAAATAAAAGATGAAATCGTTTCATAATTGTTATCATTGAAATACTTTAAACAATGTTTAATTACACATACTATACCGTGGCTCACTAATGCAATAAGCGGCAGCAATTTGCTATCCCTGCCTGTATACAATAAAGTCCGTACGGACAACAACCCCTTGAAAGGGCCTCGTGCCTTGTGCATGCTCAGAACCATCCTCTTTCCTCGGCAGCCGTCTTCCCGTTGAGCCTCGTGTACACGAGCAGCTAAGTATATTTTGCTTTTCTCACGATCGCTCGATCGTTGTTGCTGTTCTTTGGTGTTCTTGCTTATGTTTTCACTTAAGGGAGAACGTACGTGAAGCGATTGGGTGGTAAGGCGAGATTTGCGAAGGTTTCGTCATTCGATTCCACGTCTCACTGGCAGGCTCTTAGCCCGCCTAGCCTACTTTGGCCGCGCCAACCCCCTCTCTCTTCAGCGTCACTTCTCTCTTCTTGTTCCTTTTCTTTCTCCAAGGGTTTACTTCAACTCAGCTGCGGTTCTGTTTTGTGACAGCGAGCCCTTTCTCGCAACCCTTAATTCGTGACGATGACCGCTCAGGCGCGGTTCTGTCGGTCTCGTCCCCTCGCCCCTAACGGCACGGTTCTGTCGTGTCCGTTACTGCATCCTGTGTGTCCAGTTCAGCTGCGGTTCTACTGCGCACAGTTCGATTCCCACGGCGGAATCAAAGATGCACGAGCCCCTGGACGGAGGGCTCAGGGGTGGGGTAATGAGGCGGGCTTCACGTCTGCCTCTAACGGCAAACGACTCAGCTTCGGTTCTGTCGTTCCGTTACAGCATCCTGTGTCCAGTTCAGCTGCGTTCTACTGCGCACAGTTCGATTCCCATGCGGAATCAAAGATGCACGAGCCCCCTATTATGGAAGGCTCAAGGGATAATGAGGCAGACTTAACGTCTCCCCTCCCTTTCGCTCGGTGGGTGATCCAAGGGAAGCAACTCCCTCTCAAGGGCTTGAATCTCGTTCGGCCCCAGTTGTTTCCTTCCCCCACCTCATGTCTCTGCCCTTTTGGTCAGGACACTGGGGTTTCGCCCTCTTTTCAGGGCGTCCCTCGGGGGACTGGTGCATCAGGTTCCCCATTTTTCCCGTTACTGCATCCTGTGTCCAGTTCAACTACGGTTCTACTGCACATGGTTCGATTCCCATGGCAGAATCGAAGATGCACGAGCCCCCTCTGACGCTGGCTCAGAGGTGGGTAATGAGGCAGACTTCTGTCTGCCTTCCCCTTTCTAAAACCCCCACCTCATGTTTGGGCCCCCCTCTTGGGCAGAAATGTGGGTTTCGCCCTCATTTCAGGGCGTCCCTCAGGGGGCTGGCGCATCAGGGCCCCCCCCCCCCCCTTTTTTTTTACCGGGTTGGCCCAGCAGCCATAGCAGCAGCCCCCCCTATCATGAGGTCAGGGCCACTTTGCCTTGGCGCCATGGGCCCAACGGCAGTATCCCCCGACCATGGGCTTTCCACAGCCCCCTGCTCCGGGGTTTCCCTGGGGGCCGGGTTTTATGCCCAGCTCTCCACCAGTTGCAGGCCCTTTCCTCCCGGGCCCCTTCGGCCCTCCCGACGGCTGATCCCTTCCTAGGAGTGTCTGGGGGATCAGCCAGCCTGGGCCTGTCTGGACTTTCACAGCGCACCACTTTACCAAGGGCTGTCCCCCCCTCAGTGTGTGGCTCCGACCTGGTGGATTCGAGTTGGAGGACGAGGCCAGTTCTCCTGGTTCTTATTCCTTCTGGACTCGGTGGCCTTCCGCTTCCCTTGTCCCGGAGGCGGTGTCGTCCTCACGGGGGGTCAGGCCCCCCCCCCTGCCCTTCGCAGCGGAACTCGCCCTGGGGTCTCACCCACTGGCGGCTAACCCCCTCTTTAAGGAAGTCGGTAATGGTAGCCGACTGTATGAGGGGGGTCCAAATAAGTCAGGGGCATTGGGCTCGGGACATCACGCTTGGCTCCATCCCTGATTTGCCTGGGGTGCTGGCGTGCAGAGGATTTCTCAAGCCAGAAAGGCTTCCGTTTGCCAAGGAGGCCATCTTGGGTAAATGACACCATTCTCTCAACCCAAGGGACGACGGTCATTTGGACCCCGGGGATCTTAGACAAGCAACCCAGCAGGGGTCCCCCTCAGGCATGGCCGGCGGGTCCGAAAGCTCCCACGTCTCAGACGGACCACCCCCAATGACTTGCCCCCGGCCTGGGCGCTTCACCCCAGGGCGGTCCTGTGGGCAGTCTGTTCAGGCACCTCAATGCCTGGGAGCGGCTTCCCGCAAGCCCTTGGGCTCTGCGGGTGATCAGGTCGGGGTTTCGTCTTCCTTGGGGTGCAGTAAAGGCTCCTCTCACTCCTTTCCCTCCTCCTCGGGATCTAGCGGCCTCTCAGGCCTTAGACCAAGAGGCCCTTTCGCTGTTAGCCAAGGGTGCCACAGAGGAAGTCCTCTTCCAATCCTCTCCGGGCTTGTATGGCCGCATTTTTGTGGTTCTCAAAGCTTCTGGATGATGGGGACCGGTTCTAGACCTCTCGCCCGTGAACAGGTTTCTTATCGTCCTCCGTTTTCGGATGGAAACCCCCATGTCAATCCGCGATGCCATGCATCCCGGTGACTGGGCGGTATCCTTCGACCTGAAAGATGCGTACTTCCTTCTCTTGATCCGCCCAAGGGACAGGAAGTACCTCCGCTTCATGTAGGGAAGCCGCGTTTTTCAGTTCAGGGCTCTTCCCTTGGGGCTAGCCCCGGCCCCTTGGGTTTTCACGAAGGTGGCCCGGGAAATTTGCTTGCATGTTCGGGAGAAAGGAATTCTTCGGAAGGCCTATCTCGACGTTTGGGCTCCTTCTTGCCTCATCCAGCACTCTGTGCTCCCAGCAAGCCCTCCAGGTTTTATACCTCTGTCAGCAGCTGGATTTGTTCGCAACGAGGAGAAGTCCGATTCATCCCGTCGCAGCAGTTTCAGTTTCTGGGCATGTCCTTCCACACCACCAACTGGTGGGTGTCTCCAACCCCCAACGCCTGGTTCACCTCCAGCACCTCTTGGCCCATCTCCTTTCCTTGGATCAGGCCCCAGCCAGAAAGCTGGCCTCTCTTCTGGGTCTGATGGAGTCCTTGGCCCCCTTAGTGTCCCTCGGACGACTGCACAAACGCCGGTTTCAACGCCTCTTTCGCAAGCGTTGGTCTCAGGCGTTGCAGTCATGGGACCTTCCGGTCCTTCTCGGTCAGTGGTTCCAATCATCGGTGGCCCGATGGCACTCCCAGTCCTGGCTGGCGCAGGGGTCCCCATCACACCCCTCCTCCACAGGAGGACCTGTTCACGACGCGTCCCAGTCCGGGTGGGGTGCCCACGTTAGCTCTCTGACGGCGGCCGGGCAATGGTCCCGGAGATGGGATCCTGGCATATCAATCGGCTTGATCTGGAAGCCGTGTTCCAAGCCCTGAAGGAGTTTCTTCCCTTCCTGAAGGGAAAACATGTCTCCTCAACACTGACAACACGACTGTGGCGTGTTATATCAACAAGCAAGGGGGGGGCGCGTTCTCACTCCTGTTCCGGAGGGGGGAACAGCTTCTCCTTTGGTGCGAGACACAATCAATCCGGATCTCGGCCAAGCACGTTCCCGGGAAGATCAACATTCTCGCGGACTCCCTCAGCAGGTCGCTCATGGTTCTTCCCTCGGAATGGACTCTCGTCCACTCAATCTTGGAACCTCTCTGGACTGTATGGTTCAAACCACATGTAGACCTGTTCGCCACCCGGGGCAACCACCGTCTCCAGCTGTATGTCTCCCAGTTCCAGATCCGGCAGCGTGGGCTGTGGGCGCCCTGTCCATCCCTTGGTCCGGACTGACGGGCTATGCCTTTCCCACGTTCCCCATTCTGGGAAAAGTTCCCCGCAAAGCAAGGGAAGACGCAGCCACGCTTATTCTGGTGGCTCCACGCTGGCCGGCCCAAGCATGGTTTCCAGAACTGTTGCACCTGTCTCACGTGCCTCCGATACCGCTCGCCTTCAAGGCAAAGTCCCTGTTTCAACCATGGTCAGGCATTCCACACGGCAATCCAAACGGCTACATCTTCACGCCTGGCACTGTGCGGGACGCGCTGTCTGCACAAGGCGCCTCCCCAGCGGTAATCGGCATTGTGGTACATGCCCACAGGTCAGGCACCCAAAGTGTCTACAGTGTCCACTGCAATGGCTGGCTCTCTTGGTGCTCTAGCCACGCAGTATCACCTCATTCTCCTTCTCAATGCCAATTGGCTAACTACCTAGTTTTTCTTTCATCGGAGAAAGAACTTTCAGCCTCCTCTGTAGGGGGCCCCTCCTTCGGGGACGGCCCCCTTCTGCGGGATCTCGTCAGAGGAGCAGCCCTACAGGAGGCCCGTTGCCCCCGCCGTACCCCGGCGTGGGATCTTTTCTTAGTCCTCTCCTCCCTCAGGCTCCCCCTTACGAGCCCATCCGAGAGTGTTCTCTGAAATTCCTTTCCTTCAAAACAGCCTTTCTGTTTCCCTGGCCTCAGGGAGGCGCTGCAAATGAAGTCCACGCCCTTAGTGGCCTGCCTGGGGACGTCGCCCTCCGAACGGATGACTCGATATCTCTTCGCCTCCTCCCAGAATTTTTAGCGAAAACCAGTTGCCAGGTTCTCCTTCACCGACTATCTCCATTCTTCCTCTCACTTCTATTCTCGCCCCAGACGACGAAGAAACCGCACTCTCTGTCCGGTGCGCGCTCTGCGGGAGTATAGGAAACGCACAAAATCTTCTCGCTCCAAGCAGCGCCACCTGTTTCTCTCTTCAACGAAGGTTATAAGGAGGACATTTAGGCGCTCTTCAATCTCTCGATGGCTGAGAGAAGTCATTTAAGCTGCGTGTGCGACACCTGAAGGGGATTTGGCTGTTTTCTCACCAAGACCTCATGAGATTAGGGCAGGGGGTCTTCGCTGGCAGTAGCTCTTTTGCCAGCATTCAGAGCGTGTTAGATGCCGCATATTGGCGTTCCCTGGCACCTTCATCCAATTCTGCTTGCGCGACTTTTCTCGTCTGCGCGATGATGGGTCTAAGGGGCATCGCATCAGCTGTGGTGGCCCAACACTCCATCTCCACCACACGCTTCGGCTCTTCTCGCTCCTCCAGGTGGTAACCAGGTGAGCCCTCCTTCCAGGTAGTGCTACTCTGCATTAGTGAGCCACGGTATAGTATGTGTAATTAAAAGGAAATTTTTATTCTAAAATTACGTTTAATCTAACATACTTACCGTGGCTCACGCAGAGGCCCTCCCTACCTCCCCGCCTTCCTGGTTCCATCAGGAGTTCTCAGTCAGGGTTTGATATACCTCGGAAAGAGGATGGTTCTGAGCATGCGCAAGGCACGAGGCCCTTTCAAGGGTTTGTTGTCCGTACGGACTTTATTGTATACGAGGCAGGGATAGCAAATTGCTGCCGCTTATTGCATTAGTGAGCCACGTAATATGTTAGATTAAACGTAATTTTAGAATAAAAATTCCTTTCTGATTTTCGGATGGCTGAATTATGAAGTGAGGAAGCACATCCCAATATATACATGTATTTAAACTTGAGCACTAACTACTTTTTCCTCTGCTACAGATGCCAGAACTGAAGGAGTGTGCAGGCAAAGTGTTTGTGGATGGAGTCTTTGAGTTTGCTGTTCCAGAAGTGAGATTCAATTCTTTTTGCACAGCTCTGATGAAACTAGCACTTCTGTTGTTAACTGTAATTCATCCAAGTTTTAACTTTTGTTTTGGCAGTATGAAGAAACTAGATGCTGAGGAGTAAACAGTGAGTTCAGGTCATGGGTGGCAATGCCAGGTACAGAGTGATTATAGCCTTTTCTTCTGTGTGTGTGTGTGTGTGTGTGTGTGGTGTGTGTGTGTGTGTGTGTGCATGCGTGCTTGCGCAAGTTTGTGTGTTGTCACTTATATTTAATGACTACTAATTTGTTACTCTGTATGCATGTGTGTGTCTGTGTCTTTGTGTGTTTGTGTGTGTGTTCTCACTTAACATCTCATGACTAATTTGTTATTCTGTGTGTGTGTGTGTGTGTGTGTGTGTGTGTGTGTGTGTGTGTGTTGTGTGTGTGTGTGTTTGTGTGTGTGGGGTATACAGGTGTTATTGGTTCAATTTCTTGTGCTTTCTAAAACCGGATGTCCATTCACTTAGTCATACAATGGCACTTCTAAATCATATAACAATGTTGTAAGACTTTGAGAAGAAAAGGTATTAGCAGACTGATCGAGAATTACAAGAAAATTGGCATAAACATGAGGATGGTTTCTTTCCTAATACAGATTACTGTTTGTTTTACTTTACGTATCTTTTTACTTTATTATTAGAACTTTATGAATTTTCTGAATTGACATTTGTCTGTTCCAGTTCAGCTTAGCTGACATGTCACAGATCGATGCCATCCTCATCTCCAACCACAGCACCATGTTGGCTTTGCCCTACCTGACCAAATTCACCAACTTCAGGGGCAAGGTCTTTGCCACTGAACCGACCTTGCAGACGGAAGGTGTGTGTGTGTGTGTGTGTGGTGTGTGTGTGTGTGTGTGTGTGTGTTTGTGTGTGTGTGTGTGTGTGTGGTGTGTGTGTTTGTGTGTGTGTGTGTGTGTTTGTGTGTATGTGTGTTTGTGTGTGTATGTGTGTGTGTGTGTGTGTGTGTGGTGTTTGTGTGTGTGTGTGTATGTGTGTGTGTGTGTGTGTGTTTGTGTGTGTGTGTGTGTGTGTGTGTTGGCGTGCGTGCGTGTGAATGTGTTTGTGTGTATGTGCATGTGTCACTGAGTGATTGAGTGTATATATGGGTATAGATTCAAATTTGCATGTATGTGTGGCATTCCGTTTAAAGAAAATTTTTGTTAACTTAGTTGTTCACGTGACGATCATCAGCTTGTCATGCTTTGAGCACTTCCTTGAGATGTCAATGAAAAATTAAGAGGAAACTATGCTACCTCTCTGATCATACCCCCAGTTACCTCCTACTGCTCTGTATCCCCTAATGTCTGAACTCTTTTGATTTGTTACCTCTGATGTGTGAAGCCATTAATTGTTAACAGTCAACATTTCTTTAGCAGACATTTCCAACCTCTGATGATTGTGGGAACATACTTTCTCCTTTCTCGCATGCTTATTATGGAATTTATGTCAAAACGCTTGACTTTTTCTTCTCCTGTTACTTAGTTGCCTCCTAAATTTGGATGTGTGTGTGCGTGTGTGTGTGTGTGTGTGTGTGTGTGTGTGTGTGTGGTGTGTGTGTGTGTGTGTGTGTGTGTGCGTGGTGTGTGGTGTGTGTGTGTTCCCATCAAAGTAAATTTTTTCTTTAGAATTTTAACTACTTTCTTGTGGCCATGGGTTATTTCATGTATTCAAACAGATGCTGAGTACAGGACCTTGGTTTGCCGTTTGTTTGAAAGACTAGCTCTCAGACCACTACCAAAGTCTGGTGGAGTTGGGAGGGAGTGGAGGGGGGGGGGGGGGGACAGAAACAACATTGCTGCATGGGAGAATGGAACCCTGGGCCTGGAATTTTCCTAGTTTTTAAGTGAGAGTGTTATCGACTGATCCTCCACTTCACAAAACCCTTCTGTGTAATTTGCTTCTAAGTGAAAGCTTCCCCATCTTTGGGACTGTTTGGACAGAATGTTCATGGAGGAGATTGTCAAATACATGGAGAGGAACCCGAAGCTGAAAACTGCTAGCTACTGGAAAGAAGAGGAATTTGCAAGGTACTGGCCATGTTGTGTGTTCTTGGCATTTTGCTCCTTGCCATTATGAATATTTATAAATGTGTGCATGACCTCTTAGCATTGTGGTTACTTGCTTAGCAGATGTGGTGTAGCGAGCATGGACTAGCCTAGAAGTATTGACCTCTTGAAGACACTGAAGCTGTTTGTGGTTTGTCAGGATGATATGTATTTTATTTATTCATATCACTGGGGGGAAATGTAAATGAATTGAATCATTAATCACTTTTGGTGTAATATCCACAATGAAATTGAATCATTAATCACTTTTGGTGTAATATCCACAATGAAATTGAATCATTAATCACTTTTGGTGTAATATCCACAATGAAATTGAATCATTAATCACTTTTGGTTTAATATCCACAATGAAAGTGAATCATTAATCACTTTTGGTGTAATATCCACAAACTATTTTTCTATGAATAGGTGAGAGATGAAGGCATATGTGATTGGAATTTTGAGGGTCTTGGGTGTATGTTAGTTTCCTTATTATTTATTTTTTTTTTCTTCTAATAATTACATTTATCCATTAATCTATGTTTTTCTCTGTATGTGTTTTGTTGTTATTGTAGTTCTTTCTGTTTCTGTCTCTGTTTTAGCAGCCTTTTATTTTGAGCACTACAAATGGCATTATACACATACTTCACCCAGTCCATACCCTTATACTCCTTCACTTGCTGACTCCTTTTGTACCAGCAGTCCTTAGAGCTATCGATGGTCAAGTTGCCATCAGATTACTCACAGGAGCAGACCCTGTGCTTCTGCTGAGTCACCTTACTTGAGCAGTGTCTGTTCAGATTTAACAACTTGCAAAACTTCTACTGATGGTAAAAAATTGCCTTGGCCTAAGTCACACATAAGTTGTGAAATAGTGCTTCAAGGTGAAGTAATTGTGCAGAGCATGTTTTCTGTGCTTTCTGTTGTAAATGAATGAAGTAAGGTTTCAAACCCATTTTCAGTTTTCTTGTTAACGACATTCTCTAGATTGGCAGAATTTGTTGTGTGAAACTGGCATCAGAAGCCAACAGCCAATGAATGGCTGTAAAGGCTTTATTTGAGAATTTTAAAATACTATTTCTTCAAAGAACATTTAAGTATTTGGGGACATGGGGTGACATGAGGTAGAAGGTAGGCTTGACAAGGACGGGGACAAAAATCCAAGCAGTCGTATGTCACTGACAATCACAATCAGGCAGTCAGCAATGCAGTGTAAACTGCTGGGATCTGACATTTTGCCATGGAAAGTTGATCATGTGACATGCCTGGAACCAAACAGCTATGAACCTTCGGCTGTAAGTTTTCGGTGCCTTTTTGGAAAGGTATTTTCAGCTGGAAACATTGTCGTGTGACATAGACCGTGCAGTTGAACCAGATTGAGGGATCACTGCCTGCAGGAAATGGTGGCTTTGTCCGTCCATCAACAGTCTCTGTGAATGTGCTGACCTGAGAGACTTTGACATACATCACAGCTGTTGAAATGGAGGAGAGATCAAAATTGTAGACACCACGGCAGCAGGGCATGAAGAGGTCATTAATTACTTTTCATGTAATGTAGATTGTTTAGGTTGTTGACGTTGATGATGGTACTTTGGAGTTCCATTTTAGTACTTACAGTATGTATTCTGTGCTAATTGTTTAGGTTGTGTGATGTTGGTGATGATACTTTTGAGTTCCATTTGGTACTTATAGCATATATTTTGTGCAAAAGCCGTATGGTTTCCTGGTTCAGGACAGGAAAGGTTAAGTGGCAAAGGAGAGGGATGGGCTTTGCCTTCCATTAAGCCATGCTGCTGACACAGTGGCCCTCTGTAAGTTCTGTCCCTACAGCCATTAGACTATAGGACTTCAGCCTTTAACCTCTGCGCTATCTGTCTATCTCCCTGTTTCACTTATTTGTTTATCTAATATCTATTTGCCAAATAAGGTGAAGAGCATTGTCTGTGCGTAGCCTGCTCCCCCCCTGCCTGAAAACAGCAAAGGAACCCCAGAGTTGGCGTAAATTGTTCACTCAGCATGACATCGATGCCTGTCTCTCCAAAGTGCAGATAGTTGGTCACAACCAGAAACTGGTGAGTTCCCGGTGAATAACTGGTATGCTTGCTATGTACTGAACTTCTGTTAGTTTGATAGGTGTTCTGGTCTTTTCTTTCAATGACTGGGGGTTGAGAGAGAGGCGGTGGTTGGAGGAAGGGGGTGGGTGGAGGTGGGGGAAATGACTGGGTGGAAGAGAAGAGGGTGTGGAGGGGTGGGTGCTATTTGAAAGGCCTGGTTTATTTGCTCATTTTGATTTTTTGAACAGGAAAATTCTTGAAATGAAGATGCTGAGAATTATGTAAGTTGAGCCATATACTGAGGAAAGCATGGATGGAGGGATGGTTTAGTTCCCTTGAAATTTTGTTGACGTCAGATTCATTGAGAATTCGTACATGTGAATGGAGTGGGATAATGGCAGTAGTGTGGTCAGGTAAGGATATGAACATTTTATGTGATTTGGAATGTTAGAAACAATTATTTATTCATTTGTATTTCTCTGTCATGTACAAGCCCCAGTTTTAGAATGCCAAGAATGTATAGTATTTTAAAATTCTGTTCCACTTGCTTGTCAAACTGAACTAAGTGCCTGGAGCTGATTTGGGTACAGGTGGCTAGAAAGATGGGTATAGATGAATTGACAAACAGATGTACCTTCCTCAACATCTAGAGGAGTGATCTCCTTTTAAAGGGCATGCCACTGGTACATTAAAGTTATTGCTCAGTTTTTCAAGCCCTTTCATGGATACAGGTTGTCCTACTTCAGAGCACTCCATCTTCTGTCTGTCAGGTTACGTTTGACTTTTTGCTCACCAGCTCCATAATGTCAGAGTGGAGAGGTTTTTTGCCATTTATTCTATTTGCACTCGGGACAGTTGAGGTAGGTTTTCCGCACATTTCTTTTAGTGAGGGTAAAAAATATCTTTTAGTGGTGATAACACCAGCCTCTTGCGTTAATGACCAATATTTCTCCTTTACTGCTGGGGAAACTTGAACATCTAAATCATTTGTATGTATGGGACCCTGGCAGGACGTGTTTGGAGCTGTCCAGGTGTCGGCCACCAGCTCTGGCTGGGCCATAGGCAGCTGTAACTGGGTGATACAGTCCTCCCATGAAAAGGTAGGAGCTGACGGAGAACCCACAGTCATTACTGATAAATTTTTTATGGTGTACAAAATACATGTAATTCTGAATATTTTTTTTTTGTCAATGGGAAAGTCATGGATATGATTGCTATTGTTAGACAATAAGAATATCAGGGATTATTTGTTGCTGTAATTGTTTTTTGGATGGAATTGAAAATGCTGCTTTTTTATGTGAGTAAAAGTGTTACAATATTTTTTCAGTGTCATTAAATGGTGCAAATTTTCCTGTTAGGATTGAACCTTAGGACTGGCATGTCACTTTATGTCAAAGTGAATAAACTGCTTAATGTTTGCATGGTATGAATATGTTTGGGCATGTATGCATAGATGATTTCCCACATAAGAATAATATCACTAAAAAAAAAGGTGAAATTTATAACATTATTTGGTATGAAAGCAAATTTACTTTGATAAAGAGTCAGCCATTTCACAAGTGTAACTCATTTAGATGTTGTAGAGAAAAGGCTGGTTTTCATGTCAGGTTGCCATAGTAAACAGTGTGCATCCTGTGTCTGTTTGTCAGATTTGCTATGTAAGTGCCTCATCAACTTTGACCACACACCCAAAGGTAAGGATGACTCCTTTAAAAACTTGACACTAATTTTGTTTGGGATATTTTTGCCGTTGAAGGGTTCATGCTTATGAGTGTGTGTGTGTGTGTATGTGTATGTGTGTATGTGTGTGTGGTGTTGTGTGTGTGTGTGTGTGTGTGTGTGTTGTGTGTGTGTGTTTTCTATTTCGAGGCACTTAAATTCTTTTTACTTGTGTTCTTTTTCAAGAATTTTCGTGTTACCCAGTGATGCTGTTACACCATAGAAATACAATGTTTAATGTTTATCTTGACAAGATTCTGTTGTGCCTTTTGACATGCAGCTCGTTCAGTGTTTGTCTCAACTCCATACTATCATTCCTTTTGAAGTATAGCTCATTCACACCTTTGTTAATCATTGTTGAGATCCTTGGATACTATTGCAAATGTTTGTTGTCATTTGTGGTGATTCTGGATATCTTTACAAACATTGTATCATTTCATGGCTTTTCCATGGATCCCATGGATACCTTGCAAATCAAATTATTTGATGTTCTAGGAATCTCGAGAGATCTGTAGATGTCATGCATAACTCTGTTGTCATTTGGGGGGATCTCTAGTTATTTTGCAATCATTTATCCTGTACAGACTTGCATTTTGATTCCAGACCTGCCAACCATTACGCATTTCGCGTAATTTATTACGCCCAAGTGATAATTCTTACGCCCTTACGCATTTAGCCAAAAAAATTACGCATTGAAAGTTTTCAACAACAACAACAACACAAAAAAATAACGACGAAAAAATCGGCTTATATACAGACACGCACGGTGCCGTGCATATAACCAGTAATCTTCAAGAAGCGTTTCCGGTCATGCGCAGTTCGTTTCACCATCTTTACCATTGAGCGAAGTTGGCGTCCTTTTGAAGTTTTAGCTACGAAAATGTCGAAACGTGGAGTAGAAAGTTTTTGGACAAGATACAAAAAAAAAAACTTGGTCAAAAGTTCCGAAAAGAATACCGGAAAAGTTCCCCTGCATACGACCTTCGGCTAAAGGTGTAAATTGTGCACGGTTGTACCACTTGCGGTCGGACTTCACAGTTTCCCATGGCGGGATGGTGGATGTGAAGCGTCGCTATGAGTCACGCAAGCACATCGATTCCTCTAACGCGCCGAATTCTTCCAGCATCACACAGTTTTTTCAGACTGTAGACACCTCAAAAGAGGATGAAATTAGGAAAAGGGTAATTCGGGCTGAAGCATTGGTGGCCGGATTTTTCGTCGAGCACAAACATCGCTCTTGGCGCAGCCGACCATGCATCCCAGCTTTTTAAAGAAGCGTTCTCAGATTCGGAGATCGCCAAACAGTGAAGAGCGGTCGAACAAAGACAACACACATTGTAAGGACCCTTCTCATGGAAGCCTAAACGCTGCTGCATCTTGACTGCAGAATGGACCGTTTGTGTTGGGGACTGATGAGAGTTGGGAAGGGAGGGGGGGGGGGGGGGGGGGGGACAAATTGTTTCCTGGGGTGGTGCGATACTTAACCCTTGACTGCCGCTATTTTGTATCAGTTTTGAACTTCTGTGTGCCGGAGCAAAATTTGACTTTTTGCGGTAGGTTCACTGTTTTGATCAGTGCTCATTTTCTAGTAAAGATATCTCTTAGATTTTTGCATGTTTTCTTGTTATACCTTGGGCTATAATATCTCCAAATATTATTAGATTCTGATTCCTCTGAGTATGCTAAATAACTTCATAATTCAGGTTTTTACCAAAAAAAATACTTTGCAAGCATACATAACCCCACAGCAGCAAAACGAAAATTTTAAAATTTCCCCCTTTTTTTCCCAAAAAATTTTCCCAAAAACCCCTTTTAAATTTTTAAAAAAAATTTTTTTTTTTTCCCCCCCTTTTTCCCCTTTTATTTTTTAAATTTTTTTTCCCCCAAAACCCCCCCCCTTTTTTTTTCCCTTTGCCCCTTTTTTAAAATTTTTTCCCCCCCCAAAAAATTTTTTTTCCCAACCCCTTTTTTTCCCTTTTTTTTTAAAAAAAAAAAACCCCCCTTTTTTTCCCAAAAAATTTATTTTTTTTCTTTTTTTTCCCTTTTATGTTTTTTTTCCCCTTTCCCCCCCAAATCCCCCCAAAAAAAAAAAACCCCCCCCCATTTTTTTTTTAACCCAAAAAAAAAAAAAAAAAAAAAAAAAAATTTTAAAAAAATTTAATTTTTTTTTTAAACTTTTTTTAAAGGGCCCCAATTTTTTTGGGAAAAAAACCCCCCTTGTTTCTTAAAATTTAAATTTTAAAAATTTAATTTCCTTTAAACCACCAAAAACCCTTTTTTAAAATTTTTTGGGGGAAAAAAAAATTTTTATTTTTTTTTTTTTTAAAAAATTTTATAAAAATTTTTTTCCCCCCAAAATTCCAAATTTTTCCCCCTTTTTTCCCAAAAAAATTTTTTTAAAAATTTTTTTTAAATCCTTTTTTAAAACCCCTTTTTAAACCCCCCCCCGGGTTTTTTTTCCAAAAATTTTTATTTTTTCCCTAATTTTTTTTTTTTTTTAAACCTTTTTTGGTTTTTTAAAAATACCCTAATTTTAAAAAAATTTTTTTTAATGAAAAAAATTTTTTTAACCTTTTTTTTTTTTTTCAACCATTAATTTTATTCACAACCTTTTAACTTTTCCCCCACCCAAAAAATTTTTTTTTTTTACCCTTTATTTTAAACAAATTTTTAAAAAAACCCTGGTAATCTTTAAAACCCCCAAAATTGATTTTTATAGGGAAAATTAGTATTTTTTGGGTAGGGTTTAAAACCCTTTGATTTTAAAGGGGCCCAAAAATTTTGTTTTTTTGGGGTAGGTTCATAATTTATCCCCACTCCCTTTTTAAATTTCTTGACATACTTCTTAGATATTTGGGGAAATTTTCTTTCAAAATTCCTTGGCTACAGCCAGATATCAAAATCAACTGTTTTTTTGGTTTTGTACTGATAACCAAATACTTATATAATGATAAATGTTTTGTTTGGGGAAAAAGGCTTTTTTTCAAAACAAAGACAAAAAATATAGCACTAAAATCACAATAAAATTAACAAAAAAAATTTTGGTTAGTGCCCACAAAACCCTTCAGGACAAACATCTGTACTCACAATAAAAGCTTGATAATTCATATATTTATATTTTTTTACCCCTTTCATTGGGGGAACTCCAGCCGGGTTTTTCGGTTTCCCAGACCCAAAATTTTGACTTTTTGGGCGGGGTTTCACCTAATGTGTTTGGGCTGATGTATTGGTTGAGAAAACTTTTGATGTTTTGCATGCTTTTTCTTATCCCCGGCTTTTAATATCTCCAAAAAATTTTGATTTTGTGCTTTCGAGTAAAAAGGTAACCCTTATAATTCAACGGTTTAAAAAAATTATATTTTTGCAACTTTCATTAGTCCACAGCGGGCAAAACAAAAAAAACATAGAAATCCCCCAAAAAGGGGTTTTAGTTTTTTACTGAACCCCTGTGTAATTTTGGAGGGGCTTTCCCCCCCCACAATTGTTTTTTTATATGAAAAATTTCAATGTGAAATTGGGGAAAAAACAATCCGGGTTTTCAAGGGACAAAAATTTGTTTTTTTTTGGGTTTTAGTTCACAAATATCCCCACTCTCTTTAAATTTTAGCATTATCTTAGATATTTGGGAAAATTTTTTCTTGTCAAATCCTTCCCCAACACCCAGAATCAAAAACAACGTTTTTGTATTACGGATAGACCAAATACATATAATGATAAATTTTTTTTGTTTAAAAAAACAGAAATTTTTCTGAACATAAACAAAAATTAAAACCCACTAAAATCACAACAAATTTACTAAAAAAAACGGGTTGTTAGTGTTCACTGAACTTCGGGAAAAAACATTTTATCAAATAAAGTTTGAAAAATATTTTTTTTCCCAACCCATATCTTTGGGGGGAAACCCCACCCGGGAAAGGGTTTGGAAAAAGAGGGGGAATCAAAACATTATCCCAGCATCAGCCCTGCACATTTTCAACCCTTTTGGGGAAAAGGGTTTTTGTTTAGCAGGAAAAAATAACAATCCCAAAACACCCCCATTTTTATTTCCAGCCCATTAAACACCTTTTTTCTTTCACACATGTTTTTTGGTTCACTCATGAACTAAATGCAAGGGGATGCCATTACCACAGAAGGTAAAAATTTTAAAACCACGCAAAAACAACCACAAAAAAAGACTATAAATAAGCACGACAAACAAAAACCCACCCCACAATAAATAAAGCACACAAAAAAAAAAAATTAAAACCGGGTGCTGCAGAGAACCACCCCCAACAAAAACCTAGGGACAGAAGGATCAAGTTTTCCAAAATCTCCCCAATAAATAAAATTTGGGTTTGGGAATTCCATATAACCTGGGGGTGGGCACAGTGCTGGCTGCGGGGGACAAAAATTTGGGCATATAGGGGGTGTCACCCTCCCCCCCTTCTTGGCACACCCCTTCAGGATCCTTTTGGCGTGTTTGTGAGTTTTTGAGGAATAGAATTTGAAGTGCCTACTATCAAAACCACTTCATATCTGATTTTTTTTTTCCTCCACCTCGGGAAATCTGGTCAGGCCAAATCCATAAACAGATGATGCCTCGAGGGGGGGCAGCGGGTAAATTGCAAGAGTTTCCTGCCCCTTTCTGCGAATGAAGGAAATTGGGCATGCTGCTCCCTCAAAAAATTTAAAAAAAAGTTTTTTTGGCCCCTTTTCCCGGGCCTTGCAGGCAATAAAAAAAGGGGTGGAGAAACGGGTTTTCCTTGTTGCCCCACCCAAACCCAATTCTTTTTGAACGGGGAATGATGCCTCTAAACGCCTGGTGATCCCCCGTCGCCCCCGATCTGGGAGGGCTCCCTTTCTGTGTGGCCAGGGACGGGCCAGAGGTTGCCCCCAAACCTTGGTGCGTGGCCCTTGGCTACTTTTTTGCCATCACCCCCAAAGTCAGCAAAACCCCCCGGGGTCCGCCAACCCATGAAGCTGCCCGGGGATCCCCCCGGTTCCCCCCCAACAGTGCCCCCCCATCCCGGGGTTTTTTTCCCCCGTGGGTAAGAAAAACCCTGGGGCGGGCTGTCCCAAATTTTGTGGGGGTTGTAGACATGGTGGGCCCTTTTTTTCGGGATGGAGTACCCGGAACAGCACCATTTTTTCCACGGGTGGTGGGTCAGGACGGGGGCCTTTCCATGCATCCAGTAAAAGGCCCCGTCCCCCTCGGAGGGGGTCATTTTTTTGCCCCCATACATTTTTAAAGCGATAGCAGAAACCACCATTTCCCTTTGATACCACCACCCAGACTCGCACCACATATTTTTTTAATCCAAACCGGGCACGTTTTCGGGGAAATGTACTGCTGAAGATCACCCTCCCTTTTCCAAAGAAGTGGGTTTTCCATAAACACAGTTTTCCCTTTCCCTTGGTTCATACCCCCTTTTGGAAAACCTCTCTTTCAGAGGGCCCAAAATCCCCCTGAATTTTGAAAGGGGTCGTAGGATGGATCACCCTGAGCGGGATCTTCATGTTGTCATTGAATGCACTTTTGGTAGGATACCCTGAAATTTTAAAATTGAGTTGTAGTTGACTGCACACAGTTGGGTTTACCCCACAAACACACACACCATATGCAAAAAAAACACACACACACACACCCAACCCAAAACACACACACACACAAACACAAAAAACCACACACCCACCCCCCACACACCACCGGGCCCCCCCACCCCACACACACACACACACACCCCACACACACCACCCCACACAACACACACACCCCACACACACACCAAGATACCCACCCCATCACAAGACTGTCTCTCTCTCTTTTCCCCTCTCTCTCCCCTCCCCTCTCTCTCTCTCTCTCTCTCTCTCTCTCTCTCACCCCACACACACACACCACACACACAACACACAAAACGACCCCCCCCTGCCCCAAAAAACACCCCCCCCCCCCCCCCCCCTTCCCCCCACACATATCACCCCAAAACACACAAAACAACACCCCACACAAAAAACCCAAAATTTCCCAAAAGCAACACAACACCACCAACCAACACACACACAAAAAAACCAAACACCACAAAACACACACACACACAAAACCCCAACACACACACACACACACCACACCACCACTCACACACAACACACACACACACACACACACACAAACACACAAAACCACACACAAAAACACACACACACACACACAACGATCCCACCCAGGGACAACCTGCTCCTCTCTCTCTCTCTTTTCTCCCTCTCTCTCTCTCTCTCTCTTTTCTCCCCCCCCTCTCCCACCCCCCACACACACACACCCCCACACACAACCCCGAAACAAACACACCCCTCTTCCCCCCCCCCCCCCCCCCCCCCCCCCCCAAAATATGCCCTTTACCATACCCACACAAAACACACACACACACACTCTCACTCTCCCCTCTCTCTCTCTCTCACTTCTCATTCTCTTTTCTCTTATCATCATCATCCCCATCTCACATCATCTTTACTTGTAATTTTAAATTAAAAGAAATACAGTGGGGTGGGGAAAAGGGAAAGAGAGGGAGTTTGGGAAAAAGGGGGAAAAAAAAAAATTTTGCAAAAAATTTCCCTGGAATCGGTTCCTGGACATAACAAACTGAAGACTGGTATTTGGTAAAGCATTTTTTTGGGAACCAGTAAGGGTTAGGGAACTTTAAACCCCCCCAACACCCCCAAAAAAAAATTTTTTTTTTTTGGGGCCCCCCCCCCCCCTTTTTTCCCCCCCCCCAAAAAAACCCCCCCCCCAAGGGGCCCCCCCCCCCCCCCCCCCCCCCCCCCCCCCCCCCCAAAAACCCCCCCCCCCCCCCCCCCCCCGGGAAATTTTTGCCATTTTTTGGGTCGGCCCCCCAAAAAACCCCCCTTTCCCGGGGGGGAAAAAATCCCCCCTTTTCCCCCTTACCCCCCGGGGGGGGTTTTTTCCCCCCTCCCCCCCCCGGGGGGGGGGGGGGCCCCCCTTTCCCCCCCCCCCCCCGGGCCCCCCCCCCCCTTTTCCCCCCCCCGGGGGCCGGTTTTTTAAAAGGGGGGGGGCAAGGGGGGGGGGGGTTTTTTTTTTTGCCCGGGCCCCCCCCCCCCCTTTTTGTTTTTTCGGGGGGGAAAAAAAAAAAAAAAAAAAAAAAAAAAACCCCCCCGCCCTTAAACCCCCCCCCCTTTTTTTTAAAAAACCCTTTTTTTTTAAACCCTTTCCCCCAAACCCCCAAAAGGGGGGGGGGTTCCCAACCCCCCCAAAAAATTTTTTTTTTTCCCCCTTTTGGCCCTTTTTTTTGGGCCGGCCCCCGGGGGGGGGGGGGGAAAAAATTTTTTTTTTAAAAAAAAAAAAAATTTTTTTTTTTTAAACCCCAAATTTTTTAAAAAAAATTTTTTTTTTCCCCAAAAACCCTTTAAACCCCCCCCCCCCCCCCCCCCCGCCTTTAAAAAAAATTTTGGCCCCCTTTTTCCCCCCAAAAAAATTTTTTTTTCCCCCCTTTTTTTTGTTTTTTTTTTTTTTCCCTTTTTTTCCCCCCCCCCGGCCCCCCTTTTCCAAAATTTTCCCCCCCTTTTTTTTTTGGGAATTTTTTTTTTTTCCCCTTTTTTGGTTTTTTTTTTTTTTGGGGGTTTTTTTTAAAAATTTTTGTTTTGGGGTTTTTTTTTCCCAAAAATTTTCCCCTTTTTTTTTTTTAAAAATTTTTTTTTTTAAAAAAATTTTTTTTTTGGGGAAAAATTTCCCCGGGGTTTTTTAAAAAAATTTTTTTTTGGTTTTTCCCAAAAAAATTTTTTTTAAAAAAAAAAAGGTTTTTTGGGGAAAAGGGGAAAAAAATTTCCCAAAAAATTTTTTTTTTGGGGGGGGGTTTAAAAAAAAAAAAAGGGGGGGGTTTTTTCCCCTTTTTCCCCCCCCCCCCCCCCCCCCCCCCCCCCCCCCCCCCCCCCCCCCCCCCCCCCCTTTTTTTGGGGTTGGCCCCGGGTTTTTCCCCCAAAAAAATTTGGGGGGAAAAATTTGGTAAAAACCCCCCCAAAAAAAAAAAACCCCCCCCCTTAAAAAAAGGGGGGGCCCCCCCGGGGGCTTTTAAAAAAAAAGGGGGGTTTTTTTTTTTTACCCTTTGGTTTTAAAAAAAAAAAATTTTGGGCCCCCCCGCCCGGGGAAAAAAAATTTTTTTTTTCCCCCCCGGGCCCTTTTTTTGGGGCCCGGGGCAAAATTTTTTGGGGGGGGGGGGGGCCCCCCCGGGCCCCAAAACCCTTTTTTAAAATTTCCCTTTTTAATTAAAAAAAAAAAAAAAAGGGGGGGGCCCCCCTTTCCTTTTTTTTTTTCCCCCAATTTTCCCCCTTTTTTTTGGGGGCCCCCCGGGGGGGGGGGGGGGGGGGGGGGGGGGAGGGGTTTTTTTCCCTTTGGAAAAAAAAAAAAAAAAAAGGGGGAAAAAAAATTTTTTTAAAAAAAAAATTGGGGGAAAAACCCCCAAAAAATTTTCCCGGGGGGTGGGGTTTTTGGGTTTTTTTCCCCGGGCGCCCCCCGGGAATTTGGTGGGGTTTTTGGGGGGGGCCCCCCCCCCCTGGGGGCCCCCCAAAAGGGGTTTTTAAATGGGGGGGGGGGGGGAAACCAAAAAAAAAAAAAAAAAAAAAGGGGGAAAAAAAATTTTCCCCCTTTAAAAAAAAATTTTTTTTAAAAAGGGGTTTTTTTGTTGGGGTTTAAAAAAATTTTTTTTTTTTTTTTTTGGGAAAAAAAAAAATTTTTTAATTTTTACTTTTAAAAAAAACCGGGGGGCTTTTTTTTTGGGGGGTTTTTTTGGGGGTTTTTTTTTTTAAAAAAAAATTTTTTTTTTTTTTTTAAAAAAAATTTTTTTTGGGGGGGGTTTTTTTTTTGGGAAAATTTTAATTTTTTTTTTTGGGAAAAAATTTTTTAAACCCCAAATTTTTTTTTTAAAAAAAATTTTTTTTTTTTTAAAAAAAAAACATTTTTTTTTTTTTTTTTTTTTAAAATTTTTTTTTTTTTTTTTCTTTTTAAAAAATTTTTTTTTTTTTAAAAAAACCCTTTTTTAAAAAAAAAATTTTTTTTTTAAAAAAAAATTTTTTTTCCCCCCTTTTTTTTTTTTAAAAGGGGGGAAAAAGGGGGGGGGTTGGGGAAAAAACCCCGGGGGGGGGCCCCCCCCAACCCGGGGTTTTTTTTTTAAAGGGCCCCCGGGGGAAAACCCCCCCAAAAATTTTTTTTTCCCCCCCCCAAATTTTTTTCCCTTTTTAAATTTTTTTTTGGGGGGGGTTTTTCCCCTTTTTTTTTTTTAAAAAATTTTTTTTTTTTTTCCCCCCTTTTTTATTCCAAAATTTTTCAATTTTTTTAACCCCCCCTTTTTTTATTTTCCCCCCCCTTTTTTTGGTTTTTTTGGAACCCCCAAAAATTTTTGGGGGAAAAGGGGAAAACTTCCTTTTTAAATTTTTTGGCCCAAACCCCTTTAAAAAAAATTTTTTCCCCTTTTTTTCTTTTCCCATTTTTTTTAAAAAAGGTGGGTTTTTTTTAAAATTTTTTTTAATTTAAATTTCCCTTTTTGGGGTTTGTTTGGGGGGGAAAACCCGGAAAAAATTTTTTTTTTTATTTTTTCCCCCTTTTCATTTTGTTTTTTCCCCCTTTTTTTTTTTTTTTAAAAAAACCCCCTTTTAAAAAAGGTTTTTTTTTTTGGTTTTAAAAAAAAATTTTTTTTTTTTGGGTTTTAAAAAAAAAAAATTTCCAACCAAAAATTTTTTTTTTCCCCCCCCTTTTTTTAAAAAAAAAACCCCCCAAAAATTTTTTGGGTTTTTTTCATTTTTCCCCCCTGTTGAGCTTAACCTGATGACCATTTTCGTCTTTGGCTATTCCAAATACTGAATGGTGATGAGCTACTTGCCATTTATGCTTATGAGCTCAATGCCTGTCAGCTTTGTCTTCCGTGTGGCCTACATCTCTCTTGCTTATTCCAACATTTATGCTCAATGGTGAGTGTAAATGTACTCATGCCATTTACGTTTATCTGAGTCCAACACAGCTGTCTGCTTTGTCTTTCTTGTGGCCAACTTCTCCACAGTTTAACAATGTTGAGTGTAAACATGTGTACGTATAAGTACTTGCTGTAATTGTCCATATATTTGTGCTTCTGACTGTCCAATACTTGAACAATAAACATCACTATACTCAAGGTACTCATTTGTGTCTTTGTACCTCAGTTTGTTTGATAAAAAGATAAGATGTACTTGTAAAACTTGAGATTAAAAAATGATGTGTGTTTGTGGTCATTTTGAATTTGACACAGTATTTTGGGGTTATGTTGCAGGCTGGGAAAGACCAAGCAAAGCAGAGTGTATATTCCAGAGAGCCCATTCCCTCATACAGAGGTCTGCCTATTGCATCTTTGTTCTCTATTCCTGTATGCATTGTTTTGTTTTTAGCATCCACACCCTTAACCCCAGGAGTTTGCAATAACTGAAAGCAATCTTTTCATAATGTGACTTGGCTTAACAACATTTTTATGGTGATTCTAAGGTCAGCTTGTACCAAATACTAATTCAACTTTTGGCCAAGGCTAGTCATTAGCAGTTACTTTTACAGTACCTACATGACTGTTTTTACCTGTATTATGTAGGCACTGGCAATCATATTCTTTTCGTAGTGGTCATTGTTTACTGTCAGTCCCCATCCGCAGATGTTTATAGTAATTCATTCCAAGTTCAGCCGACGGTCAACAGCTTGGTTGGCAGTCAGTGGAGTTGCGGTTGGGCCACACGTCCTGACACTCCTCTTGAAGTGTAAAGGGTATACTCTGCTGTCTACATCTATTGATCACAACAACAGGTTTGTGAAGCTGCCTGTCTCTACATGCAGCTCATGTGCATGTTGAGTTGGTTGTGGCTTCGTTGGTGTGGAATCTCACCAGTATCTCTTGTTGCTCCCTAGACATGAGGTGGTAGTCATCCTGTTCTGTTTGTTGGCCAGATGATAACACTGATCTCTTTTATGGCTTTAGAAATGATCCATAGACACTCCTCTTTTTACCAAAGCTGACATCATGTCTGGTTGGCAGTTACAATACCTTTAAGCGTTGCACATGCTGAGGTGTTTTTCAAATACCGTAACGACGCCAACTAATGGCTGACAAGGATGTGCCATTTGGATTTCTGGCATGCATAATGGTGAAGGTACATTCAGCCACAACACATGGGCACATGCCATATCCCTTTTTAAGACTGAGTTCAAAAGCACTGACCCTTGGCCATCACATCCATCTAAGGTGTGTTAATTTTTTTTGTTCATCACTCAACCTGGTGGCCCTAGGTATTACCATTAACTGGTGATGTGTATGATGTATTTTGAAGGACATTTCACCAAATTTTTTATTCTGTCCAAGACCAACAAATGCTGTTTCATTTTTCCATGTGCATCGTCGCTGTAGAAATCCAAGTTCATTATTTTTGGAGATCAACCAGTCTGATGTTAAATCATCTGTCTGTCTGAAGTGTTTGAAATGCGTCTTTACTTACTGCGAGATGGATAGTTTCAGAACTCAATATTTCATGTGCTAATACCAATTTTGATTGTATGTATATATTGATTGTTGTGCAGATGTCAACTGTGGCAGGTTGAAACGATTCAAGGATATTAAACGGTAATGTAATTAATTGAGTTTTTATCCTCACTTGCTGTTTCTACTGGATTTTTACTTTTGTTTGCCTCTCATGTCCATTATTATCTTCCTTTTCAATGACTGATTTAAAACAGGATACACATGCTCCTATAATTTGTGATCAGAGATATCAGTACTTGTAGCTCATATCAATCCATCACACACTCATATCAACACACATATGCACACACATACCTACGCATTAAACACAACAATCACACACGACAACACGCACACAACACACAAGCACGACCCACGCACACCCAAGGATATACAGGCGCATGGACACATTCACAGACAGACACACAGAAACACACAGCTAACCGGCACACACACTCAAATGCATCACACTCATACATGCGCGGCGGCAGTGCTCGCACACTACATCAACACCCACACCACAAACTCATGACCACAGACACTCACCACAACACACACACACTCACACACACACACACACACACACACACACACACACACACACCATAAGTACAAATGTATATCTGCATCTAATTGGCTTGAGGTGACAATTCTGATGAGGAACTTGTAATTGAGTTCTTCCCTTTCCTTTGATTTTTTCTGTAAAAAACAATACAACAAGCAAACACCCACCCGGTTATGTAATCTTCAAAGTATGTGCAGTGTTTATTTGTTTAATCTTATCTACTGAATACAGTTTTTCATCAATAATTTTCTTTGAAAAATTATGCCTTCAGAGATGGGGAGTGACATTCGCATGCCCTGCATGTGTTCACGGGTCACCCTTCACTAAGGATGGAGACGCTGTTCACTTCAGGGAAACCTGGGGCCAGAATCCAGGACCATCAGTTGTCACACATCACAGGTATGTCGATAGCATCACCCAATGTATGGCCATACCAGTCTCCCTTGTTTGAATTCGTAAATGAGAAGAATGTTCTCCACTGATGAGGAGGCGTTTACTTGAAATATATTTGTAAATCATGTGTGTTAGAGTGTTTGTGTTTCATGGATTTCATTTTCTTTAAAGAAAACAAATGAAAAACTATATGGGAAACTAAGCAAAAGAAAGCCGTTTCATGTCAGGGAACTGCTGTTCCTTGAATTATATAAAAAATTGATGTACACTGTGAGGTGACTCAAAACTGGTTGAAATGCAGATCAGCATGAGAAAAATGACTGATAATTACAAGGTCTAGAGTGACTACTTATTTCTTTGAAAACGCTTAAAATTTGGGGAAAAAAAAAGTTGAATATTTTAATTTCAGAAACCAGACTTCCATACATGGACGCCTTGCAACGCTTTATCAGCCCCTAAAGATGAAGGTGCTTAGCGTAGACTGCTTTTTTTTCTTCCATTTTAAAGAGATGGGTGTTTATCAGCTGGACCCATAGATTTGATAATGAACAGTTGCACAAAAGCACCAACAGATGAAGCAAGCCGAATGTCTTAGCACATGCTTGATGTCGACAAACTGTGAACCACCTGGCTCATACAGTTTTTGGTGCATAGCATAAGAGGGTCTGAGAGCACAACCAGCATGTTGGATAGATGTGGTTGGTAAGACATCAGCTAAGTGTCATCCCTTCAAGTGTACTCACACCCCTTTTTTCTTTAAAAAACGTGTATCTGGTTCTAAGACATTCCATGGATGTAACTTTCACGGTGCACATAAACCTTTGTGTCACACAATATGCTTCGCAAGAGTCTACCTTTCCGCTTTTTCCGAGCAAGCAAACCGCAGAAAAACCGAAGTATACTAAAAATAAGGCAGTGACGACAGAAGGGAGAAGATGAATTTGCCCCTGCATTGCCTGTGCCTGATACTGACAACAGGCAAGATGATGGTCCTACTGCTTCATGTTCGGTTGCAATACAATTCTAGTGTAAAAAGTGGAATCAGCACACATGGCTTCCAACTGAAACTCATCTTCGAGCGATCGAGGGTTTCTTTTGTGAAGTTAACTCGAAAGAATTTCGTCGGTCCGAAGAAAAACGACGTGATCGTGGCTTGCACATCAAGACCAGGATTTTGAAGACGAGAACACGGCGCCCACTGTTTGAAAGGGAGCTTGGATTCCGACCCAAACGCAGGCTGAAAAAAGATGGCCAATCCTACGCTCAACACAGAAGTAAATGCGCGGCTGCTCTGAAAAAGAAAGATGCTGCTGACAAGACACTGAGACTGTCACCAGGATCAACATGGACAGAAAGGCCAGGATAAGGAACCGTGAAGTACGCACGGAATCCAACTTTTGATCTTGCATTCTGATCGACGTGGCCGACTTTACAAGCACGCACTTACTCAGTCCGCACATATCGCTCATTCACTTTTTGTATTGTTTATGGGTGGTGTGTATGTGTTTGTGTGTATTGGGGGGGGGTAGAGTATATTACAAACACACAGCACACAAACACAAACCACACACACTCACACACACACACACACACACACACACACACACACACACACACATATTTTGTGCACTTAAATCTGTATACCTTATTTTTATATTTACCTTTCCAGAAATTAAAAGTGGTGAAAATAACTACTGCAAATGAACTGAACAAGACAAAAAAATATCACAATTTTTGTTTGCACCAAAATACATGTGGTGAGCAGTTGAAAGCTATTGATGGGTTGTGTTGAGAATAATTTTTGTCAATTTTTTTTACAATGGTATGACAGCATATACATTATAAAAAAAAAAAATCTTTGGAAATGAAACGAATAAACAGACTGATCATTTGGACCAAATTCTTTGCTAGCAAAGTTATTGCTCTTATGTAAAAAGACATGAATGTTACAACACTAATACTAAACATTGATGGCGTATGTTAAAATCAACACAGAATGGACCAGTATAATCCATAAAATGCATTTGTAAATGGGAGGGCACACAATTTGATCAAAGATTGTTTCCTTACAGATGATACGGTGTTGTTGGATTACAGGCGACAGAAAAATGTACAGGGAGACTGACTATTTCAACTATGTGTAACTTATTTTGCTGCTGCTTTGAGTGATTTATATAGACATTAATATGCATATTCATGTTGTACACTGGTGGGGTGGGGTGTAGTGGGATAGAGAATGGGGAACAATACTGTCGTGTGTGTATGTGTGTGTGTGTAATGTGTGTGGTTGTTTATTTGATTTTTGCATTGTGAATAATAAGAATGAAGGGAATTATGCATTTGTGTCTATTTCTCTGTAGTAATATACTTGCATTTCTATGTTTACAGTTATATGAGTGTAGCTAAGTTGTTGCGAAAAACGTAAACACAGAGTGATCTAAAAAGAAAATTCTTTGCATATTTATTTGCATTACCTCATCTTTTAACGTCAGAGCATCGTGGACAAGAAACGTGCAAAGAATGATTACAAGAGCAGAGTCGGATGCAGGGAATGGAGAAGAGCCTGTGACTCCCCGATGTGCCACTGGATGATTGCAGACACAGACGATCATGAACATGAGTGTTGGCTGCATGTCCTCCTCCACTTGCTGCACAGTTGACCCAAGGCTGCTGCATTCCCAACAACAGTCCACTGATGTCACGCACCGAGGTGTTTCAGCCAACATGACACCTTACAATGCTGCAAAGGTGAGTTGTTGTTCCCTAAACAGGCACCGTTTATAACCATGTGTGTGTGTGTGTTGTGTGTGTGTTGTGGTGTGTGTATTTATGGAGAAGATGGCTCGCCAGGTTTCACAATGATTTATGCAGAAACGGAATGTTGACTACCTGACAGAGGGTGAAGATGGCTTACAGAAGCCAATTTCAGACCCACTAGTACTCTTAACACACAGAGCATACCTCCTTGTCACAAGTGCTATGACTACTACAGGGATACCGCTTGACAACGCTCATAAACGGTGATCATGAGTCAACGTGAAACTTGCATCCACAGTCACTTATTACTACCTGCACTCACAGCTAAATCTAACCTGGATGTGTAAACTGATGTAGAGTACTGATGAAATTAAATTATATAGATATCATAAAGTCTGTAAGCAACATGTTTTTGTTCTTTCTGTGCCAAAAGTGAGAGTGCTATGTAAATACATTTGCTTTCAGACAATAGCAACTGAACACCAAAGTACGCTCATTCATTGTGATGTGGTATTAATAATGGGGGGGTGGGGGGCCAAATGTCAGGTGTTTAGCCCCATATGTTTGTTTTCAGGGATTTGGGTTGAAGCCCAATGTAGTGACACAGCAGTCCAACTGAGAGTTTCTTTCAGCGTTACTGTCAGTGTTCACTTCATGAACCTCCCCCTGGCCAAGCGCCAGCCCAGTCCACAATCAGGTAGACTGCACCTCCAGCCCAGTCCATGATGTGGATGACGATGACACTATCGAGTATGGCTTGACTCGATATTGGTTTTCTGACCCTGGACTATGACCCACAGAGCGAGTCCCAGGCCACAGAAGAAAGTGGTCAGGTCCGTAGAGTACATGTAGTTCCTCAATAAAAAAATAAGCTGTATTTTTCATAACAAGAGTTGAACCTGAAGGTACAAATCTCATACCCAGCTGGCTGGTTGTCAATTTAGAAATACCACGTTAAAAAAAATCTTTCTGTTTACTCCCCCCATAGACCACATTTTTTTTTACTTTCACATTGCATTAGGAATTTTTTCCCCTCCCTTTTTAACGAATCAGAAATTGTACAACTCATCCATTTCATTCTCATATCAGTCAGTCCATGTCCTCACTCACATTGTATGAATTTTTATTCCCCAGGTGACAGAAGAACCAAGTGATTGACAGTTGACCAGTCCAGTCCAATCTGTGCCAGCTTTTGAGGAGAGGAAGTACCTGTTTTCCGTCCTTCCCTCCTTGTAACTGTTCCAGGTGTGCTCCTGCTGCTGCAGTCCAGTCAAGCCAGAGCTGGAAGATTGGGAACCCCTCTCACTTGGTCTAGGCAAAATGTGAACAGTTGTCAGTATGTCAGGCAGTGGAAAGGCCACTCTCATCGGCGAAACGGCCGGAGGCATTCTCCTGCTTCTTCATGCATTCTGTTTTCATGGGCCCTGCTGACAAAACATCCGCATGCTGGACTGCTGCCTCAATAAGGCCAGGATTCAACAAGACATTTTTAACAGCCTCCACAGAAATACCTTCAACTACAGTAATAAATGTCATGGTTGAAGAACACGCCAAAGTGATTGAAAAGCATGAAATACGTGGGGGGCATGCTTGAGCTGACAGGAGATGGAAAAGTGACAGTCCAGGGCACTGCGCCAAATATGGTGGATTCAACACCAATAGTAGAATGCCGCATCAAACAAAGTTATTGGTGTGCAAGTTGTTCAGGTAAGTCCATTGTACGGATACCTTAAATAAACCACAACACATTTAAAGACTTATTTTTCTAGTGAAGGCAGAGCCCAAGTTATCTTTTTTTTAAATGGTGGAAAGAGTGATGCTCTTTATCTTGCCAAACATTAGGCTGACAAGCATAAAACAATAAACCTTTTTGGGGGCCTAAGATAGGAGAAGGAACAGTATCTTCCACCTTTTCAGTTACGAGTTCCACGTGCAATACGAAGTTACTCATGACTTCATCTGATTTTTGTTATGTTTTTGTACTTTTTCAAGTTTGCTTGATCTCTGAAAGTCACTTGTCATTGCAGAGCAATGAGGTGGTAAACAGTGCCAGATTGGTGAAAATGAGGGTCTGCAGAGAACAGTCCTTTTCCTGCATGAGGCGGACCTGAAGTTGGCTCCATTGTCACTGATCGACTAAACAAAATAAATACATCGGAGCAGAAGCCCATAGTCAAGCATTACCTCGATGTGTGGCATGTCGCAAAAAGTAAGAGCAAAATCATAACAACTGTGTTCAGAGTAAGTCTTGCACCCAACTGTCAGCATACTGAAAAAAGGTAAGGAAGTTGGAACAATCAGTTTGGCATACTTAATTGATAAGTATGGTTGGAACAAACAGTTTAAGTTTTCAATAGGATTAAATACACTTTAATGGAACATGTTCGTGTGTGTGTGTGTGCGTGGTGTGAGTGTGAGTGCATGATTTACCATTTATAGTGATGTTAAAAACCCATCCATAAAGGCAAAGTGATTGTCAAGTAAAAATATTTTGAATTAATGAGGGTCTGTATGAACATTGGCTTTCGTGTCAAAATAGGCATAATGCAATGCCATCAAAAGGGCCTAAACTCATTTTGAATTATGCCTTGTTGAAAACAGGTCTGACCAAAAAAACTGACATCCAGTTGGCAAACAGGGGCTGGGGATGGAAAAGGTGGGTGATGTGGAGGAAATCCAATTTTCACCCAACTTCACTGGGTGGGCATCCTCAACACAGATGGAAATGGGGAATGATGAAGGCCAAGTGGGAGATTTATGTCATTCCACCTTGAGAACAACCACAAACGGTGAATCAGGCGACACCCCAAAACCTTTTCCAACATGGACAGTTTTGCGCGATGAAAAGAACCAAAGACGGGTTCATCACAACCGTGTGAGGTTTGTATGTGTCAATAGCAACCGACTCAAGTTTTTTGACTTGTACTAGAGTTTGTGTATTGTCTTAAAGGCATAGTCCATCATAAAGACTGATCAACAGTCCTAATTGAAAATCACCAATCAGCAGGTCAACTGCAGATTTCTACTTTCTACAGGTTGAAACTTTGTCTTAAGCTGCATTTTTTTTTCATACTGGTCTCAAACATTTTTCTAGAAGCATGACTGGATTGTAATAGTCGGTTTGCCTTCAATATTGTCCATAGAGGTTGTCAATTTTTTCTGTGTTAGTGTTCCACATACAAAGGTCAAATGTCCTTGCTGTTTCTTTTCTTTGTGATGAATAATGTATTTTTGTTTTCAATAAAGATATGAACGCCTTCATTACCTATAAATATTGTTTACAGACTCTGAGGATTACCTTGCTCCTCCATCAACATCATTGAAAATAAATACCTTCTCAATGATGTCAAGAAGCTGTCACCCTTCTCACCAAACCTCCACAGCTGGAGGCATTTCACAGTCGGTTGTTGTCATTCTGTCCGAAGCACACGAGCCTTTTCTTGGCTAGGAAAAGTGTACACCAGGTTGTTACAAAGTTGCATTTTACTTGAACAAAGTGATTTCCATGTAAACTGTCTTGATAAGAACTAATTTATATTATGTGAACTATAAGCCACAGTCCGAAACCATCAGCAACATAACAATTAAGCTTGGCAGAACCAGTTAAAGACTATATCTGTAAAAGGGAAAATGTTCGCTTGATCTCAACACAATTAACCCTCAAGTGCTACGACTAATAATCCAGTTGTATCAAGTGTGGCTTTGGTGCCACCAACTCAAATATTCTGTTTGGTTGCCTATCCATCTTAAGCAAGAGGTACCCAAGGTTTCACCAAGGACTTGCTTTGTGACAAAAGTAAAGGATTTTCCCCCAACTCGGCTGACCGTCTAATCCACATTTGGGTGTTAAGTTCCATGCCTTTGGAAAGGTGTGAAGCCAACAGGCCAAAGGGATGGACTTTATTCCAGCACTTTTCCAAACCATGTGACCAGCCAGTGTGTATGAGGTGACTCACACAAACACAGACAACAGGCCTGTGTGGATCACCATGAACATGAGTGACAGACAACAGGTCTGTGGTCTGTGTGGATCACAGTGTGTATGTGGTACTGACACAACACAAGACAACGAGGCCTGTGTCTGTGTGGATCACAGTGTACATGAGGTGACAGACAACAGAAGACAACAGCCTGTGGTCTGTTGGAGTCACCAGTGTACATGGTGGTTACTGACAACAGAATACAACAGGCCAGTGGTCTGTGTGTGAACACCATGTACATGAGGCGACTGACACAGAAGACAACAGGCCGTTTGTCTGTGAGGATTCACACCAGTTAACATGTGGTGACTGACACAACAGAAGACCACAGGCCTATGTCTGTGTGGCACACCAGTGTACATGTGGTGACTGACAACAGAAGACAAACAGTCCAGTGGTCTTGTGTGGATCACCATGGTATATGGATGACTGACACAACAACAGACAAACAGGCCCTGTGACTGTGTGGATAAGAGCTGAACACGCTGGAAGGGATGCTTGCGGCCAGGCATGGGAGAGCAAGGGTAGCGTTTAGTGGGGTGGCAAGGTAGAGTGGAGGCATTCTATAGCACTGGCGGCGGCATTATTTTGGGGGGGAGGGGGGGGGTTTGTGCATGCACGCTGGCACTGAAGAGTAATGGTTAAACAACATTATTCATAATATGAAATTATGAAGGGGTTACACACATTATTCCTTAATATGAATTTAATGAAGAGGGGTTACACACAATATACTATCATAATATGATGGCTTAACCAGTCATGTTGAACATTTTTGCAGGCTGTTCTGGCTGCCATGCATTCAATGAAAATTGTGAGATGGGTATATCTTCAGGAGGAGGATGGCAGTGTGAAAATGGCCATCTACTTTCTAAGCCAAAGAAGGGGAATACAGCATACCATGCTGACGTCTGATCCAACCTATGTGAGTATAAAGCCTACATACTGATGTGGGGTGGGGCTTTAATTTTTCTGTGCTTCCTCCTGTTCAGTAAAATAACATTACTGACTAGGGAGTGTGTTGGAGGTTTAAAAAGACACCAGTGATGTTGAAGTAGACCAAACCACATTCCCCATATATATTACAAGTATTCAAATGTAGTCCATCTATAGAACATGCTATCTATGTGCACATTACTCACATGTCAAAATGTCTTATCTCAAATCCTATCAAATTTTCTTTTCTGCATTATTTCATGTTAGTGATGGTTTGCATTCTTAAGAAACACACAGTCATTATTATCATTATATCTTTCCCATCCACTACGCAAGCATTATGACTATGTGGCAAAGGTTTAAACTACTGCAATTGGCCAACAATTTACTGTTCATGTTTTTTTACTACAAGTGACGAGTTGGCTGATTTCATCATTGGTGAGGGAGGTGGTGGAGGGGAGTGTTGGTGTGTTTGTGGTGTAGTGGGGGGGGTGGGGGGGGGGGGGTGGGGAGGGGGGGGGGGGGGGGGGGGGGGGGGGGGGGGGGGGGGGGGGGGGGGGGGGGGGGGGGCAGAGGAAAGTGTGTAGAGGGTAATGATGCTGATATACATTGTTCCCTTCTATTCTTTGTCTGGATAACTCACAAGAACAATCCAATAAAAGTGATATACTTTTACTTACTAACAAAACTGTCTTACACCGTTACAGGTATGTGTCCAAGCTGCTTCACCACCTCTTTCAAATAGTATGGAGAGAGCCCATCTGCACTGAGGAGTCCCTTCCCAGGAAAGTTCAGAGAAAAACCAGAACCCCCTGACAGCACAATAATGCCCATCCAAGCAAACACGAGGCACGGCTAACATACATGGCAAGATAACTGTGATAATGATTCAATATACCGAAAGAACCTCTGGAAACCTGGCTCAAGATTAGGATTATGGTTGTAAACATTTTTACTTTAACCTCAGTTACTCTTGGCCTACTAGTAAACAATGAAGTGGCTTAACAATAGGTCCCGAGAGATACTGAACATTTTTTTACTTTTTACAAATACTACACAGCAAAGAGAAAGAAACTGCGGAAATCCTCAAATTTCACCACATACAGAAGTCATCCTTTCTTCTGATAAATCACTTAAAAAATGTGCGAGGTCGCTGCATGCAAGTCTGACATTCATAGGCAAGTAGATTTGGTAAACAAAATTAATCAGGACATTTCAACTGATCACAGCACAAATGCAACACATCATGAGTGGAACACTTAGGTTCCTAAATTCTTTTTATTTATTTATATATTTATTCCAATACCTCAAATTTTTTTTAAATTCTAAAAGTTCTTAAAGGACAAACGGTGCAAGGGGACAGGGTGGGAGCGGGGAGAAAAACCATTTCTATCTGATGTGACAATGTTTTTTCAAACTGTTAGCAGACAGAATTAACCACCACATCAGTCTTCTTCATGAGTGAGCCAACTTCAAGTTGTTTTCAGATAAGGCAACTTTTGGGTCAAAGATGAAAAACGAGAAAAAAAAGAAGAAAAAAAAAGAAAAGAAAACACACAACACCACACAACACACAAAAGAAAGCCGGAAGTACATTGCTACACTAGGTAAGGAAGTCATAACAAAACCTATAAAAAAAATACAAATATAATAGGTACACACACACACACAAAACACACACCCACACACACACACACAACACACAGTGTGTTCAGTCCAATTCAGGCCACTGGAAATCCACGATATTTTTCTGAACAGAAATCACACGTATCTTGTGACACAGCAAGATGTAAGGGAACACGGATGTTCTTAGCCCAGATTCCAAAGAGCACCACCTCACAAGCTGCCTGAGCCAATTTTACCGTTTACCTGTATGGAGAAAGTAAGCATTTTGTCCATGATGGAGAAAAACAGTGGGCAAGAAACAATGTAGTCCATTACAGGTTCACCTTAAGCTCTTAAACAGTTTATCTAGCTGTATTGACCAAGTAATGAATAACTACAGTACATGTAATACCATAACACTTAGAGTTCACAATGCAAGAGACATGAAAGATGAGAATTCCAAGAAGGATATTTCCGACCATATCAAAGACTGCTTGCAGCTTTTTACTTCTGAGTATCTGAGGAAGAGCAAAAGATGTTGTTGGGAGATAATATAGCAGCAGTAACTGGTAAGCTCCCTGACATTCATTCAAATTCCCTAAGTTAAAAGCGGGCATACCTAAACACAATGAGAACACAAGCCATAGATCATTACAACTGAATAGAATGGACTTTCACTTGCTTCACAAGTTACACAAGCACAGGTAGACACAAACCACTGCACACAATCAGAATTAGTACTCAAGGATTTTTCGATATCAGTGTCCTCATATTGTGTGTCCATCATGTCTTGGTACGGGGGGGGGGGAAGTCTTAGAAGGCAACAAGAACTTACTAAGTAGGATATTTTAGAAATCTAAACCACATGAAAACCTGTGATTAAGGGGGCCCCCTTTACTAGAGTACACATTTGATACGTGTGCCATCCTATGCCCTTCCACTTTCAATCCCTGGTCAAAGCTGGATGTGTCCATTTATTACTCCCTAGGTGTCCCTTTAAACGCTCCTTTCACACTGTAAAATCATCTGGCAACATACAAGCAAATTGTGCAAGCTTACTCCTTCTGCAGAAGTCCCTCATCTGCCCATGCTCTCTGTTTTACTGATGAGTAGGCAGTTTCCTCCAACACATCCGGCCAGGCGACAGTCTGAACCGGAACACAGTGATCACTCAGCTGGCTGACCTCCACCTTTTTCACGTTGCAAGTACCTCACAGAATGATATCACAGTCTAGGGCACATGCTGACTATGTCACAAAGTCTATTTATTTATGACATTTGTATGCAGAGTGAACAAGATCAGGTGTATGTTTATATCATTCTCTGCGCACGGCCATTTTGGAAACCTTTGTTTGCCTCGGACCTAACAATATAGCCCATAATTGGAACTGGCTTCACTTATTACCTGTATCAGTCACAAAACATTGTTTTCACAAATTTAGGTAAAACGAGTTATTTGTTGTAATGTTAATACAACGTATTAACCGACCCATATACACAAACCAACTAACTCAACTGAAAACATCACTTTGCTTGTACCACTACCAGTGATAGATCATTCATACAAATTACTTCTCAAAATTCAAAGGTTCCTACTCAAAATAAACTCCAATAATGTCCCTTGAATCTAAGGCAGAATAATTGACATCTATTATTATCACTTTGTAATCTGAACTTTAACTATGACAATTTATACCCAACAAACAAGACTGAGTACTTTACAGAATCTTTCCAAATATCTGACAACAAAAAACATATAATACTACTGTATCTTTTATATGTCAGGTGTTTTGATGATTCAATGTACTGCAGAGTAAACTCGGCAAGTAATAACACATCCATAAACAATTATTTAATAAACATAAGGTGTATTCCATACAGGTTATGTACAGATTCAACATTTCTACTTTTTGTTCATCGTCTGAAAGTGTGTGCATTATATGTGCATATTATCTTGAAAAGAAGTATACAATGCAGATCATGACCTCAAAAGAAACCAAACAAGACAAACTATTCTGTTTTATTTGATAAAGAATAAAGTTAAACGGTGTAACTATTCATCATACCAGTATCGTAAAACTTTCTGCCATATCTCTCAGACCTGTGCAACAGTGGCTTTCACTTGGGGGTGGGGGAGGCCATTGCAACACAAGTTTCCACATGTACAACCTGAAAAAAAACAAAAACAAACAAACTTGGAATGCTATTAATGACCTCCCCCCCCCCCCCTCACTTTTTTGGTGTGTGTTAGGCATCGCACTTAAATATTTTCTAATATTTTTTCCTTTCATTTTCCTATCTTCCCCTCCAACTGTTATTCCCCTCGTTCTGCAGTTTGTTACTTAGTATTGATATCATACCATTGCCTGTAAGCTGCTTTCCTGCTTTGATATAAAATGGGCCATGGTACTTTGAATTGCTTCCACACAAGTCATAAGCATATCAGAGATCACCGTACTTCCTTACGACCTTTGGTTTTACATTCATGAAGTCATTTATCTTTCTTTGTAATTGTTTTTTTTACTTTGATGTAGTTTAAATGAGTAATAATTTCCTTCTTTCTACTGTGCAGTTCACTGTTCGCTCTCCATGCCCTCCTTTGTTCCTTTGTCTTTATTTTCTTTCCCTTTCTCCAGTCTAACTGTCTGGTCTCCCAACTCTCCCCTGTTGCAGCACACATCTCTCAGACAATTTTTTTAGAAAATTAATTTTATTGTGACTCGTGTAACACTTCCACTTTTGTAATACATAACCAATGAAAATTTTTTCCCTTTTTTACTTGAGTAGAAATGTATGCTGTTGACTAATAGTAACCATACATTCAAAAATAGGGTCATGAAGAAATTATTGCAAGGAAGCAAATAAAATCTGGCATGAACACAAGTACTGTTTTTTCATTTAAACATAATGCACAAGTTATGACATGAATGAATAAACCACTCGCAAGATTTCATTTTATAACTTTACATTGAAGAATAAAGTAGCTGGTATTGTTTCCAGCTGCAACCTGTAAGCTCCTTGGGCTTGATTTGATGATTGGTTTTCTGTACCTGTTTTACTCACTGGTCGGCTTCTGTCATGGAATGCACACACACCCACACCCCGCAACGGCACAACACACACACACACCCACACCACACCACAAAACCCCATCCATTTTTGATGGTCATGAACTTGAAAACACCAGCTCTAAATATTACTAAAGCAAAATAATACTTCTTTATTGTTATTACAGATGGATGAGTGGTGAGGCTGGTTCAAAATGAAGACTCAGGAATATGGGCGACCACATCCAGCATAAGCACATAACATAAATTTGAATTTTATACTGAACATTTCGTTGGGCCATATCAGCACAAACACACACACCACACACCAGACATAGCTGTCAGTCACACATCCACTGACAAAACGCTCCCCCCCCCACCCCCCCTTTCATATCTTCTCCACCCCCACCCCCAATAATAATAAACAGAAACCTTTTCTGAGATAACCAGGAAAAGTTGCAACAACTGTTTCATTCGAGCTATCTCAAAATTCCTAAATCCTTCAACAATCCACGACAAACGTACAGTGATCCAACACACGATCAGCTTAGAATCTAGTTGAAGCCAAGTCGGTCACTCACTGGACGACACACTGTGCCTAACTGCAGATCATTCTGGACAATAAACAAAACTCACCAGTCTGTGTTGCCAACACGATATTGTGTTGGTGCCTCCGCTCCACTTCTACTCGTGTCGTCATCCTCTCTTCTGTTCGGTGCTGCGTTCAAACTGTTAAGGTTTGACTCACGTAGGCCTACCGATTTGTGTGTCTCTCGCATGTTCTCCATGTGCCAAATCAACGTCACAGGTTATCCGGTAAACTCGGCATGTTGATCGCAATTTCCGCCAACGCAGATAAACATAATGTTCAACGAAGGAATTGCGCTCTGTCGGTAGCTGGATCGGCACAGCGTGTCTGTCAATAGTGATTTTTACCCGACATAACGTACAGTATCCTAAAAATCACTATATAGGGGTGAGTTACACTTTTAAGAACCTCTACCCTAAATATTTTATTTCTTTTTGGCTATTCAGTTACACTTTGGCTTGTAGTAACTGCTAGTGGCCCAAGCAGATGTGGGCGTAGCAATATGACTAGTCCCCCATGCAATGACATCTCCATGATGAAACTGAAACATGGCAGCAGTATTTAAAGACTGGCTTTAGTACATAGACTGGCCCTGGTTAAGGCTGTGTCAGAGCCAATTGACATAGCCAGAACACCAAGGCTACATCAAAATGTTGAAATGCTCTGCATAGTTATAGTGGGGAATAGTCTTCATCGTTACAAGCACCTAGCTAACATTATCTTTCTCCTCAAATCCCCCGAATTCGGAGTGTGGCTGCCATGTGGCGGGGGTAATCAAAAAAACGGGTCCACACTACGTAATGGTTCTCATCCCCAGCCTGATTCATTTGTGCCATAGTGTTCAAATATGTTTCGGCGTTCGGATGAATTCCCTGGAAGTCTTTTAGCCAGTAACGGACAACAACAACAACAACAACCAGTACAGTACTGCCCTTGACAATCAGGCTGCTAGCAGATTAACAACGCCCAGTGCGCAGCTCCATCTTGACACAACTTAAGCTCACGAAGACTGTTCTGATCAAGTTCAGATAAGAATAACAGATTAGCTTAATGTGTTTTAGAATTGATTGTCACTGAAAACGTATATTGGTAAATCACAACCATATTCAGTTAAACTGTGTGTTTCAAGCAGTCTAACCCGACCACTCGGAATAAGAATTCTTAAGGGTCAACACGAGTTTCTGAATCATTTATGTACATTACGGACATGCATTCATGTTGCCAATTTGCCTCTTGAAGTCGGGCACATTGCTTAGCTCCTGCATTCCTAATTTTCGCTCTTATGTGAGATCCACTTGTGTGGTGCTATCATTGTTGAGCCTTGTTTTGGGAATTGGAATGGGGGCATCACTTGATTTTACACCAATAGAAACCCCATTAGTATGTGTGGCATTATGCACAAACTTGGATCTGTTTGTGTCTCAAGTGACTGCTGTTTTTCATTTTTAAAGGATTGCACTGACACCTGAAGAAACATTATTTATAACGGTATTATTGGGGTGTGCCATTAAGATACACATAATGCACATCAAAAGAAGCCCTTTCAAGATGAATCATAAGCAAAACATATGCCGCCTACTTCATTTTGACAGTTATATTGATACACATGAAATAGACAGAGTTCTTGTTGCCGAATACATTTGTACAATTTTTTCCCCATCAGGTAATTATCTGCACAGTTGACGTAACTACAGCTTTTTTCCCCATCAGGTGATGTACCTGCAGTTGACGTGACCCTCACTTTTCCCAGACAAACATGCTAATCCGTGACCTGCAACCACTCCACTGGTGTGGCTGAATCTACATATGAGTTCCACCCCCTTGGCTTCCACACCGCACAGAGCTGGTCATTGACTGTGAGACTTTGTGAAAATAAACATTCAAATGCTGTGCTTTCTAATTCATACATGTGTGCAGGTGATTTCTGCCATGAAGATATTTTATGACATGACCAAATCATTTACGTATGGATCCTTTAGATAGTATAAACATTACATAATCAAATAAGTATGGAAACCCTGTTTTTACTCTTGATATCATTTTACATGTGCTGCTGGAATGATGAAAACATTGTTTTTGCATCGTGTTGGTTTTGCTCATCACATATTAATGATGCGGTAAAGAAGAGTTGGATAGAACAATTAGTAAATTTGCAGTAATGAGGAGGGATAAATTCCAGAAACATACAACATTGATTATGAAATAGAATTTGAAGTGCCTAAAATAAATAAAGTAGTCGATAAAATTCCTGTTTGATATCAGAATCATTTAATACTTTGTTGTGTGTGTGTATGTGTGTACACATGTGATCATCTGTTTCCTTTTGTGCAGGAGCCTTCTCCACTCACCTAACCAGAAGTATGACGTTTTGAACCTGCCTGTGAAACCGACATTGGGAAACTATTCACATGGATCCATAGGTAAAATGGCAGCATGTTTTAAACTTGGCCACAAGTGTTTTGTATTAATTTTAATCTCTCACAACAAAAATTACTTTTTGTAGCAAAAACGGCCTAGATGCCATGAGGTAAGCACAAGAGTTGTTTTTTGTTTATTACAGAGCAGAAATGTCAGTTTAGTTAGGTTGGTTTGATATAACAATGGCATTCTTTCACACTTTCTTTCTTTGGCATTCTTTCCACTAATACAGTTTTATAGTGAAAATATTTTCTGTGTCCTGACACATTTGACTGAGACATTTATAGGTTGATCGACTTTATCATCCACATCCATACACCTCACACACACATGCCATTCACGTTATCACTGTCTGTGTATGCTGACCAAACACACACACACACACACAACACCCACACACACACACACACACACAGGCTGCACACACCAAACACATTATCATATGCACAGTACTGATAACCACAGACATCCAAACTCAACAATCCGTCACAACGTTTTGCTTTCATATAGGCACTGCTGTCTTCAAGGGATCATAAGCATAAGAATCAGTGCAGGGGGGGGGGTGGACTTTGGCTCTCTGATTGGAGCCAGTGGAAGTGAAGTCTGATCTGCCCATCTGCATGTTGACAGCTAACACTAGAATCCAAGGACAACAAATCAGTTTCTCAAGGTTCATCATCCAAATAAAATTTTAAAGTTTGTAGTACATTAAAAAATGGTTCTTTGCAGATATTCCTAAATAGATTGCTGTAGCATTTAAGCTGGAAGATCCCACTAGTAAATTTTGATAAAAAATGAAGAGCCTTGAGACCGTTTACTAAAACATAAAGCAATTCAGTTCTTTAGATCAGGTCCCCATGGCTAAATTTTCCATTCATAAATTAACCAGTTCGAGATACCAATTTGGATGTTAACCGTGATGAAGCAGATGAGTATGGTACCAGTGTATGCATTCTGCTGCTTCGATTCATCGTTTTTGCCTCTTTCATCTGTAACAGGTGAGGTAGAGGGATTGAAGGCAGACAAATTTGATATCTAAGGATAAAACAGCTCAGTTCTTTAAGACCTACCAGAACAGTTCAGCTTAATGGTTGGAAGATAATCGAATAAAGAACTAAACCAGAAGGTGTGCAGCTTTCTGAGGTCGTGATGTGAAGAAAGCTTTTTTTGTTTATTTGATAACTTAAATCTGAAATTTCTGCTGAATCAATTAAATAGTGGGAGAAAACATCCGCCGTGGCCAAGTGGTTTAGTGTTCGCGGACGTTCCGGCTGGGAGGTCGAGGGTTCGAATCCATCAAAGTCTCATGTGGGATTTTTCCAGGCCCGACGGCTCCTACCCAGAGTTGAGATCACTACAGACTCAGTTGGGAAGACTGGGGCCACACAGTAGAGTTTCATCCACTTATTGGATGTGCGTTCTGAGAGTGTATGCTCAAATTTCCTGACCAATCACTGCATGGTGCCTGTATCTCCTCTGCCTGGTTGACGCAGGGATATATTATGAAAGGAAGCGTAGAGTACAGCCCCCTGTCATGTATTCTCAGAACCGAATGGTAAATCCGTAGCATCATCTTTAACCCTTTGCCTGCTGCACAACCCTTTTAAGCTCTGAGACAACAGTTAGCCAAGCCGTGTTAGTCGCGAAGGGTAATAAAATCAAAAAAAATTCTGGCTCAAAAACTATTGAACAAAAGCAAATGAAACCTATACTATTCTGAAAGAAATTGAAACACTCTTTCTTTTGATAACAATTGCAAATCACAACATTCAAGATCCACGCAAAAAGTTTCTGTCCAATGAAATAGGTTAAATGAGTTTTTTACTCAATTCTAAAATCCAAAACATATTAGTGTGAAACAAAAACATTGAATTATTGTGAGAAAACAAAAAATCATAAGGAAAAATGTATTTTCCTTACCTATGTGAAGAATATAAATCCACAGTTTTTCAAATTGACCCAATACCCGTCCACAGCTACATCCAGGTTGTTAGGAGGTTCCAGAAAGAAAGTTATTGTGTCACTGGTAGTTTTTTCATCTCTTTTTATCCACCAGTATTATTACCACACAACACAAACACAAAAGATAAAAACACACATATATTACATAATTATTAGAACAGTGACAGTAGAAGTGACTAATAGATTTTCTTTGGGGGTACTCCTGGAGAGGTGATTGAAGGACACTGTCACACACATGTTTGTTTCCTTTTGATCCCTGCTCTTGCTGCACACCCTATGCACCTCCTGCCTTGGAGAATCTTCCCCACAGTCTTTACTAAGGTATTGTTGAAAATGCCTCTCCATCAGGCAATGCAATTCTCCGAACGGGTATAGCTGCTTGTGGTGCTGGATTTGTCGCCATACGGAGGTCGCTGATGACTTGGGCAGCTGGAACTACATGAAAATCCAACTTGCTTGTGTGTGTTTCCGCATTGTCTGCTGGTTGTTTGTTAGTTGCACAAGGGCTGGGCCAACACTACCACCTGTTCCCATCTCCCCCTCGTGCAGCAGCTCCGTCCATCTATCCTCTTGTCCCTCCGATCTACTGCCAACACCTGTTGACATAAAATAAAAGTCATGTACACACACAAACACACACACACACAAACACACACACACACACACCACAACACACACCCACACACACACACAACACACAAGCAACACCACATACACACACACACACACTCTCTCTCTCTCACTCACACACCACACACACACACACCCACACACACACACACACACACCAAAAAAAGCACATGCACCATTTACTACTTCTCACTCAGTCCTTGGTTTCAAGTTTCTACTCAAAAAACCATTTGAATTGGCACACACACACACACATACACACACACACACACACACACACACACACACACACACACACACGACACGAGAACACAAACACACACAAACACAGTGAAATCAAAACACTCGGACAAATGCCACCCACACCACGCCCACCATGTAAATCTTCAGATAATTGCCATGTGATCAAAACCCATTCATCACCACACTCCGCACAAGACAGTAACTAGATTCAACCTGTTCCCCTTCCAACGCCGCCAGCCTTTGTTCACCGCTGCTGGGCGTGGCCACGCTCAGGCTGACCTACGTTGTGTGGGTGTCAGCTGTACAGGACACGCCTCTGCTTCACTTCACAGTACTACCCGTCCTTCTTCCAGCTGTGACACTTGACTGGGCCTTCGCCCCACGTTCGAAAATCAGGTCAGTGATGTTCGACACCCACTGCCTCTCCCATATCAGCTCTCTCTCTGTTCATGTTCTCGACGAGCTATTCTCAGGCAAAGGTTGAAGTCAACATCAACCCCACTCCCTCTGAACAGCTGAATCCGTCTCCTCTTCCTCATACTCATGGGTCTTTTAACACAACGGAGACTGCATAGGCAAAACAAATCTTTGTCCCTCAATCGGTTGAAGGAACTTCCTCAACATCAATTGGTAACAAACTCGCTGTAGTCTTTTTGGTGCAACGCTTTCTTTTGACACCACTTGGCCCTATCTCGTTGGGGGGCCGTGGTTCACTTCTCGGCCATTTGAACTCGTGTGAAAAAACTTGCAGAGGTGGTATCGTAACAGCCCGAAACTGACCACCTTGTCTGCCACGTTGGATTCTTTCACTTATGATATTCGGATGGGGTGGGAGACGGGGTGGGGGGGGAGGGGGGGGGGGGGGCTCGGGGGAGGTTTGATTGGGGGATGTGGTGGTGGGAATGGGGGGGGTGGGGGGGGGGTGGAGGGAGAAGGGGGCCCCCAAACTAAAGATAAGATAGGAAATTCCTACGATGACGATGACGGATTTTTCCGGGAGTACGCAGATCTTTTGCACACGGAAGCGTCACGGAAAAATCCGTGGCGGGGCAGCCAAGGGGTTAATCATCCTCACTCTCATCGATCAACTTAAAAAAAATGGCTCAAATTCTGTGGCCCTTCATGCCTTCTGTCAGGTGACCTCAATTTCGATGTCCTCTCCAAGTAGGGGGAGGGGGGGGGTCCGTCGGGGGCCCGATCGGCGATCCATGGGGTCTGCGGTGGACGGACATGTGGAGCCTCCGTAGGAGAGCTCCACTCACGCCGCTCCGCACTAAGCAATTAATTGTCGTCAGGTGGTGTCCTGCGTATGTAGATCAGAACAGGCGCCACTGAACCACCACCGAGTGTGACTCTGGCAGCAGTGCAGTGTCTCCTCCAGAGGGTTGCTCTTAACGACTTGACATTGACAGCTCCCTGTGGATTGCCGGTGCCGGGGCTGCGGCGGGTCTGACCAGGCAGTGGCTGTGACGGGGTGGGCGGAATGAGCGGCAGGGACACTGCTGTGAGTAGCGCAGAGGTTGGGACAGCAAAACAAAAAAAAAAAGAAAAATAGTGGGAGAAAACAAGTTGGCAGGTTAGGATAAGAAAAGATAAGATAATTTTGCTTAGAGCCAGCCGAACCGTAGGAGCCATATCAGGGCTGTCCCACGTTAAAATCAACTCACATCATAAAAAAAAAAAAAAAAAAAAAAAAAAAAAAAACCACTTTCATACATCTCATTAATTGACATCGTCCTACAAACGCACCAGAAACTTTTTAAAACTTTCTTCCGTAAAATCTTAATCAAGATGAAAAATGTTAATCTCTCTCAAAAAACTCAAGGATCACATCAGGCGGGCAATTGCCCTGAACAGGATCTTCATGGACTTTTTCCGCTGTAAAAATGTTTGTTGCTCACAACGTTCAATGTCCCCACACTCTAAAAGAACAAGTTTCAAGTGAGTGGCCGCATGACATGGAATGCACCACGGAGCTTCTTCACTCTTAAAAAAAGGTGAAAGTCATTGGTAAAATACGAATTTCCTTTAGCAGCACGCACAGAACCGTTTTTCTCTTTACGACCTCCCGACATGGATGGGAGGAAGGTCCTTAAGGTTTGGACGGATCTGAAAGAGTTTGTTTACACCTTCTGTGTTCCAATCCCCTGCCAAGTTCACTCACATAATCGTTAATTTTGGTTTCATCACATCTGAACAGGGTATATAAATGTTGACAGTTTTCTCTCCTTGTGGCTTCTGCAAGGTTAACAATTCTTCAGTCATAATAGTAAAACTTGGCAAAGATTTGAATTAAAAAAAGAAAAGAATTGAAGATGAAGAAACAGGGATGAAAACTCCTCGCCGTTTCTCGCCGTTAATTTTTTGCATCTCCGCCGAAAGAAAAAGTCTTCCGCCGAAAAATTATTCAAAGAAGATGCTCAGAAACATCTCAACGGGGGTGCTGCACAGCGAAGTTTCTTCTCCTGTCGGTAATATTCTCAGACGGCGTAGTTCTCATTCTGTTATTCCTTCCAGTATCATTTCTCATCATGGCGTCGATTCACAGTGGAGAGTTTGCCTCTCAAAGCCAAGTGTGTGCAAACAAAATTGTAAAAAAAAAAAAAAAAAGAAAGAAGTATGTGAACCACTAGAAACCGAGTGGCAGCAGAAGGACGTGTGTGTACTGCAGTCGTCGCGGATGTAATAAGAAAACATGACAAAGACGGCGGAATTTGAAAGGGGTGGGGGGGGGCTGGCCTTGCCAAACCGGTCTACTTTGGTAAGTCGAGGCTTTGTGGCAATCAGAGATCACATTGAGCGTCCCAGTCACACAACAGAAAATGTTTGTGTATTCCCACACCATTACAGCATGTTTTCAGATTTCATTGGGTAAGCAAACAATCTACGTTTAATTTTCCAAAGATATTTGGACACCACTCTAAGTACTTCCACACGTAGAGCTTCAAAAGCAAGGGAAAAATAAACGTCAAAGTGACGAAAGAATATAAAAGAAACAAATGACATCAAATAAACTGAGTCACAACAGTATTATGTAAACACCCTTTTCCCCCTGGTATAATGCAAACGTTTGCTACATTTGTTAGGTGTCCTGCAACAGCCCCGCTATGAAATCCTTTTCCACCAGCCCACTACTCCTCTCCCCACAGACCTCAATACTTCCTCTACACCTCCTCCTCCTCCCCCAACCTCACCCCACAACACACATACCCCCATCACACTTCCGCCCCCTCCACCCCCCCACCCCCGTTGCCCCACCTCACAACCACACCACACAACCCCCCCCACCCATCGCAACAACACACACACACAATCGCCTGCCCCCTACCCCCTCCCCCCCCCACACACTTGTCCAAGAGATGGGAGGGGTTTATATGATTCGTTGTAAGAGGAAGTTGGGGGGGGTGGTACTGTTGTGTGACATCAGTTAGTTTTTATGTCATTTGATCTTTTATGTTCTTTTTTGTGTTTCGTGTTTCCTTACGAAGGACTAAGGCCAAAAGCCTTCAGTTATTTTTAAAAGGACTTCAAAGTAACATTTTCATATTGTTTTTTATTGAGTCCAGCAGTTGTCGTTATTCCATACATCTGATTTACATAGTTTGATTTCCCACTCTGATTTACTTAACTACAGGCCCCTTATTCTTTATGTCCCTGAAAGCACTGTTGTCAAATTATTCTTTAGCTAGATTTCTGAGGATTTCATCATACTACAGAACCTGTTTACCCCCCCTATTCACAATGTCGTCAGTAGAATTTGACCTCCCAAGTCAGTAGATTGCATGTCAAGTCGTAGATTTTTTCGCCGCGGTTTTTTCTTACGATCATTTCTTCTAAGGCTATAAAGATTATCAATATCCAACTCATAGCAGTATTTTAAATGAAGAGTATATATGTGACAGCTTTATTAAAAGTAAGCTAAAATGTTATTTAAAGCAAACCAAGAAATAAAAACAACAACAAACTCACCAAAGAAGCGCTGAAAATAGCCCATACTCTGCCTTACTTGCAGAACTTAGGTCGATTGGGTAGGGGTGGGGGATAGGAGGAAAAAACCACAGTTGCTTGAATGCCAACTCACTTGAAGTAGGGGGGGGATAGAGAAAATACAGAACGAGGATGACTTTACTATTTATCTCACTCTGAAGAAGGGTAGTTAGGTAGGGAGGTGGTGGAGATTGGGGGTACAAGACATTGACTGAAAGTATCTCACTTGCTTCAGGCTGCTGCATAACCAGACTTTAGCTTCTATCAAGAGTTTCTGAGAAACTCTGAACATCCTCCACCAAGTCATTGGGGTGGACTTGAGGATCAGCAGACCTCCTCCACGTTGATATCCCGGACAGATCCACTGATCGCTCGCACAAGCTTGTCAGCTGACGCAACGGCAAGTTGCATCAGCGATACACAGCCACACAACTTTGTCCTGTCGGAACGAGGTGATCTGGAGTTCCAGCATGTTTTTTTTTTCTCCTCTTCCGCAGGTGAATGCGGCATAAAAACTGAGGTAACCGTCTCACCATCGCTGCTTTGAGGCGTTCGACATGTGGTTCTCAGTCTGGAGTGGCGTTTTCTATGTCGTGCTGTCCGCCGTGCCCAATTCCGAAGTGAACATTGCACTTGGCGCAAAACGCAAAATCTTCCTTTGGGTGAAGCCACTAATCCCGAAAATCATTCGAGTACTATGGTTTGAATCGTTGTAAAATAATTATTCTTTTTTCGCCGATGATCTTTTCCACTTCCATGGCTATCTCATACGCCTAGTATGTCATCTTCACTTTCCGTTTCATGGAGTCTTCGCTCTTTTCGCCGCCCATCTGAATGCAGATACTTTTCGGCGGGGTGGAGGAGGCGCCTTTCGCACTAAAGAGTGACAAGCATATCCTTTTGATACAGAACGCTAGGCAGCAATGTGTAGCTGCCGGAGTGATGCGTAACCCTATCTATGCGTCGCTTAGAGAGGCCTAAGCTAGTCCCGTAGCGCGAGCGGGGACCACGGGTACTTTACGAAGTGTCCTGTTTCAAACTGCCGATTAGCGATAGACCGTCAGCAAACCGGGAGAAAACAAATCGGGACCTCTGGAGATCGAAGCCAATGAACCGGGAGACGGGAAGTGACCAACCGTCAAACGGGAGAAAACTCCCGCGAAAACGGGAAGAAAACAGGTCAGATACTAAATGTTGGTCTCAATGACATAGTTATGCTTTCCACATCAGTCCTCCACAGTCCTTATGAGTTGAAAGCAGTTTATAACCGCCTATATAATGAGTTTATATGAAGCAAGAAAGTGATTTCTAAAGATTTTAATTCCATAATTAATTAAACAATAATGCTTCAGCTTCAGGGGGGCGCCGCCCCTGACCCCCGCCAGGGCTTTTGCCCATGGTACCCCCACTGGGGCCCGATGGTGAACCCCAATCCCCGCCAATCACCTCTTTTTTTTAAAAACTTTTTCATCCCTGAGAAAATGGGGGGAACTAAATATAAAAATGAAAACCCTTCATCAAGCTGCCCTGAGGGAAGCAACGCACGTCCCCTTCGAAGGGAGAACTAATTAAAATATTATTTCTATTAGAAAATAGTACGATATACAGGTTAGAATATAAGTAAAAACAGCATCTTTATTACAACAGGTTCAGCCACCATAAATGCCTCTAACTTTTTATTTCAATCTTGAGAAAGAACTGAATTAATAAATTAAAGAATAATCATTTTAAAGTGAAACTAAAGTATGGCATACATTGATACCATGAGGGCTTTCTTTCAGTTGTGTTTTATAAGCAGATTTACTTGAAAAACTTCATGCATCATATTGTATGTTTCCAAAATAAAAAAATTTTCTTTCATTATCAGTCCACTTTCCCCAAGCTGAAGAACCAGCCTGGCAGAAACGACTAGCTGATGGAACAGCCAACATCAAAACCTACCTGTTTGGCTCCCCCAACATCTCTCAGATTGTGGAAAAGCTCCACACAGTGCAGTTAACTGCAAGGGACGTAAAGTGGGTTGTGACCAAGTAATAAAGAAGTATTAGAAATTCACAATCAAGGCAGAGTTGATGAAGGGAAAGAGTGGTAGGAAAAAGGGAGAGAGGGAAAGAGGAGGAGGGGCAAAGAGTGAGTGGTGTGTGAGGGTAGGAGTTACTTGTTGGGGCTAGTTTATTGGATAGAATTTCTTATGACTACAGATATGTTGCATTATTTCTGCACAATCTCATCTTTGAGAACAGTTTTGATCAGTTGATATAACAGGTGAAAATTGGTTGGTTTTAAAATCTAAATGACGGTTTAATATGAGTTATGGCTGAAAATAAAATAAAAGGAAAAGCTCTTGTAATGGTAACAGTTAGAGGAATATGGTTACTTGGAGTTCAGTGTACAGGAAATTCTGTTTTTTATGTTTGAAAGGGATGGGGAGGGAGGGTGAAGAAGTGGATACATGTTCACAAAATATGAGAAGCCCTTTCTCTGTTCAGCAAGGAATCTCCTCCGTGAAAGTGTAAGAACGAGAAAAATGGATCAATCATTCATCTGGTGAGTTGATAAAATGATTTTAAGATTTTGTGTAAACAACAGCTCGCAGTCCAGTCTTGTATATCACTGATAATCATCCAGTCTATGTAACTAATAGGGAGGAAGTGTACCAAGAATGGGAGAAAATATGTACAAGCAAGACAACTTATCAAAAGCGCACAGTGAAGTATATTCACCACAAAGTTGCACTTTGTATGTACTCTTCATAACAGCAAAGCAAGTGATAAGTTCCAAATGTTTAACATTTTTTCCAGGAATTATTTTTAACGGCATAAACACTTAAAGATTGAGTAAAGTCTTGTGGACGTCATCAGCAGTCCTTTGTTTGTTTTGATAGTTTTGTGTTAATCATTCTCTTAGATAATGACAGAAATCTTTGTGAGGCAAGGAGATGTAAAAAAGTAAATAGTCCACAGTGTCACGCTGCTTGCATGAATAAAAATGATTTAGTGTGAATGTCAGGGTTTATGTGCAAACTCTAATTTTTTTTCTTTTTAAGGACGATTCCTTTGTTGCTCTGTGTGCCCATTTTCTCCATGTGTGTGAGGTGATTAGATGCAGCAAGCACTGTCTGTTATAGAGTTTATGTTCCTTTGAATTGTTTCACAATGTAAGCTATACATTACCTAGTCTTTGTTAATGTACGAGTTCTTAAGAATTTTCTTCTGTGGCTGAGTTTATGTTTCAATTCTGGTTGACATTGGAACAATATGGGAATGACACAGGCCAGGCTACATGTGACAGTACATCAACACACATCCTTTGTGACGATTAAGCCATCCGCGTCCCCTCAAAGATACTCTGATCAAATGTTTGAAACAACTCTGATCTCATTCAAAGAAAATGAACACCTGTATGAAAGGGGTAATGAAATCTTTACTGTTAGATGCAGGCCCAATGACATTTGGTAACTCATCAGAACAGGATGAAGTGTTCTCGAGAAAATGATTCAGAATTCCATGCTGGAATTCTTTGATCATTTGTATGGAAAGCAAGTAGGGCAGAGTATCTGTGGTTTGCAACATTCATGTGGGTATGTGGGTACAGGTGCATGTAGTGTTGACCTAAAAGCTAGTGATGTGTTTTGTATTCCGAAAACAGCCTGTGTGATATTACAAAGAAAAAATCAATTTATAAAAGGACAAATGTTTCTTTGTGTGTATGTGCGAGAAAAGGAACCATACACCCCTGAAACTGTTTTGCTCTCTAAAATTTCTTGCATTGCAGGTATCTATCATGCGTGCCATGATAGTTGCTGGATAGGTATAGAAAGGAGGGATAGAGTTACAGCCCATCAGGATCCAAAAAAAAAGATGGCCACTGTGTCCTCCTACCATAGTTGGACCACGGTACATTTTCCTTCTCATTTTCCTGCATATGAGATTCATTTGAAGTCTTCCATGTCCAGAGGTACAGCAGTGATGGACTATCCTCAGTTATAAATCCACAATAAAAGAACTGTTTGTATCCAGTAGAAGAACTTAAATGTGTTGTTTCCATGCACTGCAGAATCGGAGCAGACATCACTGAACATCTCCAGAAAGACATCTGCTGATGTATGTCCTCACAGTGAACAAACAGCTCATCCATTTACACTGTGGAACATGGACTTAGACAAAAAAAAAAGAGTCCTGCGATGGCCAGACCGCAAACCCAATCATAAGGAATCTCGGTTCACGTTCGTGATGAGCTGTCTAAGATTACTGAGTGACATTGTGCTCGATTATTGTGACCTATTTGCCTTCTGGAAAGAACATTCTTTCCTCCAACTACATCTTTTTAAACTTGCATTATTGGGATATTATTGTTCCGTCAACTCCCAAAGGTTGCTGATGTTGTTTCAACACATCCCCAACCCCTTCCATTTTCTCACAAACGTCCCCAAAGGGTCATCAGTTTGTTTTTGAGAAAGTGGGGTGGGATGACATTATAAAAAAAAAAAAAAAAAGGATCGGCAGAAATCAGAGGAACTCCATACATACACTAATGTAATTCAATTGAAAAAGTATTTAAAGTGACCTGATAAGTATTTATATTGCTGTGCACTGATGATCTTCCTTTACACAAGAACAAAACTATTGACAGCTCCTCTCCGGATGTCTTTGTTTAGTCTCTTTCACAACAAGGGATACTGTTTCACCTCTGTGAGAAGACACATTTCAAAGAACTCTTCAAAATTGTTTAGATATGGCAAAATAATTCAATCATTATTGCCACTGTCTAGTGGCAAATTTCACTTTTGAATATGTGGATCTCTCCACAAAGTGTAACACCAAGAAGAGAATAAGTATTCAAAACAATGAAAAAAAGAAAAAAAACAGACAAAAGATAACCCTGAAATCAGAGGAATAACGGGGAGGGGAAGTCGAGAATTCAAGAATCTTCAGCATGTTTGTGATCAGAGAGAGATGAGGGTCATCTTGCTATAGAAAAACAATGACCCCTTTATTAAAATAGGGGGGGGGGGGGGGGGGGGGGGGAAAACAAAGCCCTTTCCCAATTTCCAAAATAATGGCTTTTCATTTCCCAACATCAGGTTGGGAACTGGGAACAGACAAAAAAGAAGAGGAAATCTAGGGGGGGGTCCGGGGGCATACCCCCCCGAAAATTTTTTTTCTTAAGGATGCATTTCTGTGCAATCTGTGAAATTTTGGGCAAATAAAATGAAACATCAGAGAGCATAAAATATGTTTTTTTTGGCACGGTTTCATCTATAGATCGACATGCAAACTTACAAAAATACTCACCCTACTTCGAAAAAAAGTAACAACGCTCTTTGGTGCTTGGCACATTTCACGAGGTCTTTGCATGTGCAACAAGCCCACACTGGAGTATGTTGACTTCTTTTTCACAGCAGAGAACAAAAAGCGAGTCCATGAACCAGAATTTTTCTCATGAAGTACACAGTCCTTTCGTTGTCTGCTGGCTTCCTCCATCCACTCCCATCTCCAGGGAAATTTTTTATGTATGCATTCGCCAAATTTCTGAAGCCTCGCGCTATTACGATGTCTCGTCGTACGCCATTTTTGATGTATCCCACATTTCATAGCGCCGATATAGGGCCTAACTGTATCCTGCTAGACAGGCCATCTGATTACCGAAATCAACCGTAACCGAACCAAGAGGTAGTCCCTATCTCCGCGAATGTCATATTCCGAGAAATACAGTTCAAATCCGAGGAAATCTTTTGCTTCACCGCGGAATTCCCGTCGGATAATTCACCACCTGCAACATAAAATTTTTTTCACCTTCAGTAGATCTGCTTAAAATGAAATTAAGTTTTCTTTCAACTAAACGTGGAAGAAACTCATGACAGTGCACTGCGGTTTAAAGTAAAAACAAACGAACTATTGGCAAGGGCCTTACACACCTAGGGCTAAGATTCAAGCACTGTCCTTGTTGCATACCTCTATTAATGTATCTGTCATGCTGAAAAATACGGACAAATTTTTGTTCATCTGTCACATCAGTGTTTATGTACAAACTCTTTCTGTCACACAAAATTCATTCATCCATTGCAATTTGCCCATTAAACAGGAGAGCACTTCTAGCAAGTTTTATCTCACACTTTGATCTAGCGTACAACATTTTTATAGAACTGACATCAGAAGAAAGTATTGTACATCACACACACACACACACACAGGAATCGATCGCTCTCATCTTCACTTTCTATCTCTGATAGTATCTTTGTGCTTCATCCCTGTCCAGACTAAAATACAGAAATTGGTGTAAACAGAAGCACTCACCTATTCTAGCATGCCTTGTCTTTGCAAGTACAAGAGTCTTTCATCTCTCAACAGATTTTAACAACACCTACTCTCAATTCCAGTTCTCATCCTAAAGCAAAGTTTCCTTCAACAACAAAGACAGCCTGTTATTCAGCCACAGGGAGCAATTAACTTTTTATAACTTTCATCTAACATGTGATAAAAATGCGAAACAGAGACTACTCAATTGCAGTCATGTTAAGCTTGCTGTAAGGATGAACTGCTCACAGCACAATTTTAGATCTGAAGTAAACGGATGAGACGGTGGCGTTAATCACGGCAGAGGTTTTTATTCGAGAAGTATCATGGTGAAGAACTGTGTTGCTCCGATGAAGATTGGTGTATTGCATTTTGAGGAACTGTGTTGCTTTGATGAAGAACGGTGTTGCTGTTGCTTTCTTTGGCCCAAGTCACTGTAGCCCAGCATCTTCCAGTCCTCCTTCAGGCATCAATTCCCTGCTGCACAACAGGGTACAGATTTTCAGAATTCCTAAAACCTCTCTCTCTTTATGCCCTTTCTGTGTCTTCATCGTCTCCATTTCTGGTCAGTTTGTGCATCTCTCTTATCATCTCAATTTCTCTATCACCTCCCTTTCTCTACCGCCTCTTCTTACCACCCCTCACTTCTCCCTTTCTCCTTCACTCGTGCATACAGATTTTGTATCCAAGGGTATTGTTAAAGAGTAATGTCAGTGGACTTGTTACAAAAATACAGGGAAAATATCTACCAATCTGGACACAACAATATAATGTGTTCAACAACCACTAAAACTTAAATAGATAAAGGGGTCAGACTTGCAGATAAAGCCCAGACACTACAACTGGCAGCACCGTTCAGTTCAGTGGTTTCTTATTCAATGTCATCTCAGTCCTCATAATATTAGACACTTAAAAAACAACAACAACAAACAAACAAACACCTCCACACTCAACTCTATCATCCAAGTAAGAACAATTCAAACACTGGCTGCACAGAGTATGCCATGCCATCTCAATTGCATTGATTGCTCTTGAAAACAGTTTACCAAAAGGATAACGGCCTAAGCTGATAATGGAGTTCTTCGCCATAATCCATTTCTTTTTCCATGTAAAAACCTAGGTACAGAATGGGTGATGCATTTCATAAACTGTGAAGTCAGTATATGAAACTGACTTACCAGTGCATGAAGTTTGTTCATTAATGCACATATAGAGGATGAAAATAAACATGCATTAGTCCATGATCCAAATCAACATAGGTGTGTAAGTGTAAATCTAAAGGAAACCAAAAGTAATGGCATACTAAGTACAACACATGGATGCATGAGGCAATTAATATATCTATCTTCATCCACTTTGACTGATAATGAAGGGGCACACTGAGCAGTCATCCAAGAATGCTGAGGGGAGCAAATACTGCAAGTCACTAGTTCCCCATACACACAAAATCAAATAAGCTATTCATCTAAATATAAACAAATTGTAATATTAGTAGACATAGAGACAAGCTCTTTCCATGCAGATCAGATAAGAAAGTTTCAGTTATACCATTTACCTACGAAGCAAAAGTTAAAAGAAAAAAATTCTGGGTGTTTGACTGACTGACAGAAATTTTGATACGGTTATATTGCAGAACATCTATTGTTCCTCAAAAGGATTTAAAGAAGCAGAAACATTAGTGAGGTGACTTGAATAAAGCCAAAAGCGAGAAAAGTAGACGACAGAAACTTACTGTCCATGCGACAGTTTAAGAAGTCCTCGATTCTGTCTACACTGTGTTCGATTGTTTGTTTTTCACGAAGCACGCATGTACTTTTCAATGAACTGCTTACATTTCTCCTTTTGACAATAGCAATTACACATCAATGAATATCCTTGAACCATGCAAAATGCTAACGGGCTCTAGATTATTGTTATTAAATATTTGAAGAGCTAGCAGACAACCTTTTGTCAGTCACAGGAAGAAAGCAATGAGAGAAAAGCCTTCTTTTCCTTAATAAGAGCACTGCTTTTTATGACCGCTCCACACAATGAGAATCATCTCTTGTTTTAGGCACTGTGCGTGTATGAATGTGCATGCAGCATTTGTGTGTGGTGTGGGGGGGGGGGTGGGTGGGGGGGGTGGGTGGGTGTGTGTGTGTGTACATAGCTATGAAATCTGGTTAGCCTATGTGTGACTATGTATGTTAATAATGATTCAACAGAAAATAACCTCCACCAGACATTTTAGCTGAACAGAATGACTGTGATCCTCAAATAATCCAATATTCCAGAATCAAAGAGGGGAAGAGCAATGATTTCTTACATTCAAAATTTTTGTTTTCAGTAAGTTCAAAAAACCCCAATGATGAATACATTCACAATTTATAGTGCTGGTACCTAGAGAACAACGCATCCTCAATGACCTATCACATAGTATCCGGGTTATCCTGGAACACTGTATATATCGCCTCAAAATTGTGTCACAAGCCTATCATGTCCCTTCTGTCAGAGTTTTTTTTTGTTGTTAATTATTATAGCCCAACTGACAATTCTAGGGGCCTTTTCAGGTCTGTTAAAACTCCAAAGGAAACAAAAACATACGAACAAGTCAGATACTGAAAGATTACACCCTGAACAAAAACCAAAGCAAATTTGGTGACATGCTGGCATAACTACGACATCGTTAAGGCACATTAAAATTAAACCATGCTGACAGCCCCCACAAATCACACTCCATTTCCTCTCGCCAGATTAAACAAATTCCATTCAAGAAAAAAAGTAAGCAGAGCGTGGTTAAAACTAATATGTGCTGATCCACATACCAGCATAAGCCATAACATAATGTGATTTTATACTGAACATTTCGTTGGGCCTCGGCACACACACACACACACAGACATGCTGTCATCACACACGCACTGACACGCGCCCCCCCCCCCCCCTTTCTTCTTCTTCTCCACCCCCACCCCCATAATAATAAACAGACCTTTTCTTGAGTAACCAGGAAAAGTGTGCAACAACTGTTTCATTCGACTTCTCAAAATTCTAAATCCTTCAAACAAATCAACACAAACGTACAGTGATTCAACACACGATCAGCTTGAACTAGTTGAAGCCAAGTCGGTCACTCACTGGACGACACACTGTGCTAACTGCAGATCATTCGTGGACAACAAAATACTCACCAGTCTGTGTTGCCAACACGATTTTGTGTTGGTGCCTCCGGCTCCACTTCTACTCGTTCGTCTTCCGCTCTTCTGTTCGGTGCTGGCGGTTCAAACTGGTAAGGTTTGACTCGTACGTAGGCCTACCGATTTGTGTGTCTCGCCATGTTCTCCTTGTGCCAAATCAACGTCACAGGTTTTCCGGAAAAACTTCGGCATGTTGTCGGCAATTTCCGCCAACGCAGATAAACATGAATGTTCAACGAGGAATTGCGCTCTGTCGGTAGGCTGGATAGGCAAGCGTGTCTGTCAATAGTGATTTACCCGACATAACGTACAGTATCCTAAAAATCACTATATAGGGGGTGAGTTACACTTTAAGAACCTCTTCCTAAATATTTTTTTTCTTTTTGGCTATTCAGTTACACTTTGGCTTTAGTACTGCTGTGCCCTAGCAGATGTGGCGTAGCATATATGAACTAGTCCCCCATGCAATGACATCTCCATGATGATACTGAAACTGGCAGCAGTATTTAGAAGACTGGCTTTTAGTACATGACTTGGCCTTGGCTTAAGGCTGTGTCAGACCAATTGACATAGGCCAGAACACCAAGGCTACATCAAAATGTTGTTATGCTCTGCATAGTTATGTGGGGATTGTCTTCAGTCGTGACAAGCTCCTAGCATAACATTATCAGTCTCCCAAATCCCCCGAAGTCGGAGTGTGGCTGCCCATGTGGCGGGGTAATCAAAAACGGTCACACACGTAATGTTCTCATCCCCAGCTGATGCATTTGTGCCATAGTGTTCAAATACTTCGGCTGTTCGGATGATCCCTGGAGTCTTTTAGCCAGGGTACGACAACAACAACAACAACAACAGTACATGACTGCCCTTGACATCAGGGCTGCTAGCAGATCAACAGCCAGTGGCAGCTCCATCTTGACAAACTAACTTCACGAAGACTGTTCTGAAACCAAGTTCTGATAAGAATAACAGATTAGCTTAATGTGTTTTAGAATTTGATGTCAACTGAAAACGAATATTGGTAATCACAACCATTATCTGTTAAACTGTGTTTTCAAGCAGTCACCCGACCACCGGAATAGAATTCTTAAGGGTCATCATTGAGTTTCTGAATCATTTTTGTACATTTCGGACATGCATTTCATGTTGCCATTTTGCCTCTTGAAGTCGGGCACATTGCTTAGCTCATGCATTCTATTTTTCGCTTTCTTATGTGAGATCCACTTTGTGTGGGGCTATCTTTGGTTGACCGTGTTTTGAAATGAATGGCATCTCTTGATTTTACACCAACTTGGAAAGCCCCATTAGTGATGTGTGGGCTTATGCAGCAAACTTGGATCTGTTGTGTCTCAAGTGACTGCTGTTTTTCATTTTTAAAGGATTGGCTGACACCTGAAGAACATTTTTAAAGGGTATTTTGTGCATTATGATACACATAATGCACATCAAAAGAAGCCCTTTCAAGATGTAATCATACCAAAACATTATGCCGCCTACTTCATTTTGCAGTTATATTGATACACATGAATAGACAGAGTTCTTGTTGCAGAATACATTTGTGACATTTTTCCCCATCAGGTGATGTATCTGCCAGTTGACGTAACTATCAGCTTTTTTTCCCCATCAGGTGATGTACCTGCCAGTTGACGTGACCCTCAGCTTTTCCCAGACAAACATGCTAATCCGTGACCTGAAACCACTCCATCTGGTGGTGGCTGAATCCTACATGAGTCCTCCCCCCTTGGCTCCACACCGCACAGAGCTGGTCATTGACTGGGTGAGACTTTGTGGAAAAGAAACATTCATATGCTGTGCTTTCTAATTCTATACATGTGTGCAGGTGATTTCTGCCATGAAGATAGTTTATGACATGACATAATCATTTAAGTATGGATCCTTTAGATAGTATATGACATGACATAATCATTTAAGTATGGACCCTGTTTACTCTTGGATATCATTTTACATGTGCTGCTGGAATGATGACACATTGTTTTCATCTTTTTTTTTCTCAATCACATATTATGATGCGGTAATGAAGAGTTGGATAGTACATTTAGAAAATTTGCGTAATGAGAGGGGATATATTCCGAGAAACATAACAACATTGATTATGAAATAGAATTGAAGTGCCTAAATATAAATAATGTAGTCTGATAAATTCCTGTTTGATATCAGAATCATGTAATACTTTGTGTGTGTGTGTGTATGTGTGTACACATGTGATCATCTGTTTTCTTTTTGTGCAGGAGCCTTCTCCACTCACCTACAAGAAGTATGACGTGTTGAACCTGCCTGTGAAACGACAGTGGGAAACTATTCACATGGATCCAGAGGTAAAATGGAAGCATGTTTTACTTGCCACAAGTGTTTTGTATGTATTTTTAATCTTCTCACACAAAAATTACATTTGTTGCAAACGCCTAGATGCCATGAGGTAAGCACAAGAGTGTTTTGTTTATTACAGGAGCAGAAATGTCAGTTTAGTTAGGTTGGTTTGAATACACATTGGCATTCTTTCCACTTTCTTTCTTTGGCATTCTTTCCACTAATACAGTTTTATAGTGAAAATATTTTCTGTGTCCTGTCACATTTGACTGAGCATTTATAGGTTGATCGACTTTATCATCCACATCCATACACACTCACACACACATGCATTCACATTATCACTGTCTGTGTATGCTGACTCATACACACACACACACACACAACACACACACACACACACACACACACACAAGGCGCACACACACATACACATATCATATGCACATACTGATAACCACAGACAGCCAAACTCAAACAAGCCGTCTCACGTTTTTGCTTTCATATAGACATCTGCTGTCTTTCTAAAGGGATCATAAGCATAAGATCAGTGCATTGTTGTTTCAGTTGGCCTCTGAATTGGAGCCAGTGGAAGTGAAGTCTGATGCTGCCATCTGCATGTTGACAGCTACACTAGAATCCAAGGACAACAAATCAGTTCTCAAGGTTCATCATCCAAATAATTTTTTAAAGTTTGTAGTTACATTAAAAAATGTTCTTTGAAGATATTCCTTAAATAGATTGCTGTACATTTAAGCTGGAAGATCCACTAGTAAATTTTGATGAAAAAATGAAGAGCCTTGACCGTTTACTAAAACATATAGCAATTCAAGGTTCTTTAGATCATGTCCATGCGTAAGATTTTCCATTCATATATTAACCTGTTCAGAGGATACAATTTGGATGTTAACAGTGATGAGCCAAGAGTGTATGTGTACCAGTGTTTGCATTCTGCTGCTTCGATTCATCGGTTTTTGCCTCTTTCATCTGTAACAGGTGTGGTAGAGGATTGAAGGCAGACAAATTGAGATCTAAGGATAAAACTGCTCAGTTCTTAAGACTACCAGAACAGTTCAGCTTAATGGTTGGAAGATAACGGAAAAAGACTTAAACCAGAAGTTGCAGCTTTCTGAGGTCGTGATGTGAAGAAAGCTTTTTTGTTTTTGATAACTTAAATTTGAATTTCTGCTGAACAATTAAATAGTGGGAGAAAACCAGCCGCCGTGGCCAAGTGGTTAGTGTCGCGGACTTCCGGCTGGGAGGTCGTGGGTTCGAATCCCATCAGAAGTCATGTGGGTTTTTCTGCCCCGACCGGCTCCTACCCAGAGTTGAGTTCACTACAGACTCAGTTGGGAAGACTGGGCCACACAGTTGAGTTTCATCCACTTAATGGATGCGTTTCTGAGAGTGTTGCTCAAATTTCCTGACCAACACTGCAGGTGCCTGTATCTCTCGGCCTGGTTGACGCCGGGATATATTATGAAAGGAAGCGTAGAGTACAGCCCTGTCATGTAGTCTCAGACCGAAATGGAAATCCGTAGCATCATCTTAACCCTTTGCCTGCTGCACCCTTTTAAAGCTCTGAGACAACAGTTTGCCAAGCCGTTTTTAGTCGCGAAGGGTAATAATTCAAAAAAAATTCTGGCTCAAAAACTATTGAACAAAAGCATATGAAACCTATACTTTTCTGAAAGGAAATTGAACACTCTTTCTTTTGATAACAATTGCAATCACATTCAAGACCACTGCAAAAAGTTTATGTCCAATGAAATAGGTTTATGTGTTTTTTACTCAATTCTAAAATACTATCATATTAGTGTGAAACAAAACAGTGAATTATTGTTAGAAAACAAAACATCATAAGGAAAAATGTATTTCCTTACCTTATGTGAAGAATATAAATCCAAAGTTTTCAAATTGACCAGATACCTGTCCACAGCTACATCCAGGTTGTTAGGAGGTTCAGAAAGAAATTTATGTGTCACTGTTGTTTTTCTTCTTCTTTTATCCACCAGTATTATGACCACACAACACAAACACAAAGATGATAAAATCACACATATATTACATAATTATTTGTACAGGACAGGAGACAGTGACTAATAGTTTTTCTTTGTGGGGTACTCCTGGAGATGGTGTTGAAGGACACTGTCCACACACATAGTTTGTTTCCTTTTGGATGCCCCTCTTGCTGCACACCTTGCACCTCCTGCCTTGTGAATGCTTCCCCACAGTCTTTTCTAAGGTAGTGGGGAAATGCCTCTCCATCAGGCATGCAATTTCTTCCGAACGGGGTAGAGCTGCTTGTGGTGCTGGATTGTCGCCATACAGGAGGTCGCTGATGACTTGCAGCTGGAACTTCAGGAAATCCAACTTGCTGTGTGTGTTTCTTGTCTGGCTGGGTGTTGTTAGGTGGCACAAGGGCTGGGCCAACACACCACCTTTCCCTCTCCCCCTCTGTGCAGCAGCTCCCCGTCCTCTACCTCTGGTCCCCCGTCCTCTGCCAACACCTGTTGACATAAAATAAAAGTCATGTACACACACAAACACACACACACAAAACACACCACACACAACACACACACACACACACACACACACACACACAAGCACACACACATACACACACACACACACTCTCTCTCTCTCTCTCTCACACACACACACACACACACACACACACACACACACACACACACACACAAATAGCACATGCACCATTACTACTTCTCACTCAGTCTTGTTTCAAGTATCTACTCAAAAACCATTTGATTGCACACACACACACACACACACACACACACACACACACACACACACACACAACAGCACACACACACACACAAACACAGTGAAATCAGAAACACTCGGACAAAGTGCCACGCCCACACCACGCCCACCATGTAAAGTCTTCTGATAAATGCCATGTGATCAAAACCCATTCATCAGCACACTCGCACAAGACAGTAACTATGAGTCGTACCTGTTCCCCTTCCAACGCCGGCCGCCTTTGTTCACGCGTGCTGGCGTGGCCACGCGCAGGCTGACCCGTTGTGTGTGTGTCAGCTGTAGCAGACGACGCCTCTGCTTCACTCACAGTACTACCCTCCTCTTCTCAGCTGTGATCACTTGACTGGCCTTCGCCCACTTCAAAATCTGGGTCAGTGACGTCGTCACACTCTGCCTCCAGCTATCTGCTCTCTCTGTTCATGTTCTCACGAGCTATTCTGGCAATGTTGAAGTCAACATCACCCCCACTCCTCTGAACAGCTGATTCGTCACCTTCGTCCTCATCCAGTGGGTCTTCTAACACACTGGAGTCATCATAGGCAACAAATTCTTTGTCCTCAATCGGTTGAAGAACTTCCTCAACATCAGTGGTAACAAACTCGCTGTAGTCTTTTTGGTGCACGCTTTCTTTTGACACCACTTGGTCCTACTCGTGGTTCTTCTTCGTGCCATGTTGAACTCGTGTGAAAATCTGCAGAGGGTGGTATCGGTAACAGCCCAAACTGACCACTTGTCTGCCTCGTTGGATTCTTTCACTTATGAATATTCATTGCAGACATATCGGACTTTCTTATTGGTGTGAATTGGGAAACCCCAAACTAAAGATAAAGATAGGAAAATTCCTACGATGACGATGACGGATTTTCCGGAGTACGGCAGATTTTTGCACACGGAAGCGTCACGGAAAATCCGTGGCGGGGCAGCCAAGGGGTTAATCATCCTCATTCTCATCGATCAGAATTAAAAAAAATGTCTCAAATTCTGTGGCCCTTCATGCCCTGCTGTCATGGTGACCTCAATTTCGATGTCCTCTCCACGTCTGTGGCTTTGGTTTGGTTCCGTCGGGGTCACCGGTATCGGCGAGTCCATGGGGTCTGTCGGTGGACGGACATGGTGGGCGCCCTCCGGAGGGAGAGCTCACTCACGCCGGCTCCGCGACTAAGCATTATTGTCGTCAGGTGGTCCTGCGTATGTTAGATCAGAACAGGCGCCACTGAACATCACCGAGGTGACTCGGCAGCAGTGCAGTGTCTCCTCCAGTGGTTGCCTCTTAACGACTTGACATTGACTGCTCCCTGGGATTGCCGGTGCCGGGGCTGCGGCGGGTCTGACCAGGCTGTGGCTGTGGACGGGGTGTCGGAATGAGCGGCATGGGTACACTGCCTGTGAGGTAGCGCAGAGGTTGGGACAGCAAAAAAAAAAAAAAAAGAAAATAGTGGGAGAAAACAAGTGCAGTTAGGATAAGATAAGATAAGATAATTTGCTTAGAGCCAGCCGACCGTAAAGAGCCATATCAGGGCTGTCACCACGTTAAAATCAACTCACCAGTCATAAAAAAAAAAAAAAAAAAAAAAAAAAAAAATAACCACTTTCATACATTTTCATTAAATGACATCGTCTACAAACGCACCAGAAACTTTGTTAAAAATCTTTCTTCCGTAAAATCTTAAATCAGATGAAAAATGTTAATCTTCTCTCAAAACTCAAGGTCACATCAGCGGGACATCCCTGAACGGGATCTCATGGACTCCGCTGTAAAATGTTGTGTCTCACATCGTGCAAGTCCCGAACACTCTAAAAGAACATGTTTCATGGTGAGTGGCGCATGACATGGAATGCACCACGGAGCTTCTTCACTCTTTAAAAGGTAAGCATGGTTAAATACGAATGGCCGGTGGCAGCGCACAGAACCGTTCCTCTTTACGACCTCCCGACTGGATGGGAGGAAGTCCTTAAGGTTGGACGGATCTGAAAGAGTTTGTTACTCGTCTGTGTGTTCAACCTCCTGCCAGAGGTCTCTCACATAATCGTTAATTTTGGGTTTCACATCTGAACAGGGGATATAAATGTTGGACAGTTTCTCTCTTGTGGCGTTCTGGCAGGTAAACAATTCTTCAGTCATTATAGTAATGACTTGGGCAAAGATTTGAATTAAAAAAAGAAAAGAATTGAAGAGAAGAAAACAGGGATGAAAACTCCTCCGCCGTTTCCGCCGTTATTTTTTTGCATCTCCGCCGAAAGAAAAAGTCTCCGCCGAAAAATTATTCAAAGAATGATGCTCAGAAACGATCTCAACTTGTCTGCACAGCGAATTTCTTCTCTGTCGGTAATGTTCTCAAACGGCGTAGTTCTCATTCTGTTTCCTTCCAGTATCATTTCTCATCATGGCGTCGATTCACAGTGAGAGTTTGCCGCCAGTGTGTGCAAACAAAATTGAAAAAAAAAAGAAAGAAGTATGTGAACCACTAGAAGACCGAGTGGCAGCAGAAGGACGTGTGTGACTGCAGCGTCGCGGATGTAATAAGAAAACATGACAAAGACGGCGAATTTGAAGTATTTTGCGAGCCTTGCCAAAAACGTGTCTACTTTGGTAGTCGTGGCTTTGTGGCAATCAGAGATCACATTGAGCGTCCCAGTCACCAACAGAAAATGTGTGTGTTTCCCACACCATTACAGCATGTTTTCAGATCATTGGGTATGCAACAATCTACGTTTAATTTCCAAAGATAGTTTGACTCCTACTCTAAGTACTTCCACTCGTAGAGTCTTCAAAGCAAGGGAAAAAACGTCAAAGTGACGAAAAGAATATAAAAGAACAAATGACATCAAAATAAACTGATGTCACAACAGTATTATGTAACACTTTTCCCCTGGTATAATGCAAACGTTTGCTACATTTGTTAGGTGTCTGCAAACAGCCCCCTATGAAATCCTTTTCCACCAGCCCACTCTCCCCACTACCTATATACTTCCTCTACTCCTCCTCCTCCTCCCCCAACCTCACCCCACAACACACATACCCCACACACTTCGCCCCCTCCCCCCCACCCCCGTCCCCACCTCACACACACACACACACAACCCCCCCCACCCACACACACACAACAATCGCCCCCCCCCCCCCCCCCACCACACACTTGTCAAGAGAGGGTGGGGATATGATTAGTTGTAAGAGGGAAGTTGGGGGGGGGGGGGGTGTACTGTTGTGACATCAGTTTGTTTTTATGTCATTTGTTCTTTTATGTTCTTTTTTGTGTTTAGTGTTTCCTGACGAAGGGTCTAAGGCCCAAAAGCTTCAGTTATTTTTTAAAGGACTTCAAAGTAATCATTTTTCATATTGTGTTTATTGAAGTCCAGCAGTCGTTTTCATACATCTGATTTACATAGTTTGATTTCCCACTCTGATTTACTTATCTACAGGCCTTATTCTTTATGTCCTGAAAGCACTGTTTGTCAAATTATCTTTAGCTAGAGTTCTGAGGATTCATCATACTACAGACCTGTTTACCCCCCTATTCACTTGCTCAGTAGATTTGACCTCCCAAGTCAGTAGATTTGCATGTCAAGTCAGTAGATTTTTCGCCGCGTTTTTTCTTCGCGGCATTTCTTCTTAGGCAAAGAGTACAATATCAACTCATAGCAGTATTTAATTGAGAGTATATATGACAGCTTTAAAAAGTAAGCTAAAATGTTATTAAAGCAAACAAAGAAAGAAAAACAACAAAAACTCACCAAAGAAGCGCTGAAATAGCCCATACTCTCATACTTGCAGAACTTAGGTCATTGGTGTAGGAGGTGGGGATAGGAGGAAAAACCACAGTGCTTGAATGCCATCTCACTTTGAAGTAGGGGGTGGGGATAGGAAGAAAATACAGAACTTGGGAATTACTATTATCTCACTCTGAAGAAGGGGTAGGTGGGAGGGAGGTGGTGGAGATGGGGGACAGACATGACTGAAAGGATCTCACTGCTTCAGGCTGCTGGCATAACCAGACTTTAGCTTCTTCAGAGAGGTTTCTGAGAAACTCTGAACATCCTCCACCAAGTCATTGGGGGTGGACTTGAGGATCAGCAGACTCTCCACGGTGGAATCCCGGACAGATCCACTTGATCGCTCGCACAAGCTTGTCAGCTGACGCCAACGGCAAGTTGCATTCAGCGATCACGCCACACAACGTTGCCTCGGAACGAGTGATCTGGAGTTCCAGCATGTTTTTTTTTCCCTCTTCCGCAGGTGAAGCGGCCATAAAAAACTGAGTTATCCGTCCACCATCGCTGCTTGAGGCGTTCGACTTGTGGTTCTCAGTCTGGATGTGGCGTTTTATGTCGTGCTGTCCGCCGTGCCCAATTCCGAAGTGAACATTGCACTTTCGGCAAAACGCAAAATCTTCGCCTTTGGGTGATGCCACTAATCCCGGAAAATCTTTCGAGTACGATGGTTTGAATCGTTGTAAATATTTCTTCTTTTTCGCCGATGATTTTCCACTTCCATGGCTATCTTCACGCCTAGTAGTGTCATCTTCACTGTCCGTTTCATGGAGCTTCGCTTCTTTCGCCGCCATCTTGAATGCAGATACTTTTCGCGCCTTTCGCACTAAAGAGTGACAAGCATCTTTGTACTGTACGCTAGGCAGCATGTGTGCTGCCGGCGTGATGCTAACCTATCTATGCGTCGCTTAGGCCTAAGCCTAGTGCCGTAGCGCGAGCGGACCTCGGGGTTTCTTTCGAAAGTGCCTTGTTTCAAACTGCTGAGTGCGTAGACGGCGCAAACCGGGAGAAAACCAAATCGGACATCGGGAGATCGATGCTATGACCGGGAGACCGGGATGTGACCTACGAAAACGGGAGAATCTCCCGGCGAAAACGGGAAGTAAACAGGTCTGATACTAAATGTTGGTCTCAATTGACATAGTTTCTTTCCACATCAGTCTCAGTCTTCATGGTGTTGAAAGCTGTTCTATAGAATGAGTTTTTAGAAGCAAGAAAGTGATTTCTAAAGATTTTATGCCATATTTAATACAAAATATGCTTCAGCTTCAGGGGGCGCCGCCCCCTGACCCCCGCCAGGCTGTTGCCCATGTACCCCACTGGGGGCCCATGGTGAACCCCCAGATCCCCGCCAATCTCCTCTTTTTTTTTAAAAACTGTTTTCATCCCTGAGAAAATGGGGGGGAATATATTATAAAAATGAGAAACCCTTCACTAGCTGCCTGAGGGAACCATCGCACTCCCCTTCGAAGGGAGATCTATTAAATTTGATTTTCATTAGAAAATAGTAAGATATACAGGTTTAGAATATTAGTAAAACAGCAGCTTTATACACAGTTTTCAGGCCCCAGAATGCCTCTAACTTTTTTTTTCAATCTTGAGAAAAGAATGATTATTAAATTCAAAGAATTATTCATTTTAAAGTGAAACTAAAGTATGGCATACATGTATACCATGAGGGCTTTCTTTCAGTTGTTTTATAAGCAGATTACTTGAAAATCTTCATGCATCATATTGTATGTTTCAAAATAAAAAAATTTTCTTTTCATTTCAGCCTCTTCCACCAGAGCTGAAGAACCAGCCTGGCAGGAAACGACGAGCTGATGGAACAGCCATCAGCAAAACCTACCTGTTTGGCTCCCCCAACATCTCTCAGTTGGTGGAAATGCTCACACAGGTGCAGTTAACTGCATGGGACGGAAAGTGGTTGTGACCAAGTAATAAAGAGTATTAGAAATTCACATGTCAGCAGATTGATGAAGGGAAAGAGTGGGAGGAAAAGGGAGAGGAGGGAAAGAGGAGGAGGGGAAAAGAGTGAGGTGGTGGTGAGGGTAGGAGTTACTTTTGGGGGCTAGTTTGGATAGATTTCTATGACTACAGTGATGTTGCTTTATTTCTGCACAAGTCTCAATCTTTGAGAACAGTTTGTTCATTGGATGATAAATGGTGAAGAATTGGTTGGTTGTAAATCTAAATGTAGGTTTAATATGCAGTTATGGCTGAAAATAAAATAAAAGAAAGGATCTTGTAATGGGTTACAGTTTGAGGAATATGGTTTTGGAGTTCAGTGTACAGGTGAAATTCTGTGTTTATGTTTGAAAGGGCATGGGGAGGGGAGGGTGAAGAAGTGGATACATGTTCACAAAATATGAGAAGCCCTTTCTCTGTTCAGCAAGGAATCTCCTCCGTGAAAGTGGAAGAACGTGAAAATGGATCAATCATTCATCTGGTGAGTTGATAAAATGATTTTAGATTTTGTGTAACAACAGCTCGCAGTCAGTCTTGTATCATCACTGATAATCATCAGTCTTGTATCTAATATGGAGGAAGTGACAAGAATGGGAGAAAATATGTACATAGCAAGACATCTTATCAAAAGCGCAACAGTGAAGTATTTTCTACCACAAAGTGTTCACTTTGTGATGTACTCTGCATAACAGCAAAGCAAGTGATAAGTTCCAAATTGTTTAAAATTTTTTCCAGGAATTATTTTTACGCCATAACAATTAAAGATTGTGTAATGTCTTGTGGACGTCTTTAGCAGTCCTTTGTTGTTTTGTGTAGTTTTGTGGTTAAGCATTCTCTTTGATAATGACAGAAATGTTTGGAGGCATGGAGATGTAAAAAGTAAATAGTAAACAGTGTCACGTCTGCTTGCATGATAAAATGATTTTGTGTGAATGTCAGGGTTTATGTGCAAACTCTAACTTTTTTTTTCTTTTTAAGGAACGATTCCTTTGTTTGCTCTGTGTGCCCATTTTCTCCATGTGTGTGAGGTGATTAGATGCAGCAAGCACTGTCAGTTTAGAGTTATGTGCCTTTGATTGTTTCACAATGTAAGCTATACATTACCTAGTCTTTGTTAATGTACGAGTCTTAAGAAGTTCTTCTGTGCTGATGTTTATGTGTCAAGTCTGGTGGACATTTGCAGCCCAATGATGACACACTGATACATGTGGACAGTACATCAACACACATCCTTTGTGACGATGAAGCCATCCGCGTCCGCCTCAAAGATACTCTGATCAAATGTTTGAAACAACTTTGATCTCATTCAAAGAAATGAACAACTGTATGAATGGGGGTATGAAATCATGTTTACTGTGAGATGCAGGCACAATGACATTTGGTATCTCATCAGAACAGGATGAAAGTGTTCTCAGAAATATGATTCAGAATTCCATGCTGGAATTCTTTGCATCAGTTTGTATGGAATGCAAGTAGGGCAGAGTAGTTCTGTGGTTTGCATACATTCATGTGGGTATGTGGTGTGCATGTAGTGTGTGACCTAAAAGCTGAGTGATGTGTTTTGTATCCGAATACAGACTGTGTGATAGTACAAAGAATAAATCAATTTATATAAAGACAAATGTGTCTTTGTGTGTATGTGCGAGAAAAGAACCATACACCCCTGAAACTGTTTGCTCTCTAAATTTCTTGCATTGCAGGTATCTATCATTCGGCCTGGTTGTTGCTGGGATAGGTATTGAAAGGAGGGATAGAGTACAGCCCAGTCAGGTAGCCTAAAAAAAAGATGGCCACATGTGTCCTCCTTCCATAGTGACCAAGGTTTCATTTTCCTCATTTTCATGCATATGATGAGTTCATTTTGAAGTCTTCCATGTCCAGAGGTTCAGCCAGTGATGGTCTATCCTCAGTTATAAATACACAATAAAGAACTGTTTGTATCAGTATGAAGCTTAATGTGTTGTTCCATGCACTGCTGAATCGGAGCAGACATCACTGAACATCTCCAGAAAGACATCTGCTGATGTATGTCTTCACAGTGAACAAACAGCTCAGTCCATGTACACTGTGGACATGGGAACTATGACCAAAAAAAAAAAGAGTCTGCGATGGCCATGACCAGCAAACCCCAATCCAGAGGAAATATCGTTCACTTCTGATGAGCTGTCTAAGATTACTGAGTGACATTGTGCTCGATTATTGTGACATATTGCTTGCTGGAAAGAACATTCTTTCCTCCTACTACATCTTTTTAAACTTGCATTATTGATATTTTTGTTCCGTCAACCCCAAAGGTTGCTGATGTGTCAGCACATCCCCTCCCCTTCCATTTTCTCTCCCCAAAGGGTCATCAGTTGTTTTTGAGAAAGTGGGGTGGGTGACATTAAAAAAAAAAAAAAAGGACGGCATGAAATCAGAGGAACTTCCTTACATACACTAATGTATTCATTTGAAAAAGTATTTAAAGTGGACTGATAAGTATTTATATTGGCCTGTGCACTGATGATCTTCCTTAACACAAGAACAAAACTATTGACAAGCTCCTCTCAGGGATTGTCTTTGTTTATCTCTTTCACAACTAGGGATACTGTTCACCTCTGTGTGAAGACACGTTTTCAAAGAACTCTTCAAAATTGTTTAGATTTGGCAAATGATGTCATCATTAATTCCCATGTCTAGTGGCAAATTTCACTTTGAAATTTGTGGATCTCTCCACAAGTGTACCACCAAGAAAGAGAATAAGTATTCAAAACAAATGAAAAAAAGAAAAAAAACAAACAAAGAATAACCCTGAAAGCAGAGGATAAAGGGGAGGGGAAGTCGTAGATTCAAGAATCTTTCAGCATGTTTGTGATCAGAGAGAGATGAGGGTCATCTTGCAATAGAAAAACAATGAGCCCTTTATTAAAAATAAAACATAGCCTTTCCCAATTTCCAAAATAATGGCTTTTCCCAACATCAGGGTGGGAACTGGTAACAGACAAAAAAGAGGAAATCTAGGGGGTCCGGGGCATACCCCCCCGGAAAATTTTTTTTCTTAAGGATGCATATCTGTGCAATCTGGTGTATTTTGGGCAAATAAATGAAACATTCAGAGAGCATAAAATATGTTTTTTTTTGGGCATGGTTTCATCTATAGATCACATGCAAACATTACAAAAATACTCACCCTACTTCGAAAAAAAAGAACAACGCTCTTTGTGCTTGGCACATTTCACGTGGTCTTGCAGTGCAACAAGCCCACGACTGGAGTAGTTGACTTCTTTTTCACACAGAGAACAAAAAGCGAGTCCAGGAGCCAGAATTTTTCTCATGAATGTACACAGCCTTTCGTTGTCTGCTGTCTTCTCCATCCACTCCCATCTCCATGGATTTTTTATGTTGCTTTCGTCAAATTTCTGAAGCCCGCGCTTTACGATGTCTCGTCGGTACGCCATTTTTGAATGTATCCCACAGTTCTTAGCGCCGGATATAGGCCTACTGTATCCTGCTAGACAGGCCATCTGATTACCGAAATCAACCGTAACCGAACAAGAGGTAGGCCCTATCTCCGCGAATTTCATTTTCCGAGGAAATAACATTTCAAATCCGAGGAAATCTTTGCTTCTACCGCGGAATTCCGCGGATAATTCCCACCCTGCAACATAAATTTTTTCACCTTTCAGTAGATCTGCTTAAAATGAAATTTGAAGTTTTCTTTCACTAAACGTGGGAGAACTTCATGACAGTGCACTGGTTAAAGTAAAAACAAACGAACTATTGGCAAGGGCCTTACACACCTAGGGCTAAGATTCAGCACTGTCTGTTGCATACCTCTATTAATGTATCTGTCATGCTGGAAAAATACGGACAAAATTTTGTTCATCTTGTCACATCAGTTTATGTACAAACTCTTTCTGTCACACAAAATTCATTCATCCATTGCAATTTGCAATTAACAGGAGAGCACTTCTAGCAAGTTTATCACACTCTTTGAGCTAGCGTACAACAGTTTATAGAACTGACATCAGAAGTAAGTATTGTACACACACACCACACCCCACACACTGGATTCGATCGCTCTCTCTTCTCTTTCTATCTCTGAATAGTATCTTTGTGTCTTCATCCCTGTCCAGACTAAAATACAGAAATTGTGTAAACATGAAGCAATCACCTATTCTAGCTGCATTTGCTTTGCAAGTACAGAGTGTCTTTCATCTCTCAACAGATTTTAACAACACGCTACACTCAATTCCAGTCTCATCCTAAAGCAAAGTTTCCTTCACAACAAAGACAGCTGTTATTCAGCCACTGGGAGCTATTACTTTTTATAACTTTCTTCTACATGTGATAAAATGCTGAAACTGAGACTACTCATTTTGCAGTCTTGGGTAAGATTGCTGTAGATGAACTGCTCACAGCACAATTTAGATCTGAAGTAAACGGATGAGACGGTGGCGTTATCACTGGCAGAGTTGTTATCTGTGAAGTATCATGGTGAAGAACTGGTGTTGCTCGATGAAGAATTGGTGTTGCTTGTTGAGGAACTGGTGTTGCTTGATGAAGAACTGGTGTTGCTGTTGCTGTCTTTGGCCAAGTCACTGTAGCCCAGCTTCTTCCAGTCCTCCTTCAGCATCAAGTTCCTGCACACAGGGTACAGTTTTCAGAATTCTAAAAACCTCTCTCTTTATGCCTTTCTGTGTCTTCTCTTCCATTTCTGTCAGTTTGTGCATCTCTCTTATCATCTCAATTTCTCTATCACTCCTTTCTCTACCGCCACTTCTTACCACCCCTCAGTTTCTTCCCTTTCTTTCAACTCGTGCATACAATTTTGTATCCAAGGTATTTTAAAGAGTAATGTCAGTGGACTGTTACAAAATACAGGGAAAATATCTACCAATCTGGACACAAACTATTTATGTGTTCAACACTAAAACTTAAATAGATAAAGGGGGTCAGACTTGCAGATAAAGCCAGACACTACAACTGGCTGCACAGTTCAGTTCAGTGGTTTATTCAATGTCATCTCATCCTCATAATATTAGACACTTAAAAAACAACAACATCAAACAAACAAACACCTCCACACTCAACTTATCATCCATGTTAAGAACTTTCAAACACTGGCTGCACAGAGTATGCCATGCATTCATTTTGCATTGATTTGCTCTTGAAAACAGTTTACCAGAAAGGAGACGGCCCTAAGCTGATAATGGAGTTCTTCGCCAGAATCCAGTTCTTTTCCAGGTAAAACCTTGTACAGAATGGGTGATGATTTCATAAACTTGAAGTCAGTATATGAACTGACTTACCAGTGCTTGAAGTTGTGCATTAATGCACATATAGAGGATGAAAATAAACATGCATAATTCCATGATCCAAATCAACATAGGTGTGTGTGTGTAAATCTAAAGGAAACACAAAAGTAATGGCATACTAGTACAACAGCATGGATGCATGAGGCAAATAAATATATCTATATTCATCCACTTTGACTGAAATGAAGGGCACACTGGAGCAGCATCCAAGAATGCTGAGGGAGAGACAAAATACTGCAAGTCACTTAGTTCCCCATACACACAAATTCAAATAAGCTATTTTCGTAAATATAACAAATTGTAAGTATTTGTAGACATAGAGACAGCTCTTTCTGCAGATCAGATATGAAGTTTCAGGTTTATACCATTTACAGACGAAGCAAAAGTTAAAAGAAAAAAAATTCTGGTGTTTGCCTGAGCTGACAGAAATTTGATAAGGGTGTATATTGCAGATCATCTATTGTTCCTAAAAGTTTAAAGAAGCAGAAACAGTAGTGAGGTGACTTGAATAAAGCAAAAGCGAGAAAAGTAGACAAAAGAAACTTACTTGTCCATGCGACAGTTTAAGTAGTCCATCGATTCTTGTCTACACTTGGTGTTCGATTGTTTGTTTTCACGAAGACAGCGCATGTACTTTTTCATGAACTGCTTACATTCTCCTGTTGACAATAGCAATTACACATCAATGAATAACCTTGAACCATCATTTTGCTAACGGGCTCTAGATTATTGTTTTATTATGTGAAAGAGCTAGCAGACAACCTTTTTGTCAAGTCACTGAAGAATGCAATGGAGAGAAAAGCCTTCTTCCTTATAAGAGCACTGCTTTTAGACCGCTCCTCTCAAATGAGAATCATCTCTTGTTTGTAGGCACTTGTGCGTGTATGAATGTGCATGCAGGCATTTTGTGTGGTGTGTGTGTGTGTGTGTGTGTGTGTGTGTGTGTGTGTGTGTGTACATAGCTGATGAAATCTGGTTAGCTTTGTGTGACTATGTAGTGTTAATAATGATTCTACTGAAAAGTACCTCCACCAGCAGTTTTAGCTGAAACAGAATGACTGTGATCCTCAAATAAGCAATATTTCCAGAATCAAAGAGGGGAAGAGCAATGATTTCTTACATTCAAAATTTTTGTTTCAGTAAGTTCAAAAAACCCAATGTTAATACATTCACAATGTTTATGTGCTGGTACATAGAGAAACAACGCATCCTCAATGACCTATCACATAGTATCAGGGTTATCCTGGACACTGTATATATCGCCTCAATTTGTGTCAAAGCCTTTCATGGGCCCTTCTGTCAGAGTTTTTTTTTGTTTGTTAATTATTATAGCCCAACTGACAATATCTGGGGCCTTTTCAGGTCTGTTAAACTCCAAAGGAAAAAATAAGACATACTGAACAAGTCAGATAATGAAAGATTACACCCTGAACAAAAACAAAGGCAAATTGTGACATGCTGGCATAACTACTGACATCGTTAAGGCACATTAAATTAAACCATGCTGACAGCCCCCACAAATCCACTCCATTTTCCTCTCCCAGATTAAACAAATTCCTTCAAGAAAAAAAGTAACAGAGCGTGGTTAATACTAATTATAGTTAAATGTAAAAAACACTTACACAAGCCATGTGAGAAAATAGACATTGCAGAATCGTTAGCTAGTAGTATCCTTGTCACTATTACAATTCAAAAAAAAAAAAAAAAAAAAAAATCTCATGTTGGCCCTGTAATTGAAATCCAGCCTAAAATGTAAAAAAAAAAAAAAAAAATGTCAGCAGGGTCTTATCATTTAACACTGTCCTACAGTCATGAAATACATTTGAAAAATAAGTTACTCAATGTATGTCTAATTCAATTGTAAACCAGTACTAAAAGGTTTATTGTTTTCAATTATCATGTATCAGTTTTAGCTGTACATCTAAAACAAAATGAATCAAGCTTTCAAAGACTGATTTGAATACATGTATGAAAAAATTTGTTTCTTGAATAAATTGAAGTTTGACCTCTCACAGTATTTTTCTACACTATTACAAAACGTTGATATTGCATGCAATACAGTTTAAACATTAACACTCCTGTTCAGTGGGGGTGGGGCGTAGGTGGACACACAAACAATGAAAACCTGCCCCTGAAAAACTTGAAGAAAAATGTATTTGTAAATTTACTGTATTTATTCAGTTCTTATCTAAATAAGTAAAACTGATCTTCTGGACCCTAAACCTCAAAAGTATGCAACAGTGGAGTCTTTCTCCATAAACAATAGCAGGCAATCAATGGTAATGTTACTTAAAACACTGGACAGTATGCTTTCAGGAGTTCTACTGTTCAGCTGGTGGTTAGGTGCACTGCCTGGCCTACAGCATAAACAACTCCCAGTGGAACAAGTGGTCACTCTTTGTTCAGTGGAATCACACATGGTACATCATCACTTGCGGAGGGCCTAACATGAAGTGCAGCATAAGTCTTTAGATTATACTCACTATCTCTAGTTTTTACAAAAAATCATATATATATATTTTTACTCCTTATTCATTAAACTTGAGGAGGCGGAAAGACATTGAAATGGTGATCCCTGGTAACAATCATATTGTAGTCTCCGCTAAATAACTTTTAAAAAAAATAAGCATCAATGCTACTGGACACCAAGTGCTTTTGCTCTTCATCTGGTAAATGTCCAGAATCAGGTTGCTGATGGTTCTTACACTGTATCAATAATTGGGGAAGTTCTGGTGTATGTAGGGGAATAGTTGGAGATGAGTAGTAAGGTGATACAACGAAACTGGAATGCCTTTGTGTAAAGCAGTTAGGGGGGAAAGAAGAAAGAGATTATGGAGTAGGAGGGGGGGGGGATTCAAGGACTGGTGGTGGTGGTGGAGGTTTAAAATCCTGGAGTTAATTTTAAAACCTTCCACTGAGAAGATTGTTTTATCTCAGGAGGTAAGACAGTTCTGCTTCTAGAACTGTGATGTAAGAAATATTCAAGTGTCCCATTCCCAGCTAAGCCTTGGGAAATCATGATGCCTCCAAAAATTGGTTTCCTTCATCATTTTCAGGTTTAGGACATGAAACTGGAACTTGTATGTGCTGGTCATTGTGTTCCTTTTCCTGGAGATGGTGCACATCTGGCATTTGCGTCCGGATACTTGGACATTGTGCAAATCTCCCAAAGTGCCATATGACTGAAGTTCTGATGGAGCTCTTCATGATCCCTTGGGGAGAGAGGAGGGATGTGTGTGTGTGTGTGTGTGTGTGTGTGTGTGTGTGTGTCTGTGTGTGTGTGTGTGTGTGCTTTCAACAGTTGTGTGGTAGTACTGTCAAAAAAAACTTTATATTTCATACAACCATCTCATTAAATATTGCTTAGATCTTCGGACGAAGTCGCGATGGTCGACTATCGATTTGTATCGATTCTTATAAAAAGACAAACTCCAGTCCCCCTCTCCTGCGCACTTCCCTTCCGGTGTTCCGTCTAGCGTCACTTTTATTTTCGGCCAGCTACCGTACGGAGCTGTTTTCTACACGCGGTGGTACTATCATAAGCCCTGAACTTCATTTTTCCAGACGAACAACGAGGTTTGACCAAGAACTCAGGTGAGATCGTTCCATTATGTTTCTTTGATTGTGAAGAGAAATTTTGAGGAATGGTATCCAAGATCGTGTTTGAGAATCGTCAAGAGACAACTGTGGACATGACCAGTGTAGTTTTGAGTGTTGATCCAGCGACTCTGTGACAGTGTGAATCCGACCGGTCCGTCGCTCGCTCTTTCGCTGTATTCTAGTGTACCAGTAGAGCTAGTGTCACAAAAGAGTGTGTTCACAAGTTAGTCTTTTCAAAACTCCTCAGTACTTCAGAGTATTGGTGTTTCTCATTTTGTTGTTATAGTGGTCAGTTTGTTGGGTTGAAACTACAATAATGGCAGAAGGAACCAGTAGTAGCCACGTGGAAGTCACGGACACCTTTCAGTCACTACTGGGTGTAGAGGGGTCTAGCTCGTCCACGACTCAGCCACCAAATCTAAAGGCAAGAAGAAGAACAATCCAGAAAAGAAAATGGCTACACCTAAAGCATCAGAACCGACACGTGCCCCCACGACCGGTGCAAATGTTCTAGAAGAGTCTTCACAGGGGGCAAGGGAAATGACCAACACCTCTACAAAGAAGCACGCGCCATCATCGACAACCAAATCAGGTAATATGGCGGATACACTCAATGGCGACAGGTCTGATGAGGACTTTCCAGACAATAGCCAAAGTTCGAGTGTTGGTCATACTGACAAACGGGCTCAGAGAGATCCTCTGGTGAAACAGCCCTTCCAGTTGACCGGTGCCTACGAGCACCCAGGACCGCAGAGTGACATGCACCTGCCGGGGTCCTATACCGGTCGAAGCGCCAGCGCGTCAGCGCAAGAACAGAGTGCGTGCGTACCAACGCTCGACCGAAGCCCTAGTGCACACGCACAGGGACATGGGACAGGTCACAGTACCAGTGCGAACGCACTTGACCAGGGTACTAGTGCACTAGCACGTGACCGTAGTCCGGCGCACTGAGAAGAGGTCAAAGTGCACATGCTCTCACGCCCAGATACGATCCCAGTGCACACGCCACCATTAGTGCGGACGCACTGGAAAGGGCGCGTGCACTCTCACTGGCTCAACTACTTGAGAGTAGTCAACGAGTGGATTCACAAGCACGCTCAAGAGCGAACATTGATGCTTTTCTCCACAACTACAATGGCAGTCCAGTTCTGCGGGATAACCTCCCTTACGACAGACAGAACACGTCCGGACTCTTCAATTATGAGCAGGCACTGAGGAGCCAAGGACTTACGCCACGGAGTGATCAAGACTTGTACTCCTTGGAAGATTTACTGAGAATCAGCCAGCGCCCAGTGTCCTTTGACCAACAGGGGAGTGCCTTGGGAAGATCAAGCGAACTCTCCCGAAGGCTGGGTGGGCACTATGAGCAACGAAGAGACCACGTGCCTACACGACCGGTTCACAGGATTTCCAGAACATTCGGCGAAGTGAACCACGTGCCTACAGTTCTGAGCCAGTATCCAGGGGAGACAACACAGAGGTGATGATTCACGGAGTGCGCTATGTAGCCTGGCCAGAGAACAACACATCTAAATCCCTAAAACGACCTCATTCCAATAGAGAAGAGTCGAGAGGGACACAGAGTAGAGCAAAGATTCCCAGAGTCACTGATCGCGACCCATTATCGGATTCGGAGCAAGAAGGGGAAGATCAGACTAGACTAACCAGGGGAGCCTACTCAGACTTCACGCAAGACATCCCAGATGAATATGGTGATTCTTACGGAGAGGGACTTTCTACCTTGGGACCAGAAACACACTATAGGTCGGAAGAAGAAGAGGAGTGTGAGTCACAATTCGATGAAGGGGCTCAAGAGCTCTTAGAGGCGAAAAAGATGGACCAGGAATCCTCGGCAGAAAAAACTCGTCTTCAGGAGACATAAGGAATTTATGGCTCACATCATAGAAAAGGCGGGTGAAATGTGCCAGAGGTCCTGACATCCCAAGAATCAAAGGAGAAGAAAACTAAGGAGAATGGGCACAGGTGTGGGGGGAAGAGGTTTCTACCAGCAAGAAAGTGTTCAAGAGGTGTGAAACAATTGACGACTGCATCAAAAAGACGTTCGAGTGTTATGTTAAGGACAAATGCAATCAGTCTAGACCCCCTAAAGGAGTGAAATTATTCCAGCATGGGACAAATACTCACCTTTCCTGGTGGATGATGGCCGCCCTCTTCGTTTGCCCCGAGAGAAATCTGAGACAAAACTTTTTGAAGAGAGATCCGACACGAGAACCCTCCAAGACTTTCAAGAGAAATAGGTCCAGCAAGACACCACTATTCGCCTACAGAGTGCTCTGACTCATATAGAGCAAATGATCAAGGTAGTAGTTCTCTCCAACACCACTGCCCCGAAACAAGGTGCAGACAGACAGTGGAAGAGGAGGCAAGCGCAGAGTTTTTGACGCAATGCATGAAAAGGATCACCAGGCAGCGGAGACGGCGGCGACGCTCACAGGTCACCTTCATGCTACCAGTTTAATGGAGATGAGAGAGGAAGCCCTGGAAATCCACTAACATTCCTATGGAAATCAGGCACACACTGCTAAAATCGAGTGTGTTTTCTAAGGAACTGTTCGAAGAATCTCAAATGGAGAAGGCAAAACGGGACATGGAATCTGAGGCCACGACTCGCTCCCTCCTCAGGTACGCCCCAGAAAGAAAAAGGGAACGTTCCTCGGGGTCGTCCAATTACAACAGCCAGACGAAAAGGGTACGGGACTTCAAAAATCGCCTCAGTACCTCTTACCGGAGCAGTGCGCCTAGTTCCAACCACAAACCAACACCTACAGGCCCAAGAGTGCAACAAAGCACCAGCTTCTCTACCCCTCAACCCAAAGGAAATTTTCACAAGGGCAAAGGGCGGGGGGGGGGGGGGGGGGGGGGGGGGGGGGGGGGGGGGGTAGGAGGTGACTGACGAACACTACTCCTGCTTCCACTCAAGGCCCCTATGTACTCAGGTACAAGGAGTGGAAGAACATGGGAGCGTCAGCCTGGGCATTAAACATCGTTCAGAATGGGTTTCGCCTCCTTTGGGAAAAAGGAAAGCCGACACTGCAAAGAAGCCCTATATCTTTCCCACGTCCAAAGTTGAGGGAACAACAAGACCTCTTAGACGAGCAAGTAGGGGAAATGATGAAGAAAGGGGCTATAGAAGAGGTGAAGAACATGTCATCACCCGGCTTCTACAGCAGGCTATTCGCAATCCCAAGCCCTCAGGAGGATACCGTCCCATTCTGGACTTGTCTCCCCTCAACGCCTTCCTCAGGAAGGTGAAATTCAAGATGGAATCCCCGGACAACATCAGGAGATCCATACAGCCACACGATTGGGCCACTTCATAGACCTCAGGGATGCCTACTTCCATATAATGGTGGCAGAAAGGGACAGGAAATGGCTGAGATTCGAATGGGGGGGCAAATGTTACCAGTACCGGGTACTCCCATTCGGATTGAGCCTATCACCTTTCGTCTTCACCAAAGTGGTGAAGGAGGTTGTAGCCAATACACACAAACACAAGATCAGGCTACATACCTATTTGGATGACTGGCTACTTCTGGCGGAGAAGGAGACAGAGTGCCTCAACCAAATGACGGTCTTATGCAAGCTTACAGAAGACCTAGGCTTTGTAAATCAGGTTGGACAAGTCCGAACTCACTCCCTCCAGGAAGTTTACATATCTGGGGATGGAATTCGACACCAACGCTTACACGGTCCAACCCAGCAAGGCCAGGGTGGACGCCCTTCTGGCACAACTAACCAATTTACTACCACTCCAGTCAGTCTCAGCCAGGAATCTATTTGCAGTACTAGGCAGGATGGAGTCTCTAGCCCCCCTGTTACCATTGGGGAGACTTTACAAGAGGCCCCTGGAACGGGAAGTAGCCAGCCGATTCTCCCAGGTCAGAGATCGTTGGAACCAGAAAATCAGTATACAACCCTGGTTCAAGGACACAATCCAACAGTGGCTCGACCACGATTGGCTGAAGGCATCGTCTCCAATCACTCTGCCTCCGCCTCTGGCAACAGTGTACACAGATGCATCGGAGCACGGTTGGGGAGGCCACATGAACGAACACACAGTCAGTGGGACATGGGACAGGAATATGCAGGGCTACCATATCAACAGACTGGAATTAGAGGCGGTAGCCCTATCCCTCCAAGAGCTGCAGGTCTGGATCCCGCCAGGAGAGATTTTAGTCAGGTCAGACAACAACACAGTGATGTCTCTCATAAACAAACAGGGAGGCACTCATCCCCCCAATCTCTCAATCAGAGCGGAACAGTTGTTACTGTGGACGCATGCCAAGGGGTGGAATCTGTCGGCGAAACACATAGCCGGCAGTGCAAACATAATGGCGGACCTTCTGAGCCGCCCGGACAAGATCATCCCTACAGAGTGGACTATAGTCAAGGAGAAACTACAGGTGGTTTGGGAAAAGTGGGGCAGACCACATGTAGACCTCTTTGCGACGAAATTCAATGCGAGGCTCCCCACCTACATCTCGCCAGTCCCAGACCCACAGGCATGGAAAGTGGACGCGATGGAGTGCAACTGGAAGGGCCTGTTAGCTTACGCTTACCCGCCCCTGAATCTCATCCCCCAAGTGATAGAGAAAGCAAAGAGGGAGGGAGCAAACCTCATCTTGGTAACCCCCTTCTGGCCGACAAAAGAGTGGTTCCCCACGCTACTCAAGGCTTGTCACGAACAACCAATGGACCTGAGACTACGAAACAAGCACATCAGGCAACCAAGGTCGGGATAACGCACGGCAACGCAGCAACACTCAACTTGCACGCATGGAAATTATGCGCAAGTACTTGCTCAAAAGGAGACTGGGGAAAGGCGCTATCAAGCTGATAGAAGCTAGTCATAGACCCTCAACCAGGAGAGTCTACCACCACCATTGGGAAGACTGGAGAAAATGGTGCATTAGAAACAAGGTCAGAGACCCTCTCAAACCATGTACACGCCACATTGTCAACCATTTGGCAGAAATTTTCCACTCAAGAAACCTTTCGGCAGTCTCTCTCAAAACTAGAAGAGCAGCCATTGCCTCGGTTTTAAGAGCAGCGTCAACAAAGGACGTGACGCAAGACAAAGCAGTGACAGATCTTATCAGGGGAGCAGCGAACCTAACCAAGAAGGTCACCAAGTTCTTACCCCAATGGGACTTAGCAGTGGTTCTGAACTACCTCAAGGGAAAGAAATTCAAAGATAATAAACTACTTCCTCTCAAGGAGCTCACATATAAAACGGCATTTTCTGGTGGCACTGGCGACGGGCAGAAGAGTGTCAGAAATCACTAACCTGTCTGGCCTTAAGAACGGGGTGGCACATGCAACTAATGGCTCAATCAGCGTCCAGTTCTTGCCAGAGTTTTTGGCCAAAAACCAGAATCCAGAGGACTTCCCGCCTACCATCCAGATTAAACCTCTCTCAAGGGACATAGATCCGGAAGGGTTGGATGTGGCGTTGTGCCCAGTGAAAGCGCTCAAAGAATACAGAGCTAGATCAAGCAAATTTCGATCGGTTTCACAAAGGGCACTGTTTCTCTCGATCAACACCTCTTACACATCGGATATCTCCAGAGCAACGTTCTCCAGATGGTTAAAGACTACAATCAAACAAGCGTATGTAGCTCTCAACCTGGAGGATGGGTCAAAATCTCGTGCGAGTCAAAAAACCTGAAGGCTAGAGCACATGAAATAAGAGCCTGGGCGACAACTATGGCATCGACCACAACATCTCTGGCACACGTCATGCAAGCGGCGTATTGGCAATCACCTTCAGTCTTCGTAAGACACTACCTGAGGGATATCGCCCAGAGGTCTGAAGATGGCAAGCTGAGACTACCTGCAATGGTTGCGGCCCAAGCAGCAGTCCCGGCGAGACACTAAGAAGGGCAGAATGCAGGGTAACTAGGGGTAAGTCTACAAATGTTTGTTATGGAGTGTACCTTACCCCAATTCCTGTTTTGGAAGTATAACTGGAAGTTCAGGCTAATGTTTATTATATTCAATTAGACAAACACAGTCCCCCCTTTCCTTGCTGGATAGTCAGCAATATTTAATGAGAGGTGTATGAAAACAAAAATGAGGTTTTTAACTAAACCTAGTTTATATTAAATACTTACCATCTCATTAAAACCGTTAAACCCTCCCAGCCGTCCCGCACTGTGTTCCGTAATAGCAGGGAGTATCCTTAAGGCAGGTAGCCTGGAAAATAAAAGTGACGCTAGAACGGAACACCGAATGGGGAGTGCGCAGGAGAGGAGGACTGGGTTGTCTTTTATAAGAATCGATAATAATCGATAGTCGACCATCGCGACTTGTCGAAGATCCTACAATATTTAATGAGATGTAAGTATTTAATATAAACTAGGTTTAGTTAAAAACCTCATTTGGGAGATGACAATAACTGTTGATGAGGTAGTTCTTAAGACAGAAAAAAACTAAGTAACCCCTACTGTGTACTGGGCCCCTGAACTACAGAAATGGCCTCTGATATGGCCCATTCAAAACAGCTGCTCGCTACTGTCTCTGTCTTTGCCATTGAAGCTAACAACCAGATATTGGCCATGCCAGTGATTCCATAAGTCAGAGCTAGTAGATCAGGAGGGAATTCCAAATCAGGATTTCAAGTATAACTGCCACCAGAACCCCTCGTGGACTGCAGCCACAATTATAATTATCAATGATGGGCAAACATGCTAAAGTTTAAATCATTTTATATGGGCCACAGACGGCTGTATCATTATCTTTTCATATCTATAGAATTATGGACATATTTTACAATATGGATTTGTGGATAATCATAGCAGAATATTCACTTGGGCATTTTTTTTCTTACATAGGTTTGGGTCTGGTATAGCTTACAAGTGGTAGCTCCTCTGTTAACTTAAGTCTCAGCAGCTTGTATTTACAGCAGCTGTCCACACCATATGTTGTGCATTTTCTCTCTTTTCTTGCAACATTTGAGTATCTACTTCCTTCTATAAGTGTGAGCATTGATGTAAAGATTACTTCTCCTCAAGAGTCTATAGCCTTTCCTTGTGAATGACCCAAGTGTGTGACAATGGTCTAATCAACTGACTACTATGCTCAATGCAGCAAGACCATAAGTCTTCAGAATATAGGGACAGTGATGTCACGTGGCACAAAGAAAAAGAGATAGCAAGTTTGCAAAATAGCCAAGCCAATATTCTCTAATCGTTATAACATAAAGAATAAATATCATTGTCATTGCTGTTGTTTGAGCAGGCCCTGTTTTATGCAGGGCTAAGGGAGTTAGCCCTTATAAATTCCTGCAGGAAGTGATCACCCATTACCATTTCTACAGAATATTTTGATTGTGGTCCCTCTATGTTGACTGATAGTGATGTTTAAATCTAATGGATACGGACATCTACTGGTTAAAATATGAAAATGAAGACGCTGCCTACTCAAGTGACAAAATCCAATTCTGCACCAAATTAAAAGATCATCATGTGTCCTTTCTCCCAGACACCATGGTCAGAGACTTCTTTCTTTTCTTTCTGCGTCGCAGTGATACTCCTGCGGACTCCCTGTATAGCCAGCCAGGCAGTGGAGTTTTGTTGTATGACCTTTTATCCGCATTAGGAGCCTACTCCATCTTCGGGGAAGGTGCATGCTATGTGTCAGTGCATCCTACAGGCCAAACGGCTTCTCTTCCAAAGTTGTGATGGGATTTTCGTGTGTCAAGTTTATCGTGCGTTACACACGAACCTCGGTTATAGTCTCATTGAAGGACTATTGGGGAATGGAGTCAGAACCAATGTTAATCGAGGGAATTCAACAAATTAACGCAAACGTCGTACCGACTACCCCGGTTGCGTGTCC